>CAXHSM010001189.1:3557456-4000620 GCA_964019185.1 Maratus speculifer
ATAAGCAGTATTTTTTAAAGGAATCTTAATTGTATGTGAAGTAAAACTGAATTTTTTTTGCAGAAATTGAGTAGGGCCAGATCGAGCCGGACTGAGTCTTTTTTCACTGATTTTTGTACAGACAGAGCTCTGCCTGTACTAAAGTAAATAACATTTTAGTAAATAACATTAAAGTAAATAACATTAAAGTAAATAATAATAATTTGCTTGAATAAGCAAACACCATGTCCAATGCATAATGTCTCTAAGGTGAACATGTTAAATTTCTGTATTGGTGTATTTGGCCAATTGGATAAATTAGTTTTTTCTACACCAAACTTGTTTATCTAAATGCCCATAGGATAAACTAGTTTTTTCTATGCAAGAGGGTAATCGTTCATTTTTCCCTTCATACTTAAACATTAAACCCCCAAAACTATTCAGGGAATCGCCTTTTCAGAAAGAACTTATATACAAATGTGAAGCATATCCGTAAATTCTGCGTCAAAAACCATTTATCTAAATTATGGTGTGGGGGGAGGGGTAACCAACCCCTTTTTTACACTTAAACAATAAACATCCGCAACTAATCATGGAGGCGCCTAGTCAGAATGATCCTATATTTAATATTTTAAATAAAAACTGATAATTCTGCATCAAAAATCCATTTCTCTAAATTAACGGTGGGGGATTAGCCTCCCTTTTGCTTCCCTTTATTCTTATCCAATGAATTCCCAAAATTAATCAGAAAAGTACCTTATATCAATGAACGTACATCCAAAATTTGAAGCAAATCGGATATTTCTATCACGAGCTATGGTGTTACGTACATACGCACGTACATACATACGTACATTCATACATACAGAACCTGCGAGCCCATTATTTCTCAGGCTTTGACGCTTGCGAGCTAAAAACACGTAAAATTAAATTGGCCTAGGATAAACTAGATCAGCCTAGGACAAACTAGAATGTTGGCGCTGTTGCGCCATTGAATTCAATAAAATCACTCCAAATTGAATTGGCCTAGGATAAACTAGATCGGCCTAGGAGAAACTAGTTCAGACCAATAAACAGCAGGCTAAACTAGTTTATCCTATGAGAGTTAGGCCAAACTAGTTTGGCCTAGGAAAAACTAGATTGTCCTATGGGCCTTAGGATAGACTAGTTTGGCCTAGGAAAAACTAGTTTATCCGATGGGCCTTAGGATAGACCGGTTTGGCCTAGGAAAAACTAGTTTATCCGATGGGCCTTAGGATAGACCGGTTTGGCCTAGGAAAAACTAGTCTATCCGATGGGCGTTAGGATAAACTAGTTTGGCCTAGGCCAATCTAGTTTGGCCTAAAATCGGGTTTGGCCTGTAACATATACAAAAAAAAAAAAAAAAATCAAATGTAATGCATAAATTACTGCGAGTAAATTAAATGGTTGTGAGTTTGAAAAACATAAAAAAAAGCTCAATATAACATTTTATTCTTTGCTGAATAAAACAGGGATAAAAAATTACAGATTAGGAAAAATTATAACCTAAAAGTGCGTGTATTAAGAATGAATTTTAAGAATCATCAAAACAAAACTTTATTTTTCATATACACTAAAGATGTGTTTTTTTAAAACTTGAGCTGTTTTTTTTACAACAATTAAAGTAAATATATTGATCAGTTTTATTTTTCAACAATTAAAGTAAACATATTCCAGTTTGCAAATTATGAAGGAAATTTTGGGAATATGCTACACATCAATGTGGTCTTTTTGTAATGTCTGAAACACAAATGATTTGTTTCTTACAAATGTGTGCAAATTTGATATTTTCTTATTATTGTGATTGTGTTTCATTTTGGAGTTGAAGCCAAGTAACTTTAAAATATAATATTAAGGCTTCTACTCACTCAGCTTCTGATTTCCCTTCACTAATACTGTTTATTTATGTGGTGTAATGCATTACTATATTTAAAATATCTTCTGAGAATTTCAACATTTTTAACTTGTTTTTTCCTGTGTATGCTTCTTAAAGAATGTCTCATTTTTCCTTAGATGTTATAATACTCATAAAATATATACTTAGTTGTATGTGAGGTCTTAAAATGTTGCTCACAGTTCCTCCACTTTTAACTCATAAAATACATATTTTAGTTAAACTAAAACTGAAAAACAAATTGAAGTGAAAAAAATTTTTTTCACTTCACGCTCTCCGTTGCCTGGAAGAATCTTTTCAGCACTGCTTCATAAATACGTTTATTATTTAATTATTATTATTATTATGTATACAATTTTCAGGTTTATATATGTGTGTTTATAATTGTAAACAATTTTTTATTTTTATGTATTTTTATTTTTAATTTTTTTTTCCTTATTTATTATTTTTACTAATTTATATATTTTTTGTGTACATTTTATTTCATTTTAATCTCTCCTTTTAGTTAATTTTTTTTTATTTACCCCGCTTTTTTCCCATTTCCCTTCCCCCCCTTCTTCCTTTCCTCTCCTTCTTTGTTTATCTAGTTTTGTTTATGCTCTTCCGTGATTGGCTGTTGCCTTCTAGTTTCCTATTGGCTGTTCCTTCTGCTTGCTCTCCCTCCCTCCCGCATTCCCCTTCAGTCGTGCCGCTACATTCATTGTAGACGCATGTCTTTTTTTGCGCCTGATGAAGAAAGACTAAGTTCTTTCGAAAGGCCTTGCGCAGTTAACTTATTTTATGGTGTTTAAAGAAGTTTTTTCACTTCAATTTTATACATTAAAAAACAAATATTTTTTTAAATAGAGTATACAGAAAAAGGGATTAAAAAATTCTTATATTATTTTATATGTGATATTTTATATATGTAAATGCATTAAACATACATACACTTAGGTTTAGAAAGGGGAAATCGAAAGTTAAATTAGAAGCAGACTTAAGTAAATTGTTGTTATTTTCTTCTTTTAGCATATCCATATAGTGTTAATGTGAATGGTTATAAACTCTAAAAATTTAATCTTAATTTGAAGCATATTATGTAATTGTTTGAATAATGTACATGTACGCCCAATCTGTTTTTAATTGAAACTAGTCATCATAAATGTATACTGGTTTCTTTGATTTAATATTTAAACTAATAATCTCTAATTTTTGAGTGTTTGTAATTTATTAAAATTCTTTTCAATGTGTTGGTTGTAATATATATATAAATATCTGCTAATGATTAAGTTTTTGAAGCGGTTTAAAATAGTAACATATGCTCAAAATTGAACAATAATTGTAATGGGAATTAAAGTAAAATAATTAAGGATTTGTTTTATCAAGTGGATAATAAACAAAGGATTTTTTAATAACACTGTTTGCAGTACTAATAAAACTTAAATTTGAGAAACTGATTATCAATAATAAGAGAGCATAGGATTTTTTTTATTATTATTAACTCTAAAATTGGATAAAATCTTTGTATCTTTGAATAAATTTCTGTGTCCTGTATTTTGGATTAAGATTTATTTTAAATCTTCATGATTTTAGCAATGTTTAATGTGCCATATAAATCAAAAACAATTCAACATCAAATAACATCATTTCTCTTTTTATATATATATGTTACAGGCCAAACCCAATTTTAGGCCAAACTGGTCTATCCTAATGCCTATCGGATAAACTAGTTTTTCCTAGGCCAAAGCGGTCTATCCTAACACCCATTGGATAAACTAGTTGGGTGTTAGGATAGACTGGTTTGGCCTAGGCCAATCTAGTTTGGTCTAAAATCATGTTTGGCCTGTAACATATACATTTTAAACATATGTTCTCAACAAACTGCACATAAAACTTTGCTAATAGCATTATCTAAAGTACGTTTGGAGTTGGATTAACAAAATTCCAATTTCTTCCTCTTAGATTCAGCAAACATTTAAGGGATATACACTTAGTTCCAGAAAAAAGTGCTCAATGGTTAAGTAGATATAATGCCTGTAAATTTTATGTATATGAATGTATTTTGAAAATAATTTACTGTTAATTATTTAATTGGGAGGTAATTTATAATAAACGGAACGAACGTACTGCAATTTAAATACAATATTTCCCCGTAATAGCCGGCATGCTGCAAAAATCGAATTAGACCAGATTTTTTAAAAACTGTCCGTGTTCTTTTCCGGCATGCCGGAGAAAGTGCAGAATTTCAAAAATGGAAAGGAATGTGGTTCATTAGTTGTATTCCCTAGCAGCGACTTCTGTTGGGGAAGAAGAGTGCAATACAGAGTTTGTCCTCACTTTTCTAATTAATTAGTTTATCTTTTTTGCGGATTCAAGAGAATAAAAATGTTAATGTGTTTCATGCACCTTATACCATTTCAACACAAAGCTCTCTCTCCAGTATCCATCTGATATTTACAATGTAGAAATAGATTATCTTATGCATTATGACATGAACAGAAATATTCCTATTATATATAGAATAAGAAAAATGTAATAATTATTTAAATATATAAAGAGAGAAATGTGTATTTACTTTATATCAAAAAAGTAATTTTATATGATAATTTGGTACTACTTGGTTATCCCGTGGACCAATTTTGCCAAACTAATAGCCAAATTATACATATGATTCCTTTTCTTTAAATAATGAAAAAAAAAAACAAATAATTAGTAGAATAAGTAATAGAAATATCAATAGAAAGGCGAAAAAAATCACTTAATGTCGTTTTAAACATGTGTATCATATTTAATGTCATTGAATGTAACATTCGCGATCATCCATTATTGCCATTAAATCTTATTGTTTGGCGATAGATTTTTGGTCGACGGGATAACCAAGCAGTGCCAATAATTTAATTAACATAATGTCGTCATCCTGGAGTAGAAACATCCTACATGAAAATTTTGCATAGTTATTAAATAAATAAAATTTAATAACCGCTAAAATCAGTCACCTATCCTCCTGTATTGAAACCTCAATTTTCAAACATACTGGTAAATACGAGTTTTAATTTTACTTTTAATTTGTATCTGTTTTGGATTAAGTATAACTAATACGAAGAAGAATTTGACCTTTTCAATTAAGAGTTGCAGTCCTGCCATTTGAATTAAAATGTTATTAAAGATAATCATTTTCAGAATCAGGCTATTAACTTATTTCAGTACCCTTCAAAAGTGGCTATTTTGGAAGAAATTTAGAAACAGAGAGATTGTTCTCTGATCTCAGCTGTTATTTTCATAAAAAAGTGGATTTTTCATCATCCCAGAATCACCAACTCCTCCTTTTTTAATCCCATAGCCTGAATATTTCAATATCAAATTATTCAGTTTAAAAAATCTATAAAGACTTGCCTTTGAAAGAAAATAATTTTTCTTTTCCACAATTGTAGCTTAAAGATGTTCATCATCCAAATTTCAGTGGGAAAATAGTGAATGTTAATTTGGCTTTCACCCATTTATTTCACAAATTGAAATATTTTATTATTAAAAGAATTTAATCCTTCTACAGTTAATAAGAACCATTTACGATTCACTGTAGATTTGTTGACTGTATTGAATGGATCATGTTTGTTCCTATCTTCCTATCGCATAATTTTAATATGCTTCATGCGAAAAATTTTAATTAATAAATGAGCTCAACTAAATGCTACTTAAAACTGAAAAAATTGTGTTTTCTATCACAATTTTTTAATTTAATTACAGCTATAAAAAGTAAAGAGTAACAATTTAGAATATTATCTTTTGCTTAATTTAACCCATTTTGCAGCTATAAAATCAGGCTTTATATTAATTTTGCTATTTTAGATAAATTTCTTGTAAAGTATTGTTTAGGTATGTTGGAAAGTACAGTTTAGTTGAATATGTCTTCTCTTTATTAAATGCATTTTTTTTAGAAACATAGCTTTGTTCAATTTATTTTTCAATGATATTAAAGCTGTGGCTAATAATAAGCAATAAAAGTTTTCTTGTTTGCAGTCTTTTCACAGTAATGTATTAAGTTTGGGAAAACGAACTACAGTCTGATGCTCTATCTCTGAAAGTAATTTAAGTTTTTTTTCTTTTAATTTTCTTAATTAATAGGCGATTTTAATGTAAAAGTTTAAAAAATGGCAAATTTGCATGATAGCTTACATTGAAGAATAATATGCGGTTATTCATGAAACAGTTTTAATTATCATTTTTATATCAAACAAGAATTACTTTATCACTTCTTTTTAAAAGTTTGCACACAAATAATTTGTTATAAATAATAATGTTTTATCAATATTTAATATCATGTTTTAGCTACTATTTTTTATTCAAAGTATTAAACAACGCCATAACTATATTTGATGTCATTAGGCATTTGCAGCGCCATTTTAAAATGTAGATATTTTTTATGACATGTTCTACAGAGCTCTTACACAATGATGCACTCTTGTCCAATGAATGCTAATTATAAGAATTACTATTCAGGAAATTTCATCTACTGTTCTATCATTTAAAACATATCTTTAATGAATCTCCATTACACTGTTAAAATTTGAAACTTTTGCTGCATCGTCACTCCACCGCTTTTATAGAATACATCAGTGTATTATGGAGCATTCTTTTTGGTCAAAAATACAGATTTTCTGTAAAAGCTGTGGAGTGACGATGCAGAAAAAGTTTTAAATTTTTAACAGTGCATCGTGACTTGTGTCAAAATTTAAATACCATATTATTCATTTCTTAACACTGTTTTAAAAATTTTGTTTTCAGCATCAGAAAAAAAAGTATTAGAAAATAAATTTCACTTTTTCAATATTTTTAACTTAAATATTTAAAAATACGTATGAAAATTAAGGAAAGAATTAGAAAAAAACACTGAAGGTATATATGAATTGTCAAATTTGATAAATAAAAATGAATTTTGATAATTATGTTAGATTATGAGTACTATTTTGCTTAAATTTCCACAACGGTTATCATGAGATTTTATGATGTATAGAAGAAAAATCAGTTTTACAAAAGAATCCTTCAATAAATGGGAAAATAAATCATAGAGTATTTTTTACTGCATCACAGGCTAAACCCATTAATAAGCATGCTGCTATTCTATTAGACAGTAGCTTTCCTATCACACTCTCCGTACATTCAATGGCTATCGCAGTTTTAAAAGTCCTTCCAGCAGTACCGGGAGGAAGAAGTAGCTTTCATATACCTTATTTATTTACTTATTTATTTTAAATTAAGTTATATTATTCATACATACGAATCTCAAATTAGTGGAACCCGATTATATAAGATTGAATACTAGTTTTTGTCAATACTGAATATTAATGGGTATTTTTAGAAATTATTCATATTTTATTCAAGCTGGTTTTATTTTAAGCGATTTATAAGTTCGCCAAATTCCACGTTATTATGAAGTGTAATGCCATTTTAAAACAACATGATGGATAAAAGGAACTAATGAGCTTGGTTGAAATCTTAATTCATGTGCACATGCACACTCACATTGAATTCGATTAATATACAGGGTGATTCAGCTCGTCGGTGACAAACTTTAAGGATCGATAGAGCACACCTAGACGAACATTTTTGAATAGGGAATGTAGGGTCCCTGACGCGATGGTAAGGCGCTAGGCGCTTTCGAAAATTTGGGTGCCGAAATTCGAAACGTCATAAAAACTAGGGAAATGGTTAGATTTTCTTGCTTGTTGCGTCGAAATGATTCTGTTTGTTTAGACTTTCTTCAGTACCAATTTGATAAGCGTATCTCTTAAAACATGGATAGGGGGCGCTGCAGACTTTGGAGAACTAGACAACAACTTTAAGCCCGTTATTTTGATAATTTAACACATGCTCGCCAAAGTTTATACTCTAACTTAAAGTTTGAACCCAAAAGTAGAGCCCTGCAAAAAGCGTAAGAGCCGGAATAAAATGTCAAAGTACAGGGTGGTCGAAACTCGAAGGCTCCTAAGAGATAAACAAACAGATTTCTTGACTTATGGCATGTATTTTCATGATTCTGTTTGCTGGGGCTCTCTGAAACTCAGTTGAACGGTACAAAAAGAAACATCGATAGGGGGCGCTTTGAGCAAAAATCATAATTCGTTGACATTTCGGACGCTAACTGGAAACGGGGCGCTACGATCAGTTAGAAACAAAACAAGAGAGTAATTTACTTATCATAAGAAGCTATTAAAACTGCAGTTTTATTTTTTTTTTAACAAACATAGCTGGTTTCAATCATGCACAATGCGCGCAATAAAATTTACATAAGGTGCTTTTTGCTGATTTATGCAAAAGATATATTACCATATCGATATGCAAAATATACGTAATGCGTAGACGACAACGCGAGATGACGTAGTTGTATGCGCAGACACGTCTTTTGAACGTGCGGTACCTACTTAAGCTTCGGGTTACTTGTCTGCAGATCGGTAGTAGGATGGAACGGTACACAAACTCTGAATTGGCTGACATGCATTTGGCGTATGGCGCTGCTGGTTGTAATGGACGAGCCGCTCAGCGGTTGTACGCCGAGCGTTACCCCAACAGGCAAATCCCCTGCCATGCCTTCTTCGCTCGAGTACACCAGAGGTTGTCCACAACGGGATCTTTCGACGGAGGCAGGCCTGAACGGGAGCGATCAGTGAGCACCCCCGACAACGAAGAGGCTGTGCTTAACCTGGTTGAGGACAACCCAGGTCTTAGCACGAGAGATATCGCCAGACATGTTGGCATTTCGCAAGCAACTGCGTGGCGCATCTTACGTTCCCGGAATCTGCACCCCTACCACATCCAGCGGGTGCAGTTGCTCAGAGAGCAGGATTTTGGCCCTCGAGTGGAATTCTCAAGATGGTACTTGGCGATGAGATCCAGGGATCCCCGTTTTGTAAACAGCATTTTGTTTACGGACGAGTCCACCTTCAGCCGGGAGGGAATGTGGAACGCCCACAACAGTCATGTGTGGTGTGATGAAAATCCACATGAAACCAGAAGCCGAGCAGCCCAGGAGCATTTCTCAGTAAATGTGTGGGCCGGCATTCTGGGGGATTGCCTCATTGGCCCTTATTTGTTACCTGAACGGCTGACAGGTGGAAATTATCTGATTTTCCTGGATCAAGTGCTGCCGCAGCTTCTGGAGGAGGCGCACGTACCCGAAGGTTCGCGTCGCCAGATGTGGTTCCAGCACGATGGAGCTCCGGCCCATTACACGAACGACGTGCGTCTCCATCTAAACGCAAGGTATGGCCAGCGGTGGATCGGGCGTGGGGGTCCAGTTCACTGGCCTGCCCGATCACCAGACCTCACCTGCTTGGATTTCTTCCTTTGGGGTTACCTGAAGGCCGAGGTATACCATACACCTGTCAGCAGTGCTGAAGAACTTGTGGCGCGCATTGTGGCAGCTGCAGGGCAGATCAGAGATACTCCTGGCATTGTTGGAAACACACACTCCTCAATGCGACGGAGGTGCGAAGCCTGCATCATGGCCCAAGGTCGAAATTTCGAGCATCTTCTGTAGTGTTATTTTTTGTAAATAAATTTCCAGTATCATTGATGTTTTTGGTCTAAATTTATTCAGAAGTGTTGAGCAGAGGTAGAAAATGTGTTTTCATTATTACTAACTGATCGTAGCGCCCCGTTTCCAGTTAGCGTCCGAAATGTCAACGAATTATGTTTTTTGCCCAAAGCGCCCCCTATCGATGTTTCTTTTTGTACCGTTCAACTGAGTTTCAGAGAGCCCCAGCAAACAGAATCATGAAAATGCATGCCATAAGTCAAGAAATCTGTTTGTTTATCTCTTAGGAGCCTTCGAGTTTCGACCACCCTGTACTTTGACATTTTATTCCGGCTCTTACGCTTTTTGCAGGGCTCTACTTTTGGGTTCAAACTTTAAGTTAGAGTATAAACTTTGGCGAGCATGTGTTAAATTATCAAAATAACGGGCTTAAAGTTGTTGTCTAGCTCTCCAAAGTCTGCAGCGCCCCCTATCCATGTTTTAAGAGATACGCTTATCAAATTGGTACTGAAGAAAGTCTAAACAAACAGAATCATTTCGACGCAACAAGCAAGAAAATCTAACCATTTCCCTAGTTTTTATGACGTTTCGAATTTCGGCACCCAAATTTTCGAAAGCGCCTAGCGCCTTACCATCGCGTCAGGGACCCTACATTCCCTATTCAAAAATGTTCGTCTAGGTGTGCTCTATCGATCCTTAAAGTTTGTCACCGACGAGCTGAATCACCCTGTATACGCAGGGACGTAGCTTTAGGGGGGGGGGAGCCTCCCCTCCCAATATGTTTATGTAGTAGGGCGCCAAAGAAGGTTTAACGGCGCCGTGGCGCCCGGAAAAAAGGCTTTGTTAGTAGTAACAAGTAATTATAAAATATCTTAATTTTAAATGTAAAATTACAAAGTAAGTTATTATTCACTTACAAAACGTGAAAAAGGCACTTAATTTTAGACTTGTTACTACCTCTATTCCCCACTCCTATCCCGAAGAAAATTTATGCATCCGAAATACAAAAATTTCAAAAACAGACTTCTAAGGAATTCCAGGATAGATGTACAATTATTTCCTTCTTATAGTAGTTGTTGTTCACCCTTAGAAATAGATAGAAAAGGAAAAGAAGTGTGGAAACGAGTGTAGTGCGTTTGAATGGGTCTATAATATGTTTTAGTAGTAGGGCGCCACAGAAGGTTTAGAGGCACAGTCAGGCACCTAAAAAAGAGGGTTTCAAAAAGGGCGCCATGGAAGGTTTAAAGGCGCCGTTAGGCATCTAACATTTTTATTATTAATGTGTCATTCTTAGATTATTTTTTTACACAAAAAAAGAAAAAGTAATGAAATAACAGTAACGTGATTTGGAATTTGTAAATTTATAAGAAAATAAATTATCATTTCAAAAAAATATAGGAGATCTGTTACATTTGAGACATTTTAAGATTACTCCCAGGTGCTATCCCCAGTGCGAAAACAAGAATACATTCTGGATCATTTACGCTAATGGCGCCTGGTGCATGTAAAATCCGTCGTGTGTGCAAAGTCCTCCAAGTTATCTGTGAATTATACTTCTGAAGGTGCCTTGCCAGGTGAAGGTCTCGTCATCTGATCAAGGCTCTAAATTACGAGACCATCTTGCGAAGCCATTTGCAGTTCAAACAGCAGGATGTACCATTAATTAACAAGCGAAACAAAGTATGCTCAACGACAAGCAAGTATTGCAGAAATGATGGCATGCGAAGCAATGTTTATTGCCGCTACGTGGCAATTAGGCGGTTGTCCGCAACGATACCAGGTATCTAACCCGTTGAGCTGAGATAACTCGGCAGGTAGGGGCCTGGTCATAGGTTAGAAAGAAAGAAAGAATACATTCTGAAAATGGACATTGTTCGATCACTACATGTAATTTTATCTTTCGGAGAAAAGCTTTCCCCTTATTCCAATCCAGGGTTGGTGGTCCTCGACAGGGTTATCTGACCTTAAGGGTGTATTCCGATTCAAACTGCTTATTTTCTGATTTATTTTTAAATTCATTTTTGCTCTCACTTGCATCAAACTGGCAAAATGTATTATTTAGAAAGTACTCAAGGTGCCGTGATAGTCGATTCTTCGACAAATGCAGAAAATATTGCAAAAAAAGCAATCAAAAACGGCATTTTGAACTGATTTTTCCGAAGCGGGAAATTTCAACGAAAAAAAGGGTCATACTGTTAAGGTAATTGTTTATATATCAAATTCTAAAGAATTGAGCTTAAAAAGACATCACACGGCACCTTATATGTCTCTTCAAAAATCTCCTCAGGAAGTTTCATGTTTCTACTTTTAAAAATGTGTTTGAAATTGTATCGGAAAATTTCGAGCTGTTGAAAGTGGAAAAGCGTTTTTTCGAATACACCCTTAACTATTTTAACTCCCCTCTTATGTCCTTCCTTGTGTGAGGTTAGAAAATTTCCGCGCGTCATCTACATACATCTTTGTTATCCAGTATCTAGTGTTGTCAGATTATACTGACACTATATAACGCGACTTTTCAAAACTAGCGATTTCTTTCGTTCAATTTTTAAAATAAAAATAAAAAGCTGTCTTTCGTAGTCGTCCAGAGAGAAGAAATTCAGGCATGAGTGATGATTGAAATAAAACATAAAAATAAAAAACCAGGATCTTACTACAAGAGAACAAAACAGAAAAAGAAGTTATGAAGCGGAGAAATGATGCAAATTTATGAAAAAGTGGATGAAAAACAATGATGCAGTCGAAGGTAAAAATTTATATTTTCCCCTTTAGTTAAGCATGTTTTTAAGGGTATATTCGAAAAAACGCTTTTCCACCTTCAACAGCTCGAAATTTTCCGATACAATTTCAGACACATTTTTAAAAGTAGAAACATGAAACTTGCTGAGGGGATTCTTGAAAAGACGTATAGGGTGCCGTGTGATGTCTTTTTACGCTCAATTCATTAGAATTTGAGTTATAAACAATTACCTTATCAGTATGACCCTTTTTTCGTTCCCAGATCTCCCGCTTGGGGAAAATCAGTTCGAAATGTCGTTTTTGATTGCTTTTTTGCAATATTTTCTGCATTTATCAAAGAATCGACAATCACGGCACCTTGTGACTTTCCAAATAAGAGATTTTGAAAGTTTGATGCATTTGAGTGCAAAAATGAATTAAAAAATAAATCGGAAAATAAGCAGTTTGAATCGAAATACACCCTTAAAGTACAATATTTATATTTCTGACTCAATTGTGAGTTCAATTATTATAATTGCTTTTATTATTGGAAAAAAAATCGACTAGCATTCTCAGTTTTCCGGTAAATTTAAGTTTTAATGATTTTTATTATTTATTTCCTAAACAGATAGCTATTTTTTGATTAATGGTGATTTCTGAAACTTTTACATTATTAATAATCGACCTAGTTTTAATCCAGGACTGGGCAGGAATGAAGCTTTCCCCAAAATTAAAAGAAATATATGTTTAAGGGTGTACTCGAAAACATGCTTTTCCGCCTTGAACACCTCGAAATTTTCTGATAGAATTTCAGACACATTTTTTAAAATAGAAACATTAAACTTGCTGGAGTAATTTTCGAAGAGATGTACAAGGTGCCGTATGATCTTATTTTTCGTTCCATTTGTTATAATTTGATTGATAAACAATCATTGCTTCAGCATTGTCCTTTTTTCTTCTCCAGATCTTCCGCTTCGGAAAATTCGGTTCACAACGCCCAATTCGACAGCATTTTTCACACTATTTCCTGCCTTTATCAAAATATCGAGCTTTACGGCACCTTGTATAGTTTCTGAATAAGAGAATCTGTCAGTCTGATGCATTTGAGAGCAAAAATGCATTAAAAATTAAATGCGAAAATAAGCAGTTTGGATCGGAATACACCCTTACAAATGTTTTTCGAAAAATCAATCAAACATAGTAAGATGCAATCGAATGGAACCAAACAAATATTCAGTTTTACATGATTATTTTTTTTTAATTTGGGTTTTTGGTATCCACATACTGCATTTTCACAGATTTTATTGTATAAAACACTGTATTTAAAACTTCAACACTATAATTAAAATTGCATTGTTACTGATCAATAGGGTGGGCCGAAAAAAAACTTTTCTTCGATTTTCGATTATGGCGGGTGCGGAAAAGTGGCCACAGGTGGCACTCAATTCATACAAAAAATTTGAGATTTTTTGGACATTTCCTTACCCTGCCGCAAACGGCTTGAAGTTTTGCAAAAATGTTCATTTTTTAACTTTTTTCGAAAAAAATTAAAAAATGTTAAATTAAAATTATTTTGGTTGTATTTACTTGAAAAGGCATATTTAATGTACCAAATGTTTAAATAAGATCTGATCATGCATTATTTAATATCTATGTGTATTATAACTTAGGCTATTTTTATAACTTTTTCGCGTATAATAGGCAAAAGTTGTATTTGTTTGAATTGATCGTTAGTTTCTGTATTATTTATGTCCCTTGGTCTTCTTTATATATTTTCTATGTGTCAAACGTCATATATTTGGGGAAAAGACAGCAGTATACTTCAAAAACAAATCTGGAAGGTGAGAAAGTGGTGAAGCAGGACTCTAAGAGCGCGCAATGATTCGTCGTAACACTCAGGGAGTGACGGACGAAATAGTTGAGAGCCAAAATGCGATAAAGGATTCTTATTATTTAACATTGCTAAGTTACCTGCGACATTTGTTCAGTGTTTACGTGAAACCCTTTTGTGGTGATATACAGTGCTTTTTGGATCGTTTAATATGCCATTATAGTGCTTTGTGCGTTTTATTACAACGAGCTTAGAAATGGCTAGTATAAAGGGCCATGACAATGCAAAGACACGAGATAGCGTGAAAAGTAACTCTTTGGGGGCATCATGCATATTGAAAGAATTGCAATTGCCAACTTATGCTGATAATCATGCGCCACTATTACTGGTTGCTTTACCATGTAGAAGTTGTGACAGCAGAGGATACGAATCTCGTCATCGATAAAAACAAAGTCAGAAGAGAGAAACAGAAACTTGGAAAGAAGATACAGGCAGAAGAAGTTATTGAAAGAAGGAAAATTAAAAGCACATTTTTTGATGGTAGAAAAGATAAAAGTATATTCAGAGGAAGAAAAATAACAAGCAGCACCGTCGAGAGAAAGGCGAGGAACACATCACTGTGTTGTTTGAACCTGGTTAGGAATAGTTGTGTCACTTGATACCTCGTTCCGTTACCTTGACACCTCGTCAGTTCAGAAAAGTCTAACTTGTGGTGACTTGGAAGATTGCATAATGATTTTGCTATTTCCTTTCGTGACCGGAACAAGGTATCAAGTGACCCGAGTATTCCTAACCAGGTTCAAACAACACGGTGATGTGTTCCTCGCCTTTCCTTCGACAGTGCCGCTTGTTCTTTTTTTCCTCTGAATATACTTTTATCCTTTCTACCATCAAAAATATGCTTTTAATTTTCCTTCTTTAAATAACTTCTTCTGCCTGTATCTTCTTTCCAAGTTTCTATTTCTCTCTTCTGCCTTTGTTTTTATCGATGACGAGATTCGTATCCTCTGCTGTCACAACTTCTACATGGTGATGCAGCCAGTAGTAGTGGCGCATGATTATCAGCATAAGTTGGCAATTGCAATTCTTTCAATATGCATGATGCCCCCAAAGAGTTACTTTTCACGCTATCGCGTGTCTTTTTGCATTGTCATGACCCTTTATACTAGCCATTTCTAATCTTGTTGTAATAAAACGCACAAAACACTATAATGGCACATTAAACGACCCAAAAAGCACTGTATATCACCACAAAAGGGTTTCACGTAAACACTGAATAAATGTCGCAGGTAACTTAGCAAAGATAAATAATAAGAATCCTTTATCACATTTTGGCTCTCAACTATTTCGTCTTTCACTCCCTGAGTATTACGACGAATCATTGCGCGCGCTTAGAGTCCTGCTTCACCACTTTCTCACCTTCCAGATTTGTTTTTGAAGTATACTGCTGTCTTTTCCACAAATATACGACGTTTGACACATAGAAAGTACATAAAGAAGACCAAGGAATATAAATAATACAGAAACTAACGATCAATTCAAACAAATACAACTTTTGCCTATTATAAGCGAAAAAGTTATAAAAATAGCCTAAGTTATAATACACATAGATATTAAATAATGCATGATCAGATCTTATTTAAACATTTGGTACATTAAATATGCCTTTTCAAGTAAATACAATCAGAATAAATTTAATTTAACATTTTTTATTTTTTTTTCGAAAAAAGTTCAAAAACGAACATTTTTGCAAAACTTCAAGCCGTTTGCGGTAGGGTAAGGAAATGTCCAAAAAATCTCAAATATTTTGTACTAGCGGCCTTCGCCCGCTACGCTGGTCGGTTTATCTAAAGAAATCTTGAAGAAGTAGTTAGATAAGGTTCAGACATACATTAAAAAAAAAAAAAAAGCAAGTCGATCATTCAAAAAACGTTGGGAAATATCAAATATTTACTGTAATTTTTTAAGAAAAACAAAGTTTCGAAAAAAAAAATTAAATCGAAAAAAAAATTACACTGACATATTAATGCAAGGAAATTTTCCCAGAGAGAAAATTCGCCTTGAATACAATATTTCAAATTCTTTTAATTGCTTATAGGCGTTAATGCCAACATAGTGAAAAAAAATTCCATGCTGGGAATCGAACCCGGGCCATCAGTATGGCGCACTGACGTTCTACCGACTAAACCACATGGAACGACAGCCAGCTTGAAACTTTCTCATACTTAAGTAGACTGGCGAAAACATAACGATAGCGCGTTTTAAAATCGCACAGTGACATCTATTGGATTTTATATGTACTAAAAAACGTTATGTACTAAAAAACGTGAGCAGCGCACCTAATAGTTTCTTTTATTTCTTTTTGTTACTTTTTTGTCTGTTGTCCGATTTTGATGAAACAAAGCCTATACACTGCCCGGGAGTGTGCATTCTTCATTAGTGAAAACCGCATAAAAATCCATTCAGTAGTTACGAAGATAACCTCGAACAAACAGACAGACAGACAGACAGACAGACAGACAGACAGACAAAAAATTCAAAAAATTTTTTTTTGTGTTTCATTGGTTTTCTTTTATCGCCCTGACTCCATTTTTGTCAATTATCTTCAATGTACAGACACACCGGGTCCTACTGTTTTATTATATGTATAGATGATCTGAGTGCCACCAGTGGCCACTTTTCCGCACCCGCCATAATCGAAAATCGAAAAAAAGTTTTTTTCGGCCCACCCTACTGATCAATTGGCACTGATTGCACTGTTGGAAGGGTTACTGATCAAGTGGTAAAGAAAATTTTGTTCAAAAATGTTTTCAATTGAGCAATATATTTTTTTCTTTGGCTCTATTTTTGTTTTATAATATAATTCTTAAATATAATTTTGTTATATTTTATCAATTGTACATATACTTTCAAGTTATTGTCACGCTTCTGATTTGTCTTTTTTCTGCCATACGGTGGACATTACAGCTTAAACTTGATTTATCTGAAAAATAACAGTTTTCAATTGACTCTATAAACATCACGATGTACCGACGTGCAAAGTGAACTTTTCTATCTGAAATTCCAAAATATATGTGTATGTCTTTATTTTAAATCGAGATTGAAATGTTCTATGTATCTGATTTTTTTTCGTCGCTAATTGCTATTGTGATAAATTACTTTTGACGAAATTTAATGATATCCGGTATTCAGCATACTATTGCTAAATTGAACATGTTGCTTAAGGGGTTAAATAAGTTTTTATTCTAGTGATTGGATAAAAGGATTTGGAAATAGTTGATTTTTTCTTTTAAAGTAGCCATTGTCAAAAGAGAAAATTAAATTTACTTTGAACGACTGTCTTTTAACGTTAAAAAGTGACAGGGAAAAAAGTATTCGTTAATGTACTGTATAATTAATAGAATAATCGTGCGACCGATTTAAAAAATGCACATTAGAAAAAAATAACTACTTTAAAGTTTTGTGTTATAATTGCAATACGATACAGATTATTTTTTACTTATATGTATTTACTTGGAAACTAAGATAATAAAAGGGAAAATATGTTATTCCATTTTACAGGAATTGGAATATTCAGTATATTTGGTATAGACCACCGTTACTTCTTTGAAAAGGGGTCGAATGTTCATCGAAAGATTTAACATTCCTTTTTTATATTGGTGGGAGTGATAGTAGTGGGCCCGATCTCGGAGGATCTCACCAAAAAAAATTGAAGGCTAAATTATATTATATTGACCAGCAAGTTTCGGGCGGGAGCTGCGGCTTTGAAACCACTATTACTCTATTGTAATTTACTTTGCGTTCTGTATTTTTATTTTTCTTCCAAATACAATTGTTCTTATCAAGTAAGGAAAATGAACTTAAGAATCCAGGATTCGGATTCTCTTCAAACATTCTGCATTGCCTTTTTAGACCTTCGAAAAACAAGAGCTGGAAGAGATATTTTATCAGCACATGTGCATGCACGCTTAAAATGGAAATTTAACCATGGCTGCATCACTTATATCACCTAAATAGATGCCATTGCCATGAGTAAATAACTAAAGATAAAAAGTATCATAACTAACCTCCCCCCCCTCTCCTAAAAAATGTGTAAATAATTCAAGGGCGGCAAAACATTAAAAGGCGCCAAATTTTGGTTCTCCCCCCCCCCCCCCGAATAAAAATTTCAAGTTACGCCCCTGTATATACGAGTGCTATCGCGGGAAAATTGATTTTTAAAAAAAAGTCACCCACATTAGAAATTCTAACTGCTATATCTCAGACGTTTTTTAAAGTAAAGACAAAACTTTATCTATCAAGATTTAACACTTCAAAAAGAACCTTTATTCTATTTCTAATTTTTTGTTGGTACATTCTTATACATTTAAAAGATTTGTGACAAACTTAAATGGTCGCCATTTTGAAACAAGATGGCGGATGAAGTTGGCCAATGAATTTCGCTTAAGACATTGGTATGTACTATGCACACATGTAGGTATATCCATATCACTTTTAAATGTGAGTATTATCACATGACAAATTTCAGATCGTTTCAAAATGTCAACCACATTGGAAATTGAATGTGCTATAACTCAGCCATTTTTCAAGATACAGATGAAACAAAAAAATGCTCTGGAAACTTTGTATCAAGGTCAAACACACAAAAGAATTCGTTTTTTCAATTTCTTACCTTTTTGTACCTAATTTTAAAATTTAAAATAAAAAATAATAATTTGCCATTTTGAAACAAGATAGCAGATGGAACTGGCCAACCAACTCGGACCAGGCTTCGGTATGTACTATGTACACACCAAGTTACAACCAAATTGGTTTATAAATACGCGTGTTATCAAGGGACGAAAATCAGATCATTTCAAAATGTCAGCAATACCAGAAATTCAAAGTGCTATAACTAAGTCATTTTTTAAGATTCATTATACCGACAAAACAAAAAATGCTCTTGAATCTTTGTATCAAGGTCAAATGCATAAAAGAAAAATCTTTTCAATTTCTCACTCTTTTGTACTTAATTTTAAATTTAAAAAAAAATTTAAATGGCGGCCAATTTGAAACAAAACGGTGGATGCAACTGGCTAACGAACTCGGTCTAAGCTTCAGTATGTATTTTGTACACACCAAGTTACATCCAAATTGGTTCGTAAATACACGTGTTATCACGTGACAAAAATCAGATCGTTTCAAAATGTCAGCAACACTAGATATTCAAAGTGCTATAACTCAGTCATTTTTTAAGATATAGACGAAATAAAAAGTGTTCTGAAATCTTTGTTTTAAGTTTTAACACACAAAAGAAAAATATTTTATAAATTTTAACTTTTTCACATTGAGTTTTAAATTTAAATTTTTAAAAATTTTAAATGCCCGCTATTTTGAAACAAGATGGTGGATGGTGCTAGCCAACGAACTCGGTCGAGACATTTGTATGTAATATGTACATACCGAGTTCAAATCGGTTCATAAATACGATAGTTACAGCATGACAAAAATCAGATGTATATATATGTATCTATGTACTGTATCTATTTGCGTATATTTAACTTAGTTTGGATACAATGACGCACAAAAAACTGTTTACTTAAATTTTACTTTTGATTTTGGATAGCGTGGCGTAGAAGATAAATCAATTTAGTCAAATAAATACATTTCAGTGCTTTTATATAGATTCAGTGAAAGTGATATATTTAATAGTGTATTAAAAAATGAAAAATATTGTTTAGATATGTAAATGTATTTAACCAACAAATAAATAAATAAATTGAATTTTAAAGCAAATCATTTTCAGTTACATCAAGGCGTCATTAAAATTTTGATATCATATCTTTTAAGATTCATATTTCGACTTTATGAGAGATGTAAATAATAAAGCATGAATGAATAAATTTATATATATATACATATAAATTAATAGCATAGCATAACTTAAATTTTGATATCATTATTTTTAAGTTCAAAATTTAAAATTCTTAGAGATGTAAGATAAAGTGCTGCGTCACAGGTTTTTAACCCGTTCAGGGTTTTTGTATTGATATCATTATATTTTTAGGGTAATGATAAAAAGAAGAAAAAAAAATAAAGACCAATGAAATGAATTCATATTCACCTTTAATGCCTCTCTCTCTCTCACTCTCTCTCTCTCACACACTCTCTCTCCCCTCAACATTAAAAGAAAATATCTCATATTTTAATGCTATGCTACTTGTTTTTTATTAACCACTCTAGTAAAACATGTTAGCATAAGATATGAAGGTAATGTACATTCAGCATGGTATTTCTTAAAAAGGGTTTCATAATTTATGCAGTATGCATGATTTTTCACTCTTTTTAATTATATGCTTCTTCTTTACACATGGTGGTACATATACTAGAAATGAATCCAGATTACAGTAATTAGAATGTTCTGGAAAGTGTTTCATAATCTATGTTATATGCACAGTTTTTCATTCCTGCATATTTAGTTTACCTCCCTGTGCAAACAATAGTTTGCACAGGGAGGTAAAATTACTGTACATGGATGAAAATGATAGGTTTAAAGTATTCAGAATGAATTGGAAAGTGCATAATAATCCAAGATTTTTTTTGTTCTCTTTCATTATTGTTTTTTGCCCATAGGATTGTAAAATTACTGTACATGAATGACTGACAATGATATGTTTACAGTATTTAGAATGAGTTGGAAAGTGCATTATAATCAATGCAGTGTGCATGATTCTTCATTGTAGTTAGTAGTGTTTTGTTCTTCGCACAGGGTGAGAAATTGCTATACATGGATGGAAATAGTAGGTTTACAGCATTCAGAATTTGTTAAAAAGTGCATCATAATTTAATGCTGTACATATGACTTTTCATTCTTGTTGATTAGTTTTTTTCTTTCATTAACCTTACAGGATGATAAAATTATTGCAGAAGGATGAAGGCATTAACATATTCAAAATGTGTTGTAAAGTGTTTCATAATTAATGCTGTGCAGAAGGTTTTTCATTCTTGAGGGGTTTGGAAAAAGTGCCCTTTAGGTAGGAGGCACATTAGGCTAATGGGAACAGCAAGTCCATTATATGAAATAGTGAAGAAAGCACTGCCCAATGATAATTCGTAGAAGGGAATTGGATAACTCCCTGGTTTTTCTTAAAATAATCCATATTTGCTTTATATTCCTTAAGATCTGAAATCTTACAGTATAATACATCAAAAGTCAAACATTTTCAACATTACATGAAATATGCTGAAAATGTTGAAAAGAAATTGCATGTAAAACATAACATTCATCGATTACGATATCTTATCTGCACCTTTGATTTATGAAACAGATATAAATACAGCAGACTCCTTCAAATCCTCACAGCTTGAGACCAGAGGTTTTGCGAATTTTACAATTTTGCAGATTTTTGGTCATTGCTTTGTATGCATTTTTTAAACAGTAACTTCAATGTAATGAACAATGAAACTGAAACTATTATAAAGGCTTAAAATATAATAAAACATTTAAATAGGTAATAAATTGAAATAATAAAAATTTAGATAACTTTTAAAATGATTAAAATATTAAAAGCAAAGGTCAAGTTAATAATCAATAATGTAGGATTAAATATTTATTATAAAGGTGTATTTATCGTGATCTTTTTACGAAGTTTGTCGTTTTTTCGTGATCTTTTGATGAAATTTGCAGTTTTTTCGCGATCCTTTGACGAAGTTTGTGTGTTTTTTTTTGTGATACTTTGACAAAATTTGTATTTTTTCGTGATACTCGGACAAAATTTGTGTTTTTTCGTGATCTTTTGAAAATGTTGCTGGGTTTTTCTTGCGATCTTTTCATGAAATTTGTCATTTTCGAACAATCTTTTGATGAAATTTGTCCCGATATAATAATTGACTTTTTTCGTGATCTTTTGACAAAATTCGCCATTTTTGCGATCTGTTTACGAAATTTGCCGGGGTTTTGGGGATCTTTTGACGAAGTTTACTGTTTTTCCAGATGTGACGAAATTTGCCATTTTTACACAATTATTTGATAAAATTTACGTTTCTTCCGTGATACCTGGATAAAATTTGTGTTTTTCTGGGGGGGGGGGGTATCTTTCACAAAATTAGCATTTTTTCGTAATACTTGGACAGAATTTGACGTTTTTTTGCAATCGTTTGGGGAAATTTGTCGTTTTCTCATGATCTTTTGAGGAAAGTTATCATTTCTTTTTGCAATCTGTTTGCAAAACTTGCAGGGTATTTCGGGATCTCTTGTCGAAATTTACCCTTTTTCAGGTTCTTTAGACAAAATTTATAGTTTTTTTCAGGATCTTTTGCCAAAATTTGCAGTTTTGTCGTGATATTTAGAAAAAAATTGCACTTTCAGCACTATCTTTTTACGAAGTTTGTCGTTTTTTCAGGATCTTTTGACGAAATTTGAAGTTTTTTCACGATTCTTTGACGAAGTTCGTGGTTTTTGTGATATTTTGATAAATTTTGTGTTTTTTCGTGATCTTTTGAGAATTTTGCTGAGTTTTTTAACGATCTTTTTATGACATTTGTGGTTTTCTCACAATTTTTTGATGAAATTTGTCCCGATACAATCATTGACCGTTCACATGCTCTTTTGACGAAATTCGCCTTTTTTTCGATTTGTTTAGAAAATTGGCTGGGATTTTTGTTGAAATTTACTGTTTTTTCGAGATGTTTTGACCATTTTACACAATCTTTTGACGAAATTTATGTTTCTTCCGTGATACCTCGACAAAATTTGTGTTTTTTGTGGTATCTTTGACCAAATTTCATAATTCCTGGACAGAAAGTGTCGTTTTTTCAATCTTTTAGGAAAATTTGTCGTTTTTCTCACGATCTTTTGAGGAAATTTGTCCTTTTTTTTCGCAATCTGTTTGCAAAACTTGCAGGATTTTTCAGGATCTTTTGTCGAAATTTACCATTTTTTGGATTCTTTTGACAAAATTTATTATTTTTTTTCAGGATCTTTTGCCAAAATTTGCAGTTTTGTCGTAATGTTTTGAAGAAAATTGCAATTTCAGTGCGATCTTTTTACAAAATTTGTCGTTTTTTCGGGATCTTTTAACGAAATTTGCAGTTTTTTCGCAATTCTTTGACGAAGTTCGTGGTTTTTTGTGATACTTCGATAAAATTTGTTTTTTGTGATGTTTTGAAAATTTTGCTGGGTGTTTTTGGATGTTTTCATGAAATTTGTCGTTGTCTCGCAATTTTTTGATGAAATTTGCCCCGATACAATCATTGACCCTTCTCATGATCTTTTGACAAAATTCGCCTTTTTTGCGATTTGTTTAGAAAATTGGCCGGGATTTTTGTCAAAATTTCCTGTTTTTTTAGATGTTTTGACGAAATTTATGTTTTTTCCGTGATACCTGGAAAAAATTTGTGTTTTTTTTTGTGGTATATTTGACGAAATTGACATTTTTTTCGTAATTCCTGGACAGAATTTGCCGTTTTCCCACGATCTTTTGCGGAAATTTGTGCTTTTTTTCGCAATCTGTTTGCAAAACTTGCAAGATTTTCGGGATCTCTTGTCGAAATTTATTGTTTTTCGGGTTCTTTTGACAAAATTTATTGTTTTTTTAGGGTCTTTTGACAAAATTTGCAGTTTTGTCGTGATGTTTTGAAGAAAATTGCAATTTCATCACGATCTTTTAACGAAGTTTGTCAATTTTGAGGAGCTTTTGACAAAATTTGCAGTCTTTTTGCGATTCTTTCACGATGTTCGTGGTTTTTTGTGATACTTAGAGAACCCTGCTTGCCAACCCTGCTTATGGACATTGTTTACATTTTAAAAGCAGTAATTTGAATGTAATAATGGACTAAATCATAATGAATGCTTAAAACAATGTATAATACAGTCAACACTGTGAAATCCACAAAATATATATTATATGCAATGCATGTTAGAATGTAAACATTGAAAAAAAACCATTTAAACTTATAGTTGAAGTTATGTGATACTACTTTTTCATGGAATAACAATTTTTTAATAAATGATGTTAGAAAATTCATATATTTTGTACCTTGCATTTAAAAAGAATTTATGTGTACATATTTAAGCATTATTCAGATTTACTTAACTAAAACCGAATTAACGAAGCTTGTAAAAATTTTAATTGTTAACACTATACATTACTAAAAAGCATCATAAAACAAGGTATCGAAGTGAAACTTTTTTATCCAACATTTCAGTCGCTAAGTATGAAGCAAGCAACATTTGAAAATTTTAGAGTAGCAGAAATTTGTATAGCTTGGGATTAAGTGTTGTAAAAATAGACTGATGCAGACTTCTGGACCTTCTTTACATTTTAAAAACAGTAATTTGAATGTAATAATGGGATAGAAATCATAATGAATACTTACAATAATGTATAATACAGTCAACGCTGTGAAATCCACAAAATGTATTATATGCAATGCATGTTAGAATGTAAACATTGAAAAACGTCTCAACATATAGGCTCATGGATGAAGTTAAGTGATACTTTTTTTCATGAAATAACAATGTTTTAATGAAATAAACTACAATGCAAGAAAATTCAAGTATTTTTTACACTGCATTTAAAAATAATAATTTGAGCGAGGAAGTGATGTATGCTCGATTGGTTATGCTTAATGCAAACCTGTTCTTTGTTAAAACAGAGATAAAACTGTAACAATAAATGATTTTATCTCTACAAACTTTTTGATTATTTCACAATACAGATGAATATTTCCTTCAGTAAATTTTCTTGAATCAGAAAGTTTTATATTGGTTCAAGGAGTAATTTGTGTTCATAGACTAGCGGTAAAAATTACTGATAATAAACCAAAACTAAATACAGCACAAGGCTTTTACCTGGCAATCTCACAATATTTAAAATATGCTCCCCCTCCTCCTTTAATCCATAAGTTTTCAAAAACACAAACATAACAAAATTTTAACAATGACATGCAGAGTATGATCAATGACAATACTGACAAGTACTACAATGACATGTAGAGTATGTACAATTTCATCTTTTGCAATTATTTAAACAAAAATTCCTGCATTATTCAAGGCAGCAATCAAGAAATAAAAATATATAATTGTACCTAAGTAGTATTATTTTATCTTTTTACACACATTTTGATTGATATGTTTAGAAAAACCTGAAATTTTAAATATATTTAGACCCGTTTCCTTCCCCCAAAATGACATTGGTAATTTTCAAAAACACACAATAACAAAATTGTAACAATCACATGTAAAATATGAATTAAAACTTACCTTTGGAATTTTGTTAAAACTAATCAAAATTATTTTTTTAGAAATTTATTGTTGTTGAGTGCAATCGTTTCATGATTTGTTTCAATGGTCATTTCATGAAACGTGTGCTTATTCTCATAATCAATAGACAAAATCTGCGATTTTTTTCTGCAAACATTTGTTGAAGTTTGCAATATTTTTCTGTGACAGATTGCGAAAATCCACTCTGATACTGCAATCATTTGATAAAATTTGCTATGTATTTCTGCCTTTTTTGATGAAATTTACAATATTTTCCCTCGACTGCTTACCGAAATTCATACTTTTTTCAGTGATGGTTTCACAAAACTCATTTTTTTATAAGATTTGTTGACTTTAATCTGGTGACTACATTTACATTTTTGTGATCAATTTCCAAAATCCCCCCCCCCCAATCATTTTATGATTTTTTTTCAACTTTTGACAAAATTTGTATTTTTTTCTGCTATTGATTAACAAATCTTAATATTTTTTGGCTGTTATTTTTCGCAATATTTTTTAATAAGTTTGCAATATTTTTCATGACACATTTTCAAAATTTGGTATCTGCTTCCAATTTTCGACAAAATTCATTATGGATACCATGATTTTTTTTCACAAAATTTATAGTTTTCTCAATTATTTACCAGAATTTGTTCTTTTCACCATCATATGCTGAAGTGTGAATTTTTTTCAACAAATAGGCATCATTTGCAATAATTTTCTGAAAAAATTCACTGTTGTTACGTCTACATTTTATGACATTTTAAATTATTTTTTACAATAATTTGATAAAATTATTGATTATTTCTCATAATTGTTTGCCAAAATTCAACAATTTTTTTCAACAGATTATAAAAAATTATGAAAGGGGGAGTTGTATGGCGTGTTTCGTGCATCCAATGATGTTTTTTATTTTTAAGGCCCCTGTCTTCGCTCGAGAACTATTGCTATTCCTATGAGAAAGCATTTTTCTAATAACTCTTTTGCATTTTGACATTTTTTAATTTTTTTTTTTTTTTTTTTTTTTTTTTTTGCATTGGATAGCTGAGGTGCATGCCGATAGCGCAGCTTTTTTTACTTTTCGATTTTGGTTGCAAATATTTTTTTTAAAAGCACTTTCACTTTCAAAACCGGTTTAGAAAGTGAAACTAACTTTGTAAAAAATATCTGTAACCAAAATTGAAAATGTAAAAAAGCTGTGCTGTCGGCATGCATTTCAGCTATTCAATTCAAAAAAAAAAAAAAAAAAAAAAAAAAAATTCAAAAATGTCAAAATGCTAAAGAGTTATTAGAAAAATGCTTCCCCATAAGAATAGCATTAGCTCGCGAGCGTTTCCTCAAGCGAGGACAGGGGCCTTAATGGGCGTGCAGTGCTCATACATGCATTAATGATTGCGGCATTGACGAGTTTACTGCATTTTAGCGATTCCTGCACAGGGAGTTTCACCAATCCAATGATGGTTTCTTTGATTTTCATAAGCACGCAATGCCAGTGCTCTACACGCGTTAGAGATTGCAATGTTGACAGTTGACAAGTTTCGTGTATTTCAGCAATTCCTCAATAGCGAGTTTCATGGATCTAATGATGGTTTTTAGCGCTCTTACACGCAGCTCCGTGCGAAATGGAGGGGGAGGATGTAAAGGGGGTGGTCGCCCCGGGTGCAGAAATTTAAGAGTGTGCGAAATTTATACTACCAAAATCATTTTTAGCCTGTCACAAGAAAAAGTTCTTGAGGAGGGAGGCGCCAAATTAAGACTATGCCCTGGCTGCAGTTTCCTCTTTGCACGTCCCTGCATACACCCTTTAGTGATTGCGGTGTTGACAAGTTTCTTGCATTTTAGTGATTCTTGCACAGTAATTTTTGTGGATCGAGTGATGTCTCTTTGGTCTAAATGGGCAAACTGCGCTAATAGACGAATAATATGTTTGTGTTATTGACGAAATTTCTGCATTTTAGTGATTCTTGCATGATGATTTTCGTAAATTCAGCTATTTTTTTTAATGGTCACACAGCGGTTATACACATGTTAGTGATTGTGCCGTTGACGAGTTTTGTGCATGTTAGTGATTTTTGTGTTTCCACGATCTTTTGACAAAATTCACTGTGCATTTCATAAAGTTTGCATGGTATGTATGTAATATTTTTCAACAGATTGACAAAATTTGCTACTGTTTATGCTATTTAAATAAAAAAATCTGCATATTCTGTTTAAGAGAAGCAGTGTCAATGTTAAAGTTTGAAGATTTTTTTTTGGGGGGGGGGGGATTTGCGTCATTGGGTTTGGGGGGAATGGCAGGGTTCATACAGAGTTGGGAAGAAAAAAATCCAAGGAGTCTAAAAAATTTTAAGGACTTGTCACTTTTGTTGTTATTTATGTGGCATACACTTGCACATCCCAGTTTTCAATGCCCCATTTGGAGAGAAAAACATTTCAAACAAATTTTTCTCTATTAGAATCTAATTGTTGGTTCTGAAACTGCAGAGAATTAATAACCTTGGTGATTTTGTAAGTTCAAATTAAAAAATACACAATCAATTTTCCTATCCAGTGACCAATGGTCATATACACAGAGATCAGTCAAACTGACGTCAAAGTCAACTGTAAACATGGGATTAGAAATATTAAAAAAATAATAAAGCATCCCCAAAAGTAAGTACGAAATCTAAATATCAAGGTAGTATCTGATGTAATTATTCCCGACCTATTATGCCCAGAGTTGTTTTTATTTACGACAATTTTTTAGCTGTTTACATTATAAGTATGTGCTTCCTGACGTATTATGTCTATGGAGTGCAATACAAATTAAACAATTCACTATTTTATTTTGAGTTTTCTTTAAAAAAAAAATAAACAAAATTTTTCATTTTTAATGAAAATGCAGGTTAAATTAAAGGTATGACAAAATGAAAATTGTTCCCAATCCCGTGTGTAAAATAATTTATTGTGAATCGTTTGTAATAAAGTTAACGAAAATTGCCTCAAAATAACATCTTTTTCGAAATATGCATACCTATAGCTAACTTTTAATTTTATATTCTTTTCAGATTAAAAAAATTTAAGCATCTCAGTATTTAAAATTTTATTGACATTTATCTCCGCTATATAAAAATTTTACTTTTAAAATTTTCGGGAATTTCTAATGTAACTTATACTTTTTCCCTCCTTATATTCAACTCTTATTCTTTCGTTACAGATATAAATAACGTTAAGAATGTTTTTAATTAAATAAAAGTTTGAAATTTTGAAGTTGAAAAAATATTTCAAAAACTAAAAGAAGCAAAATTTATTTGTGCTTTAAACCAAACACCATTTTATACCTATTTTCGTAGTAATTTTATCATAAACGGTAAACAAGCATATCATTTTATAAACATATCCAAATTTCCATAATGTCATACCTTTTTATTTAACTTGTGACATTTTTAATAATGTAAATTTTTGTTTAATTTCTCAAAATTGCATTGCTAATTGGTCTCTATTACACAAATGTACTTGAATGGAAAAGGATTATAATAAGTATTACTGTAAATAAAACAACCCGTAACATTTTGCTACTTACTATTGAGAAAAGATTGATTGAACATTTGGTGGACAAAGTTTGAAATTTCAAACCTTTATTACTTTAATTAAAAACATTCTTAACGTTATTTATATCTGTAACGAAAGAATAAAAGTTGAATATAAGGGGGGGGGGGAGAAGTATAAGTTACATTAGAAATTCCCGAAAATTTTAAAAAGTAAAATTTTTATATACCAGAGATAAATGGTAATAAAAATTTAAATACTGAGATGCTTAATTTTTTTTAATCTGAAAAGAACATAAAATCAAAAGTAAGCTATAGGTATGCAAATTTCAAATAAGATGTTATTTTGAGACAATTTTCGTTAATTACAAACGATTCACAAATAAATTATTTTACACACGGGATTGGGAACAATTTTCATTTTGTCATACCTTTAATTTAACCTGCATTTTCATTAAAAACGAAAATTTTGTTTTTTTTTTTAAAGAAAACTCAAAATAAAATAGTAAATTGTTTAATTTGTATTGCACTCCATAGACATAATAGGTCAGGAAGCACGTATTTATAATATAAACAGCTAAAAAATTGTCGTAAATAAAAACAACTCTGGGCATAATAGGTCGGGAATAATTACATCAGATACTACCCCGATATTTAGATTTCGTACTTACTTTTAGGAACGCTTTATTAATTTTTTAATATTTCTAATCCGATGTTTACAGTTGATTTTGACGCCGCGCGTAGCTTTAGCTTACCGCCAATTCCGATTACGATTCAAAACAAAACTATCCAAATGCGCATGAATACACAAATATCTAAGAGCAAATAATTTAAAATAATTTTTGTTTGAAAACTTTATAAAAAAAATCATAAGTCGAAAGTATATTGAATATGTATAATTAAAAAATATTTTTCTATTTTAAAAAGAGATTCAAAATATTTTTTCCGCAAAATGCAGAAATATGGAATGTAAGAAACGTAATATTTTCTTCTTTACAAAAATTAAAGGCAATAAAAATAGAAATTTGATTTAATATATATTTTATGAATGTTTAAAAGCGCATGATAAACTGTTTTTGTAGTTTAAAAACCATTTATTGCTTCGATTTGGGTGCTTTAACTGTGACCCTAACTACATAAGACTTATCGCACCTGGCTTGTCTGCTAACCAATAGAATAACATATAATCCGCGAGCTAAAATAGCCCAATTTTTCAAGACCAATATATAACAAAAAAGAGTTTTCCTAGAAACTAGGCAAGTCTTATTCACTCTATCATAAAGAGATTCATATTATATATAAGTTTTAATAAAATCGCCCAGGCCGTTTTCTAGATTTCATTATTAGGAACAAACCCCATCGATTTCGGTTTAAAAATGGGTATCGAGATCTAAAAATATACCGCACGTAAAAATTATAGGATAGAATTAGACTGGGAATATAAGACTATATTAAAAAAATTGGACCAATCTGACCAATATTTGCTGAGTTATTAGATGGCGGCTTTTCACGTTTCCTTTGATGTCGAGTTAGCTGTATATATGCGTTCCGCCATTTCCCTTACGAGGCTACCTTATGACAATGGTAGGCTTAAAGCTGCGTCACTAGAAGGCTGCCGCCTTCCATGATATATATATCAACCGAAAGATCAAATACAGGGCTGTTTAAAAGCATTGGAATACATGTTTGACTATGGACAGTGTGCATCTTATTTCCCTAAATAACAAAGTTTCGTTAAAGATTTCAGGGAGTGTTGGAAAGTGTTTCAAAATCTATGCTTAATGCATGATTTTTCTTATTTGTTTGTCTTTTAAAAAAAATCCCCAAAAATGCTTAAAATACATGATGTCACTCGGGGGAATCCCCTTAAGGGTGCTGGTTATTCAGCAGCCAAATTCTCCTCCATAATGTTAAGTCTATGGGCATTTGAAACATTCTAATATTTAAAATACCTCCTTAAGGAATTAATATTTCTATTAAAATTCTTTCTTTAGTGTTCTTTTCTTAAAATATGTCTCCTTTCATCTTAGTTTTCAAAAATTTAAATGACCTTTTATGTTCAAAATAAGTAGATGCTTTTCTTCACGTGAATTATTATTACATGTTAATGATTATTGTTGCAGGTAAATTTTTGACATATTTTGTAGAGTGAATTTGGCTATTGCAAATAAAAAATAAGTGGGAAATATGCACCTCATAGCCTACGAAAGGGTTATAATCTTTTCAAAAGTAAAGATTAAAGAATTTGAATGACAAAGCAATACAAAACATTGAAAATTTGAAATACAAAACTACAAAGATACAAAATGTAAAAACAAAATTTTATTCAATATCAATTTACAAAAATTAATTGAAGTTTAAAATTACATAGTAAGACTGTAAATGCAGACATATTTGTTCACAACAGTCCTGAATTTGTTATAAAATAAAAATGTAAACAACTCCAGGGAAAGTGCATATCAAACATAGATACATTTGATGAAATATTCACTCAAAGATCTTGTTTGAAGAAAGAAAAATCTGCGTCATCTTTCAGACATAGACTTAAAAAAAATTATAATAGACAAATATTTCACAAAATTTCACACAGGAAGTTTTAAATATCAATATAAGCCTTATTTTCATAAAAATGCTCAAATGAGACATGACTTGATTTCATAATACTAAATTATGCATCAATTTCTATCAAAGTTCTCCTTTTATCAATTGAAAAAAAAAATAATCACAGCTTTTTTTAATTTTAATATATATTGCTTTCTTCATCATTTTTTAGTAAGATAAAAAAAACTCTATCACTGCAATACTTGTCAACCACTGGCTTTTATTAAATAAAACAAATATACTTTCAACCAGAAAATTTGTTTAAGTAAAAGGTGTCTTGCATTAAATGTACTAGTCATCTGAAATCCACTTAATTTCATTCATGTATTAAATTTCTGGTTTGAAGTAAAATTGTTCAATTTAAAAAAAGACAGAAGTTGACATACATGATAAAAAAGGTGATCTTTAAATAAAAAAGCAAAAGTTTTTCAATATTGTATATTAATCTATACTGCATATCAACAGCATGAAATCAATTGAAAATAAAATAAAAATCACAATTTATTTTATTTATTATTATTATTATTTGCTTTTTCTACGATTTTTTAGTGAGATTAAAAAAAAGTGAATCACTGCAATACGTGTCCACTTTCAGTTTTTAATAAATAAAAGAAACTACTTTCAACCAGAAAATTTGTTTAAGTAAAATGTGTATTGCAATAAATATACTTGTCAGTTGAATATGTCAATAGCTATTACTTAAAATGACTAAGACACAAAAAAAATATTTTACATAATTTATGTATCATTTTTATAGAAAAATTATACTGCCGTGAAAAATCTAAAAAACTGAAATGTAGAATGAGATTTCAGATCCATAAAAAAGTTATAAGCACTATACAGGAATTTCACATTAAAAAAAAAAAAAAAAATTAACTAGAATATAAAAAAGGTTAAAATAAAAAATGAACCAAGAAATTAAATACAAAACAATGCTGTACTTTAAATTCAGCATTTCTTGATATATTCAAATTAATGTCTCAAATTCTATCATATTTCATTTTTTATTTAATTTTAAAAACTTTAGTCCAAACCATAAAATACACAATTTTGTTTTAACTATCAATTCTTTCAAGAAACAATTTACATTATTAGAAATTTCTCAAAATTAGTACTAAGACATTTTTAGGAATGATATAAATTTATGTTCCTCTGCCATTACATTGAAAAAAAAAAATACATAATTTCTTTAACTGATATTGCAGATATTTCTTTGACTTTTAAATACCTTAATCTCTTATTAATTAGTTTTAAAAATACATTTGCCATAATTTTCTACAGTAGACAATTTCAAAAACAATTTTATTTAACAACAATTATTCAATAATGAATAGTTTAAAGAGGGGCCAACTTTAAAATCAGTAGTTAATTATAAAACAGAAATGGATGAACTAATTATACCTAGCTACGCTTAAAAGCTGTAATGTGTCAAAAACATAAAATTAATTCAAAACCAAGAAGGGTCGAAAAGTAGCATCAAGCTGGCTCTTCAACAAAAGAGCCGGTAACCAACCCCGATACTACAAAATCCATTGAGATGAGCAAATTAATAGGTATTCGAAATGGATACCATTCTTTGATACCAAAATTAAGACCCATTTGGAGAAAATTCCCCCCCCCCCCCAACATGATAAGGGATAAGGATGCAAAAAAAGACTTTAAAATCAGTGAGCAACATGTTTTATGGAGTTTTTGTTTATAATAGAAAAGACCTAAAGTGTGCATGATAATTCATAATCAGATAAATTCCACCTTTTGAATTAACACTGGCATTTAATTTCTTTTGATATAATTTCAATTACTAAGAAAACTCCTTTTAGCAAAACTTTTGATTTTCATGTTTAATAACAATTGGAAGCAAATTACATAACTATTTGAATCATAGAAAATTACAAATGAAGCCTTGTTACAGACATGTTATATTTATATTACAAATTTTCTATATGTTACTCTCAGTGTATATGGAAATGATTGAAATATGAAAAAACAAATGTAGTTTTTGTTTCTACAGTTCACAGAATTGTGCTGTAACTGATTGTTATTCACAATTACTCATTAAGAATAAAGCTTCTTTTTTCGGTGAAATAAACTACCAAATGTTATTAAATGAAAAATGTATAAAAAATCTAAATTGCATAATTAAAATAGGATATGATCAAAAATATTTACAGATAACTTCTAATTACTCTATATAGATGCCACTAATACTTTTACTTTTAAAATTCATTTAGAAAATTAAATTGAGTTATAAAAGATTTTGATTTTGGTTAGCGAGGAAATTATTTTCAATTTTTTCCCAAAAAATGGGACATTATAAAAAAAAATGTGACACTTTTGGAAATTTTAAAAATATCAACAATTTTAAAACAATTTGGCAATTGCTACTTCCATTTTAAATATGTGTTATCGTAGGCTTCAAAATTGCTTAAATGAACTACAGTCATTTTCTGCTACATTTTTCTTTCCATACTTACAAATAGAGTCAGTCATCAGCAAATGAAAACAACTGATTCCACTCAAGTATTTGTATTGCAAAATACTCTCGAAAATGCACACGTTTTTCAAAATTTTCTTTAAATTTTAAAATTGCATTTTTGGATGGTAAGCATTCTCGAATAAAGAATTCAAGCATATTCCAATTATACATACTAATGTAATTTTCAAGCACTTGATTGATTCCACAATTGTAAATAAGTTTCTCTTTTGCTGCAAGATTTGCATCCTTAAGGATTAATCTGATGTTTTCTTTATCTTGAAAACGAAATAAAAATGGTAGTAGAGAAGTATCACTCATGTCATTTATAATTAAATCTTTTTTAACATTGGGGCTTTTTTGCCAAAATTCTCTAAAAAGTTCTTGATAATTCCAATCCTTATAGCCATCTATAACTTTTCTCATAATGAATCTCAATAAAAGCTCATAGTCATCTTTTGAAAGAAAATCCCACATGCAATTTGCTGTTTCAATGAAAAAGCTCTGCAAGGGCCATTTGAGAAAACATTTCAACACTCTAAAAGCGTTATTTTTAAAAAGTTCCATTTGTTGCTCTTCATTCATTGCTGATATCAAAAAATCTAAAGTAACATCATTTCTTACATTTTTTGCAACCTCAACCAGAGCCTCTTCTCTTTCCCTTTGGGTTAGTTTTTGTAGGAAGTATTCAGCTGCTACTTTATTATTCCAATATACAGACTTGACAAAATGATCCTTGTAATCAATGCGTTCATTCCTCAACTGTCTACTCTTCATATTATGTGACCAAAAATTAATTATTTGAGATTTGTGGGAGGCAGGTTCATTGAGATTCTGAGGAATGTAGTTCCAAAGTTCATCAACATCGTCTGCCGTGAAGTTCCAAAACCCACATATTGGATATTCGCCCGATTGAGATTGTTTGAGATCATCAGTCACATGGTTCCATAATTGGATAATATCATCTTCCAAGCAATAAACACATGCTATTTCGTAGCGTGTGGATATATCCAAATTCTCATTACAAACTAAAACTTTTGCCATTTTTTTTCTATCTAATGTACCTTGTGGAGTCCAACAAAGTTCAATGGGAAAATTTACTTGAAAATGTTTGCGATTGTACTCCTGCCACATTAAAATTTCTAAGGCAAGAGGCTTAGTAAAATTCAACACCTTCTCTTTAAGCAGCTGTGGTAGAGAGAGCAGTGGTATTTTTTCTGTAACCCTTTCTTCGATTCTCTTCAATCGTTCCTCTCTAGTTGTAAAAAAACTTGGAAAACCGTCTTTTATATTTAAAGCCCTAATATCAATTTGGTTCCACAGTGAAACAACAACTTTAACAAGAGCCATATGCTCAAGTGTGGGCTTCAGAATAAACTTCATGATTAATCAAAAAGAAACTTAATGTGCCATAAAACTTCATTAATTGAAAAAGGACAAAAACAAAAAATCATCTGTTGGAATGTCACAAGAAAAAATTTTCTTCAATATATCTTTCCTAGTAATTTACACTAAATGAATTCTTTTTCATTTACTTCTAGTAATCTCCTAACGTTATATATGACTACAATCTTATATTAGCCTTTAAAACGAAATGAAATGTAATGAGTCATAAGCAACCAGGTACTATTCTGGTTTCTGATAAAATAAATCAGTGAGTAGAGTACTGATAACAACAGAAATTTAAAAATGGTAAACTTTGGAGCTGAAAGCTGAATTGGATGTTTTAGAAAGACAAAAACACAAGTATGATGGTAAATCAGGGAACTTCTTTGAATATCATTGATAGCAATTATAGCAGTTGTGCTTCTTGGGGTATTTGTAGGAATACCAGAAACTCTGTGACTGATGAGAAGTTTGATGAAAATATTGCTTAGTTACAAGAAGGTTCACAAGCAAAATGGACCTAGAAGAATAAGTAAAATAAACATTTAAGGAAAATGTGAGACACTGAAATCTAAAGGAAACATTTATGTATCAGCAAGTAAACGGTATAAACAGTATAAAGCCCTGTACTTTCTTTAGTTTTAAAAATTAGAAGAAATTCTAAATAAAAAAATTTAATTCATGTGTTCTTGTGTAGTGTTTATTTATTGATTTCATTTATGTAAAGTTTCTCGTTGACAATATGTATATTTGAATTTATGGGGGGGTGGGGGGAAAGAAGTTAGAGAAATTTGGTATGTCAGGTGTCAATGTCAGTAAAGCAATTTAGAAGCCAGAAAAATAAGAAAATTATGTATTTCATTGTTAAAGAAAATGAAAGTCAAAGAATATGAAATGCATAATAAAAAAATAAAATGAATGCCAATAAATAATAAAACAAATACATGTTAAAAAATAAAACATAAAAAAAGAATAAATTAAAAATTATTAAATAATAACAATGATAAATGGAAAAAAAGAAGAAAAAATATGAAATTATAAAACGTACCTAAATCTTGGTATTGTAAAAATAATTTATACAAAACTAATATTATTTAACTAAAAAAGTTATAAAAATTTATATGGTAGGTATGGACAAGATGCTATTTATTGTAATAAGATCACAAGGGTCAAGGTCACAATGATATAACATTACATAGTATTTTTTATAATTTTTTAATTAATTAATATTATTTTTATCATAAGTATATTTTAAATTACTAAGTTTTACATTTTTTACAATTGAAAGTTTTCCCCTACTTATTTCCTATTTTTTTTTACATTTATTATTGTTATAAGCATTATTCATTAATAAACTTTTATTTATTTTGTTAACCCCTTTTTAATTATTTTTTTTATATTTATTATTATTCATTTTTCCATTTATATATTATATATTTTTGGACTATGGTTTTATTCAATTTGTTTTACATTTCTACTCTTATTCTATGTTTTTCTGATTGGGTCATGCTGCTGTATCATCAGCTGATGTGCCTTCTACTTTCCTATTGGCTATTTCTTTCACCTATCCATCTCTCCTTACCCATTCCCTCTTATTTTTGCCATACCTTTCAAAGTAGAAGCAGGTACTTTTTGCTCCCAATGAAGGAAGATTAAGTTCTTTTAAAAAATCTTGTACATTTATAAATTCTATTACATTTTCAATATTTATTTTTGACTTTATCACAGAGCACCAAGTTTTGTTATTATTAATTGTAAATATAAAAAAAAATCCTTTTTTTTTCATTTTAGGAAGAGAAAAGCTTACTAAGTTTGCTAATTCTTGTTCCAAGCATTTTCTGCAAGCATTGTTTGAGGGAAAACTTTTGAATTAAACATCCTTATGAAACTGCCTACATTATATAATTCCCAAATTATATTTTCCCTGATATTGGCACTATTATTAGCTTAACCTAACAATACATAACAGATTCTGTTTTGTATGTTACTATACAGCAAAGGATTCCAAATACAATTACAAGGTTTGTGCACATGTCTTTAAATAAAACTCAAGCACTTTTAAGGACAAAAAATAAAATAAGATTAAAAAAAATCTACAAATAGAATAAACTAATGATAATACACATTTTTCAATGAGTTTAATTTTTGTAAATATGGCATTTAAGCATTCAAATCGCAGGGTTTAAAATGAATTTTGAGTGTTTCAGGAGAAACTTGTAAGATCACTTACAGTTATTTGAAAATAACATGTAATGATAAGGAAATTTGAAGTTTACAGTATACTTCTTTAAATCAGAATCATTGTGATTGCAGCAATTCTAAATAACAGAAATTTTGAAATTAGAGTACATTTAGATAAAAAATACCAATATATCTCATTAAAAGGGCAATAAAAAATGCAAGGAACATAATAATTGAAAAATCAACTCAAAATGCTCTAGTATGCTCAAAATGCTCTGTATCTTAAAATAATGATGTATATTATACATTGTCACCATCTGTTGCAAATAACAAAAGGCAGATATTGTACATTTTTATTTATTTGTTTATTTATTTTTACAGTTTCAGATTTATAAATACTCAAATAAATAATACAAGTCACAAGAAAAAGACATAGTAAAATATTTCTAAAAGGAAAAAAAAACAGTAAAAAAATTAAATGAGACTTACAATTAATATTAAAAATAACTTTGATCTACATTAACATATTTAAAATAATGGCATAAGGTTAATAAAAAAAAATCAGATCTACAAAAATTGAAGTAAGTCTCAAATTAAATATTTAAAATAATAATAGTAATCATTATCTGATTTTGTGATATATTGATATTACCTCCTTATCTTTGGAGAAAGAAAAATAGTAAAACTATCATTTATTCTGAGTTTTTACAAGTTAATACAGTGAAAGATCTATAATCCGCGTCACATAATCTGCAATTTTCTATAATTCATGTTACTTTACGAATGTAAACAATGAAATAAACAGTTAAGAAAATTTACATATTTGTGATCCAAAAATAATTTTTAAAACAAATAATTAAAAAAAATCATTGTAAAACATTCATTTTTTGTTAATATTAACTCTTATTTTATTAACAGTAAAAAATGAATTACAGCATTACGAAACATATGTAATTATTTTTATATAATTGCACTTATATATAATTTTTTTAAATAAAATAACTTTAAAAATGCATTTTTTCAGATAGCTTATTAAATTAATTATTAGATTTCATATTTATCTTTTCATATTATAATGATTAAAGGATTAAAATGCCATCTAGGAATAATAAAATAATGTATATTCCATAATCCGCACAACCTTTGGCCGCAGCGTGCGCAGATTATAGAACTTGGACTGTATTGAAAAAAGACACCAATACTAATTACATTAAAAAGTTATCCTGATTTTAAAATTGAAAAAAGTCGGCTTTTTTTCTTCTTAATCATTTTCTGAAATCCATTTATATATGTGTTATGGCACCATCTATTATTTTTAATTGAAAGTAAAAACGAATTAATGTACCAAAATGTCAGAAACACAGAATTTTCCAAATGACAGATATTACATATAAACTTAAGTGTGCAAAACAAAAGAAGGGAAGAATTAAAAAAAAATAGGAAAATGGAATTAAGATGATTATTTATCAATTTATTTTTAAAGGTGAAGCATTCCTTGGCAACTTAATTATTATGACAATAAAAAAACAAATACAACAGATTTTTTTTTATTAAACATTTCATACTCTGAAAACTGGTAAGTGGGAAGGAATGTAAACTGTGTTTTTTTCTTTTTGAGGAGGAGAAGGCAGTGTTGAATTCAGACACTTTTCTCCGGGAGGGACTTCTTTGGCTCCGTGGGTGGGTGGGGGGGGGGGGACACAATAGTGTTCCGGGGGGAAATTATACTTTTTTATTTTGAAAACACAAAATCTAAAATTTTACTGGGGGAAGGGGACATTTGATAGATCTGGGTGGGATGTCCCCCTCAGGCCACTCCCTGAATTCAACACTGAGGTAGGGGGAGCGAATGAGGAAAAAGTAGCTTAACAGATGAATAATTAGTTATTTATTAATATTTAAGATTTATGATTGGGGCAGGAAAAATAAAGTTTTTAAGACTGAATTTTGTGTGGTAAGAAAGAGGGGGGGGGGGGGTGAAGAAGAGGAAAAAGCACTGAGCAGAATTCGCAATGATTCCCATAAGTATTACAGTATTTGATTGGCTTTTGGTGAACACTTGTCGAATAAATCAAGAAGCTGATAAGCTATAACCCATCGTGACGTTCTTACTCGTCAGAAATGCTTGCGGTCAGTTTCAGATAGGATATTAAATAATCTTTTGTTAATGCTGTAATAATGTAAATTATTATTATTATTTTATTTGCATCATTTAATCAGTTTTAACTATAATTCATATTTTGAACTATTAGAATAAGATGAGGTTAAAAATAAAAGAGATATGTATCAGACTTATATATTCTTATGTACTATCTATAATAAAAGTTATTTTTTGTAAAAGGAGGCCTCAAAGTAAACTAAACTATCTGTTTGCTAATCAATTTAATCAACTATCATTATTAAACTACAGTAGACTCCCCCAAATCCGCACAGCTTGGGATCAGAGGTTGTGCGGATTTTAGAATTTTGCAGATTTCTGGTCGTTGCTTTGTTTACATTTTTTAAACAGTAATTTGAGTGCAATTAATAGTGCAATCGGAACTATAATGAATACATACAATATTATAAAATATTAAAATAAATAATAAACTAAAATAATAAAAATTGAAATAATTTTAAAAATGATTAAAGTACTAATAGCAAAGTCAAGTTAATAATCAATAGTGTATTATTAAATATTCATTATAATGATTAAATGTATTTTTCCAAAATTATTCAACAAAACTTGCCTCATAAAAGTACATTACCAATTCACATCAAAATCATAAAATAAGGATTTTTTTTTTTAAAGTTTATCCAGGCTTAATAACCAAAAAAATCTTGATTAATGCATAAATATATTTGGTAAGAAGATCCTGATTACAGTGATATCAGCAATGTGTTAAATTTTTTCCAAAAACATCTATTCTTCCTTCATGAAAAAAACATGAATGGAGTATTATTAAGAAAATTACAAATTAAAAAGTATATGGAATTGATACAAAACTAAAAAAAAATCAAATTTTGTCCCTTTAACCGAACTGAAAGTTTCATTGTTTACATCCATAAAATATGTGCGGATTTTAGAGAGTTGTGGATTTCTCGTTTGCGGATTTGAGGGAGTCTACTGTATATTATAAATTTAAAGAGAAAAGAGCAGCAGCAAATTCAAGAATTCACAAATAAATTTTTACTAATAACATTTATATGACATTGCCTTATAAGTAAGATCAAAGCAAAAACATTTCTTACATAAAATTGCTATAAAAATCATTGAATAAAGGTGATATGTTCAAAGTAAGGTAACTTTATATGTTTTGGTCTATATAAATTAAAATAGTTTTGTGATTCCTTCAAATTTATATTTCCTCTTCTGAATCTGTTCTTTTAATGTTTGCTATAAAACTTAACAAGTACATTTTGAAACTGTAAACATTGATGATTTTTGAAAGATTTAATAAGATTAAAAATAAAATAAAGTCTGTTTTCTAAAAATCTGCACAAACTTTGCAGTTATGCAAAATAGCAAAAGAACACAGATCAGATGAAATCTGCATGAGGTGTTACATTATTTTATAAAAAGAGCATGCGCTTTAGTCGAGAGTTAATTAAATAATGTGTATTTCCTGGGAATGGAGTCAAAAGAGGAGTATCTTCGTATGAGTGTGTACAAGTTTCACACAGTCAATATTAATCATGGAAACAACTTCATCATAAACCATTTTTGTGACAAAAATATTTTCCCAAACGAACTATATACGATGTTCTCCAATGTTACTAGAAGAGACACACAGCCAAAAGACAAGCCTGTTCGGATAGGGATGTCCAAAAAACCCCCAAGCTAAAGTTACAGCAGTTGAAATAAATATTTGATAAAATGGCTGATTATAAATCCATTCAGTCAGCTGTCAAATTCACTTTTTCACTCTGTTACTTACATAATACAATTAGTAAGAACCTTAAAGAAACAACGGCAGTGATAACAACTTCAAATATCACAAGAAAAACAAACCATACCAAAATGATGAGAATAGCAAAGGTTTTCTGCAAATATTAAATGTGGTCACTTATTAAGAAAAAAAAAAAAAAAACTCTGATCAAGGATTCGTCTTAGATGACGAGTCATATATAAACTCATTCACCTTACTTTTAAGTATAATGGTAGCTACTGTTCATTTGATGCCTCTACGATACAATTCACCATCGAATTCACTATCCTTAAAAATAAATTCAAAAACATAATACTTATCTGGGCTGTGATAGTCTAAAAAGTTTGAGTCATCTGTTCAACCAAAAGTTTCGGTTTGCTGTCAAGGGATAATAACACTTGGACAAGTGCTTTCAACTTTGTTTCTCTCCTACTTTCATAGCAATTACAACGGCGGTGATCATACCTTCCGACTAGGATTGACCATAGTTTTTGCTGCAAAATCATTTTCAGCCACTTCTGCCAGAAAAACATCACTTTCTTAGAAATATCCGGCTAATGTATACCAAATTCACCGAGTTAAGTTTGATCTGAGCTTTTCTTAAGTCAAAAATGTAAAGCAGATGAAATCCAGAAACTCATAAATTGAATCAAGTACTGTCTCAAAATTATGCACCTAAATTTTGTACATCTTCAGTGGCTGAGAGGTTATGCTCTCAAAGTCTGTAGATGAGAGCGGCTAGATTCAAACCCAATCATGCCCTTCACCTAACCATTTGGAGTTTTCTTAGAACCTTCGGAACCTTGTATAAATAAGGGCTAGTTTCGCTTAGAAAAATCACCACAAAGGGCACAACACCCAAGAACCTATGTCCCTCATGCAGCTATTCAGCCATCATAAATAATAACAGTACAACATCTAGCAAGTACACCAAAAGAAAAATCAGTAATGGCAGATAAAATGGTTTAATTGAAACCCAATAACAGTTTTGTAGATTAATGTGGTTAGACTAATGTTCTTTGTCCTTTTTTTTTTTTTTTTTTTCAAAGCTTTCCACACAATTTACATTTGTACAGATTTCTATTGAAACAGTCTTTAATTTTTTTAAAAATTGTTTTACTAAAATAAATTTAATTAAAAACACTAATGTTATTAGGTAACATGCTAATATGATAAAAATTTTCTCGATGTTCAATTTACTTATAAGGTGATTTGTAATATTAAATAAAACCTCCAAATACGATGTCCATTATTAGCGTTTTAATATACTACATTCACAATTTGCCTATATTTTAAAAGAAAATGGTAATTTAGTACAATAATATTGAATATCAACCAGTAAAATTTATCAATGGATAAACATAAAAATTCTCTATTTAAGAAGGTAGAGTATCTTCTATATCGTATGAGAAGGTAAGTTATCTTCACTATCATTATTTCAAAGATATTTACAGGATTGACAAAGAGTAAGCCTTTGATTTGAGTATGAATATAATTGACAATTTTAAATAACTTTTAAACCACAGATCACTCTTTTAAATATTTAGAGCATAATTTAATTGTACAAAAAATATATTACCTTGATTTCTACATTTTTCTTTTTTATATTTTAACCATCCCTTTTTATAAAACTAGAACAGTAGCCACCCACAAATCCACACAGCTTGGGACCAGAGGTTTTGTGGATTTTAGAATTTTGCAGATTTCTGGTCATTGCTTTGCTTACATTTTTTAAACAGTAATTTGAATGTAATTAATAATGAAATTGAAACTATTATAAAGGTTTACAATATGATCAAATATTAAATATAAGTATTAGACTAAAATAATAAAAACTAGATAATTTTTAACATGATTAGAATATTAAAAGCAAAGATTAAGTTAATAATTAATACAGGGTGGCTACAGAAATGATGAAAAAAAGTTCCCTGATTTTTCCCTGATTATCTATATCAGATTTCCCTTATTTTATTATTAAAGAACATATACGGTACTTTTTTAACATACGCTGCTTTCTCGTATAACACACTCATCCAGCTTGCAAATATCTCTTTTGGGAGGAAAAAACAAAAATTGAACAGTATTTAATTAGCAGAGGTGCCAAGTATTATGATTTATCCATGGTTATTACTGATATATAACAAAACTTAGTGTTACGGGCATTGGATAAAAAAATTGCTAATTTTGGCAAAGGATCAATTGAAATAACACAAATTTCGACACAGAACTGTGGAAAAACATGAAAATTTGTCAAAAGATCGTATAAAAAAACGCTTTTCTTCAAAGTTTTGCAAAAAAACAAACACAAATTTAGTCAAAAACACGTGGAAAAGTGCGAAATTAGCCCTAAAGATTTCTTAAAAAGTGCAAATTTCACCCAAGGCTTGCGTAAAAAATGTGAATTTTGTATAAGGTTAAGAAAAAGTGAGAATTTCCTCATAAGATTGCGAAAAGCGTGCAAATTTCAACTTAATATCACAAAAAACTTTCAAATTTCGTCTAAAGATCATGAATAACATACAAAATGCATAAAAAAACCCTACAAAAAGTGCAAATTTCGTCCAAAAAATCATGAAAAATATTCGAACTTTGTCAAAAAAATCACAAAAAAAAAACAAATTTCGTAAAAAAAAAAGCATATATCATAAAAAATAAATCGTGAAAAACTTGCAAATTTTGTCAAGAACTCACGAAAAAAGTGTACATTTTGACAAGAAATTGCAAAAACCGTGCGAATTTCCTCAAAAAATAGCTAAGATTGATGAATTTCGTCAAAAGTTTGCGAATGAACTAAATTTGAGACAGTTTAGCTTTGATGCAGACAGATACCGTTTGGCAGCAGTATGGCTTTATGTCTCTTTATCACATCTTATTATTGGTTTAAATGTAGCTTGTTTGGTACTAAATCAATGTTGTTGGTAAAGTGAAAACAAAAATATTTTTGCAGAGAGAAAAATTTCCCTGATTTTTGTGTTTTTTTTAAAAAGTTCTTTGATATTTCCCTGATTTTTCCAGATTGATAAACTTCCCTGATTTTTCCCTGATTCCATGATTTTCAGATTCTGTAGCCACCCTGATAATGTATGATTAAATATTTACAATAAAGATAAGATGTATTTTCCATATGCTATTTGCTTTATAAAGATACATTACTTATTCACATTAAAGTCTTAAAATAGGGAAATTTTATTTCAGGTTTAGCAAGACTTAATAACCAAAAAAGTTTGGTTAGCACATAAATATATGTCATGATACGATTACGATGTTCTATAATAGTGTATAAGCTCTAGTAGAATACCATGTTGGCTGTAGAATACTACTATTCACTAAGAATCAATAGCGGGATGAGCAGAGGAGTCATTCTGGTAAGTGGATAAGCCATGGATTTGTTCTCGTAGGACTTTCTCCAATAACAATGCAAGAAAATCAGTTTTAGTTCTTTATTATTTAGAGCACGAACTTAAGTTACTCCTCAGATCACTGTTCCACACATCTATCACTATGGCCTTCGCTCACTAAGCTGCAACATTCCAGTGTTCTACATTCTCGGAAAAAATGACATGACTTCCAAGCAGTTTTAAGGAAAGATGCATTCTAACGCTCCCAAAAAGCCAAATGAAAATGGAACACCTCCACGACAAACTGTTTCCTCTTACTCCGTTTCAATCCATTTAAAAATCCAATTAGGATTAACTCGAGCTTAAACGTCAAAAGATGATCAGCTCTGATTGGTCTAAGGAGGCGTGTTCTTGGACAAGATCTATTTTTTACCTTGCAAATAACAAGCCCTTTAACAACGCGCAATGACACCGATCACACGATGTTAAATAAAAAATAAAATTAAAATCCCGGGAATATTCCATAAAGTAAAAAGGTTACGAAATACTTCCCGCCTTTTTTGAGAAGTAAGCAATAATTTATTAATAAATAAAATAAGAAAAAGAATTTTAGCTGTTACAATTTAATACATTATGAAACTAAGATTGAAATATGTTCCACAAATTTTAGAATTGAAGTTAAGAGAGAACAAAATGGCGTAATTTTTTTTAAATTTTATTACATATATTTGGTAAAAAGATTGTGATTAATTGGTGATATCAGTAATATCTTGAATATTTTCAGAAATAAATTTATTTTTCCTTCATGAAAACGCATGAATTCAGTAATATTAATGAAAATTACAAATTAATATATATATGGATTTGATATAAAAATAAAAAAGTCTAATTTTGCCCCTACATCTTAACTGAATTTTTCATTGTTTGCATTTGTAAAATATCTGCATTGATACTGCAAAGCATAAAGAAATGCTAGTGAGAGTATAGGAAATATTTTATTTTAGGAGTGGGGGATAAATGAGATGAAAGAAAAATTCAATTTGATGATTATTTATTATTACTGTAAAGAAAAAAATAAATAACTGATAGTTTATTGTTTATCAGCAGTTTTGAATGGAAGGAGGAAGTTAGATCATTATGTATTGTCACAATAAAGTAATAAATAAAGTTTTAAAAAAATGAAGACTTTTAAAGATTTGAACTTTGTGGGCTGACAAGGAGATGTGGAGTGCAAAATTAAGAAGCAATTGTTTTTTTCCCTTTTTTTGGGGGGGGGGGAGGATTGAATTTATCAGATGACTGATTATCTTTCTAAAAATTTAGAAATACAAAAGAAAAAAATGTAAAAAGAGTTTTAACAACAATAAATTTTGTGTACTTGGTAAAAGGAGGGGATAGGTCAATTTTGATTGGGATCAATTATGTGATTAATTATTCATTTATTATTACACTAAAGTAAGATAAAGCAGAAAAAATGAAGTATTGTAAAATTAATGAGTAAGGGTAAGAAGAGGGAATAGCAGAATATTTTTTGAGTGAGGGGAGGTGTTATTATATGATTTATTATTTACTTTACTGAAGATTTAGAAATGGGAAAAAATATTTAAAGATATTTAAACACTTTAAATGTTGTATGCTTGATAAGATGGAGGGGGAAAGATTGATTTCAAGAGGGGAAGAAAAAATTTCCTGATCAAGAATTTAGTATTGCAGTAAACTCCAGAAAATATTAAAACAAAAAAATTCTAAGGGTTTTAAACTTTATCAGCTCAGAGATAAAAGAGAGAAAAATAGTTTTATGTGGGGAAGAAATGAAGGAGTTTATTAGTTAATTTACTATTTATTTACTTTATTAAAAATTTACAAATAGGACAAAAAAATTAAACTCACAAGTTTTAAATGCTGAATTCTTTGCACTTAGTAAAATAGAGGGGAACAAAGGGAAACACCAATTTTAGTTTAGAACTAGGAGACATTTTTATGATCTGTTGTTTATTATATATATATTTTTTTATAGTTGCAATAAAATATCAATCACTGCTTCAGAAAATTTTGAAAAAAATAGTTTAAAATTTTGCATATAGTGAGTGAAGCAGAAGCAAAAGGAGGGGGGTCGGTAGATAAAATTTATAAAACCAATTATTAATACAGTAAAAAAAATAATAATGGTACAGTACTGTGGGTACAGTATTTTTTTGTGGGGGGGGGGAGAGCAAAAGGAAGAAAGAAAATTTTGGCAGGAGTAACCTAGATAAAATTTTAATGAAATTTATATGAGATCAATTGTTATTGAATTAACCTAATATTTATTTATTCTTATTATACTGTACTGCTATTACTACATAGTATTATTATTATTAAATATTGATAATTTACTTTTAGAAACAAAACTAATAAATGTATTTTTAATTTGGGTATTTTTGTATTAATCTCATGTCACTGGCAAACTTTGTATCTCTTTATGCAATATATATATATATATATATATATATATATGTATATATATATATATATATATACAGTGGACTCCCTCAAATCTGCACAGCTTGGTAAAAGAGGTTTTGCAGATTTTAGAATTTTGCAGATTTCTGGTCATTGCTTTGTTTACATAAAAAAAAATTTGAAAATGTAATTAATAATGAAATTAAAAGTATAATGAATGCATACAATATATACTAAACTATTAAAACAAGTAATAAACTAATAAAATTAACTCCATAAAATAATAAAAATTTAGCTGTTTTTTAAAATGATTAAAATACTAAAAGGAAAGGTCAAGTTAATAATGAATAATGTACAATTAAATATTCATTATAAAAGAGGAAATGTGTTTGTCATAAATTATTCAATGAAACTTACCTCATAAAGGTACAGTACTAATTCACACCAGGATCATAAAATAATAAAACTTTATTTCAGTTTTAGCCAGACTTAATAACTATAAAAGTTTGATTAATATACAAATATATTTGGTAAGATTGTGATTACCAATGATATTAGCAATATCTTTATTTTTTCAGAAATAAATTATTCTTTCTTAATGATAAAACATGAATTCAATAACCTTAACAAAAATTATAAATTAAAAAATGTATGGAATTGATATTAAACTGAAAAAATCAATTTTTGTACCTGAATCTGAACTGAATGTTTCATTATTGAGAAACACCGAAGATACTGGCGATAAATATATATCAATAAATATAAAAACTTTGTTAAATCACCATAAAGAGAAAAAATAAACAGGACGCGTTTCGAGCTGCAAAATTACTGCTCGTCATCAGCTGGTCCAAACACGTGTCACAACGGACAGAGTGGAAATAACAGTGAAATAAAGGGGAAGGAGATTACACAGAGTACGACAGGTGGCGCTGCTTGTCAGAGCCAAGGAGGAAAAGAAAAATAAAGATAAACTCAAAGAAGGAGGGAGGAGTTTACAAAGAGTGCCCCAGGTGGCGCTGGCTAAAAAACCCAGGTGGCATAGAAAAAACTAATAAAAGATAAAGAAAACAATTGGAAAAAAAAAAAAAAAAAAAAAAAAAAAAAAAAAAAAACTAATATAATTAATTAAAAATTAATTAAATAAAAACTAAAAATAATAATAGAAAAAATAATAAACTACAAAAGTAATTTCCATGCAGGAGAAAGGGAGGGGGATGAAGAGAGATCGTTGACAAGAGTATTACAATTTTTATAAATAAAATAAGCTTCGTGAGTATCTAAATGAGAAGGAGAGACAGGATTAGAAATAGTTCTGGCCATGGAAAAATTGAAATAATGACCGGAAGACCAACAGTGAGAAGCAATTGAAGACCTAGATAATTCCTGATTTTTAATGTACCTCTGATGTTCATTCAATCTTTTCTTCAACGCTCTTCTGGTCTGACCAATATAACCCAAATTGCAAGAGCAAGGAATAAAATAAACACCCCACCGGTTCTCAACAGGAATAGGATCTTTCAAAGACGAGAATTTAATTTTATTCATAGGTTTGAAGATAACTTTAAAATTGAAACGAGAAAGGATTTTAGCTATTTTGAAACAAAGAGGAGAATAAAAAGGTAGAACTATAGAATTAATATTAGACGAATTATTAGAATCAGTAAGAAGACGTTTAGGCTTATTAAATTTATACAGAGCTTTGTCAATCAAAGAGGGATTATAACCACGAGTGAGGGCAAGAGATTTGAGATAACTAATTTCCTTATTTAGAGCAGAAGAGTCAGAAGAAATCCGAAGTGCTCTGTAAACAAAAGTATAAAAGGAAGCCACTTTATGTCCTCCAAAGCATCCTCCCATCCCAAAGCAAGTCCCATCCTCCAAAGCATAAAGTGGCTTCCTTTTATACTTTTGTTTACAGAGCACTTCGGATTTCTTCTGACTCTTCTGCTCTAAATAAGGAAATTAGTTATCTCAAATCTCTTGCCCTCACTCGTGGTTATAATCCCTCTTTGATTGACAAAGCTCTGTATAAATTTAATAAGCCTAAACGTCTTCTTACTGATTCTAATAATTCGTCTAATATTAATTCTATAGTTCTACCTTTTTATTCTCCTCTTTGTTTCAAAATAGCTAAAATCCTTTCTCGTTTCAATTTTAAAGTTATCTTCAAACCTATGAATAAAATTAAATTCTCGTCTTTGAAAGATCCTATTCCTGTTGAGAACCGGTGGGGTGTTTATTTTATTCCTTGCTCTTGCAATTTGGGTTATATTGGTCAGACCAGAAGAGCGTTGAAGAAAAGATTGGATGAACATCAGAGGTACATTAAAAATCAGGAATTATCTAGGTCTTCAATTGCTTCTCACTGTTGGTCTTCCGGTCATTATTTCAATTTTTCCATGGCCAGAACTATTTCTAATCCTGTCTCTCCTTCTCATTTAGATACTCACGAAGCTTATTTTATTTATAAAAATTGTAATACTCTTGTCAACGATCTCTCTTCATCCCCCTCCCTTTCTCCTGCATGGAAATTACTTTTGTAGTTTATTATTTTTTCTATTATTATTTTTAGTTTTTATTTAATTAATTTTTAATTAATTATATTAGTTTTTTTTTTTTTTTTTTTTTTTTTTTTTCAATTGTTTTCTTTATCTTTTATTAGTTTTTTCTATGCCACCTGGGTTTTTTAGCCAGCGCCACCTGGGGCACTCTTTGTAAACTCCTCCCTCCTTCTTTGAGTTTATCTTTACTTTTCTTTTCCTCCTTGGCTCTGACAAGCAGCGCCACCTGTCGTACTCTGTGTAATCTCCTTCCCCTTTATTTCACTGTTATTTCCACTCTGTCCGTTGTGACACGTGTTTGGACCAGCTGATGACGATCAGTAATTTTGCAGCTCGAAACGCGTCCTGTTTATTTTTTCTCTTTATGGTGATTTAACAAAGTTTTTATATTTATTGAATGTTTCATTGTTTACATCCGTAAAATATGTGCGGATTTTAGGAGTGCGGATTTGAGGGAGTCTACTGTATATATATATATATATATATAGCAGAAAAGGCTTAGTACATGTTCTTATGATGACATAAGATGCATAATGAAAATAATAAGACATACAAGTCAATAAATATGAATTCATAAATACATGTATATTTACATATAATTAATGCATATATCACACAAAGTCCTTAAGGATGTTCTCAACTGCTCCGCTCAACAAGCACAAAATATTTTGACACATATACAAACTCATTTTTTAACAGAAAGATATAAAATTGGAAGGCTTGACTATGGAAGCGATTTTGAATCAAACTTAGTTTTCCATTTTATGATAATTAAAATACCTGTCCAGTTTTAAGCTATTTCGACCACGTGATCACCCGTTTTTCTCCTGCTTTTTCTGCTTTTATCGGGAAATGTGCTCAAAAACGTCAACTTTGAAAGCTTGTTATGAAAAGTCTATTGTGTTTTTTTTAAAAAAACAGAAAATTGAGTGCAATTAGACAGATTCTGAATAACAGCACCTGCTATTTTTATGGATTTCTGAACAAAAATAAAGCATATGTCACAAAGTTGCCCTTTTTGAATTAAGAACACCTTTTATGACTTACTTCACAACCAACTTCCATGCTGCTAATACAAAAGTATCTACATTAATGCCCACTAAACACTTTCAAAAAAGAAAGAAAGAGTTTAAAAACTACTTGTGACTTATCTTTTGTTTTGCTACGGACTATTTAAGAATCGGCACTTTTTGTTTAGCTGGGCACCATTGTTCCATATGCTTGTATATATATATATATATATATATATATATTTATAGAGAGAGTGAGAGAGAGAGAGAGAGAGAGAGAGAGAGACAGAGACAGACAGGCCCGTAGCCAGAATTTCTCTTCGGGAGGGGCTGAAATCTTAAATTTTTTTCTGACCTGACAACAATAATTTGCCTTCTTTAAAATGTAAAATAAATAAACAAATCAGGATAAACGTAAGGTCCCTGAATAGGGTACTTGATGTCCATGTCAAAAATTTTTTGGTACACTGTAAAAGAAAACTCTGTAAACTTACTAAACTTTTTGTAGGAAACTGGGAACCTTAAAAATTTTATGTAAGGGTAACAGTGAGTGTAAGGGTAATCGTGATTGTAGAATTCAGGATGTATTCAAATGACAAGCTGCTTATTTTAATGACTTAACTTTTTTAATTCAATTTTGATCTCAGACGCATTTAACTGGCAATTTCTCTTTTTTAGGAACTATATAATGGTAGATTTTTTCATAAAGTCAGAATATATTTCAAAAAATGCTGTCAACATGGGTATTTGATTCAAATTTCGCTGAAGATGATTCTGATTAAAATCAGTTCTTACAGAAAAATGAAATTGAAAATTGTTCAAAAGTGGGTAAATAAAGTTGCTAAACTGAGTTATCGCTAATCAATTTTTTTTTTTTTTTTTTTTTTTTTTTTGTAGTTGAGAAGTGAGTACTTAACTTTGAAATCTACCCCCCGCCTGTAGGCCAAGCCGACAGGGATTTTGTTGTTGCCGTACCATAAAAAGTTCTAGGAATCCCACTTTCCTAAACAAATTTAGTAACTTTACAAAGGGTTTTTTTTTCTTTTTCGATTTCTGTTATTTGAGAAGCACTGCAGTTTCCAAACATATTTGGAAACCGATAATGCTTTTAGTGGGAGGGGAACTGCAACTAAAATTATAAATCACATACTAACAACGTTTGGGATGAGCCTCATATATCATATAAGAAAAAAATGGTAAAAATATTGAAATGCAACAAACAATTTGAATAGATTAAAACACAGCATCAATGTGAGTGTCTCGTATTACAAGCATGATCTTAAAAAAATCCCTGTCGGCTTGGCCTATAGGCGGAGGTAGATTTCGAAGAGTGCCCATTTCAACAACAAAAAAATAAATTTGATTACATATAAACACAGTTTAACAACTTTATTAGTCCTCTTTTGAAAAATTTTTAATTTCATTTTTCTGTAAGGACTGGTTTTATCAGAATCATCTTAAGCTAAATTTGGATCAAATGCCCATTTTGACAACCTATTTTGAAATAATTCTGACTTTATTAAAAAAAATCAACTAATACGGCACATTATATAGTTCCTAAATAATGAAAGACTATCAATTGAATACGTTTGAGAGCAAAATTGAATTTAAAAATGAGTTATAAAATAACCAATTTTGAATATAACCTCAATTCTTAATCATGATAGCTTCGGGAAATTTTGCGCGAAGTGCCCAATTCGACAGCTTTTTTAAAAATATATTCAGCCTGTATCAAAAAACTGACCAATGCGGGACATTATACAGCTCCTATATAAGACAACCTGTCAATTGGTTGCGTTTGAGAGCAAAACTGAATTTAAAAAATGAGTCAGAAAAAACGCAATTTGTTATTTCAATGCTTCCTTAAATTTTCAATCACAACTTCTCGAAATTCTGTTCAAAATACCCTTTTGGCAGTCTTTTTTTAAATATATTCTGTCTTTATCAAAAAATTGACAAACGCGTCACATTATACAGTTCCTAAATAAGAGGTGTTGTAAACTGGATGCGTTTGAGAGTAAAAATGGATTTAAAAATGAGTCAGGAAAAACGGAATTTGTTAATTGAATACATCTTCAAATTTCCTATCACTGTCACTTCAGGAAATTCTGTTCAAAATACCCTTTTTGGCAGCCTTTTTTGAAATATATTCTGTCTTTATCAAAAAATTGACCAATGCGTCATATTATACAGTTCCTAAATAAGAGGTATTGTAAACTGGATGCGTTTGAGAGTAAAAATGGATTTAAAAATGAGTCAGGAAAAACGCAATTTGTTATTTGAATACTTCTTCAAATATTCTATCACTGTCACTTCGGAAAATTCTGTTCAAAATACCCTTTTTGGCAGCCTTTTTTTAAAATATATTCTGTCTTTATCAAAAATCTGGCTGTTTCAATCAAAATGTTTCACATAATATAGTTCCTGAATAAGAGGATCTGCCATTTGGATGCGTTTAAAATAAAAAATGAATTTATAAAACGATTCAGAATATAAGCAGTTTGGATTAGAGGTTTTTTCTCCAACTCCAATTTTTGTTTAATTTATTTTTGCTATAAGAATTGGTCCTATGAAAAACTTGTCAATATAAAAGTTGTAGATATTATTGAGAAGATGTAAAATAAATTTAACTGGATTTGATAGTTTAAGAATTGACAAAGTTATGGATTTTTTTCTTTTTAGAAAGCCCTTTTTATTTTCGTTTTTAATTTTTTTTACCGGTAAGAGTTAGTCCTATCAAAAACTTGTAAATACAAAAGTTTTAGATAATTTTGAGAATATTTTTAAAAAAATTAGATGGATTGGATATCTTGAGAATGGACAATGTTATGATTTTTTTTCTCCCAAAAACCCTATTTTTTCCCCCCTTGAGCCCATTTTTAACTTTATCAAAAATCTGTCATGCATAAACTTTTGGTCCGTTATTTAGAAGTAATATAAACTTTAAACTGATTCGATATCTATTTTCATTAAGAAGTTATGGGCTTTTTTCTGTTTTTACAAAAACGCCCCCTATTTCGACCCCCTTGGTCCAATTTTGCCCATTAACGAACTTAGCCGAGATTTTATCCCCATTGATTTTATGTACGAGTTTGGTGGAGATTGGTGGAAAATTATAGAAGTTATCGTGTCCATAAAAAAGTGAGATATATATATATATATAGATAGATAGATAGATAGATAGATATATAAACTGGTGCGATTGCAATAGGTAGTATTTCTTACGAAATCTACCTAATAGTAATTCCACAGGTAAAATTTATTACATGTTTTTCCGAAAGAAAAAATAAATTGCTAATTTTAGGAAATTGCTTTTTGAAGGAATGAATTTACTTTATTGATTGATTTCATTAAATCACTTGTCACTTCATTAACAGTTCCAAGACTGTTTTGGATGGCAGAAATCAGCATGCTGTTGAACAATGAAAGGTTTAACCTGTGGCTTACATAATAGGTGCTTCTAATTTTTGGATACTTCTGACAAATTCTAGACGGACTTCACTCACATGACCAGGAATATTGGCTGCTCCCTCATACGTCTGTATACGGAAACCCTACATCAGGATATTCAACCCTAAAATTGATAATTCTTCAAAAGACAAACACTGTAAAACATTTGTGTTACGTTACTCCATAAAGTTGGTGGCAGCTATGACTTCCATTTTGCAGAGTAATTTTTCACTTATATAATGGTTTAATTTAAACATATATTACTGGTGTAACTTCGCAATGTTACACCAGTTATATTTGTTAAAGTACTCCACAAAATTTGAGGTAGCAAGGCTGCCACCAATTTTATTGAGTAACATTACACAAATGTTTTACAGTGTAGCAACTTCTTTAGCCAGACTACTTTGTGACATGTTTTGTTCTATTAAAGATTCATGTGCAAAATATTTAAAGCAAATTTCTTCAATGAAGAGTACGGAGGACGCCAACGTGGAGACCACCGGTTTCTCTATTGTTTCTTTTCGTATCATTCCTTTTTAGAAATTCCTGCAACAAGATTTTTTTTGAATAAAAAGGCTTTTTACACTCACATCATTTTCAAAGGTATACACTTTTTAAAATAATTAATTTTCACATTATTTTGCCTTATAGGTGGCTATTAAAGTTTTTAGCTTCTTTCTTTACCATTTTTAACAATGGATAACTAAGTTTTCGTTACTTGCGAGATATAATGAGGATAGAGAAAATTAAGAGATACAACGTGCTGTTAAATGTTTTATATTTTATTCCTAAAGTTAACTTATCCGTCAAACGCGTATTCCGCTTATTTTTCCTTAGTCAAATTATGATATGGAATTAAACTTATCAAATGTTACCATGCTGAAAGATAGTTAAATTTTTGGTTTAAGAAGAACTTATATTTCCAGTGGTAGATACGAAAAAAGAACAATATATCTAAATGAGCGATATAACGGGAGATTACAAAAACTACAACTAAATAACTTTATATTTTTATAAATAAAAATGTATGTAGTTTTAATATAATGAAAGACAGAAACAAGAAAACCATTGTCAATTTTCATTATCATTAACGACAATTAAAAAAAATATATTTTTAACTTTCGGGAGGGGCTTCAGCCCCCTTAGCCCCCTCCCTGGCTACGTGCCTGGAGACAGATGGGGAGAGGCATTTGTTAAATTGCAAAACATTTTATAATGTATGGATAATTGTATAGTTACATCAATGAATTACATACAATTTAATTATTTTTCATGATCTACTTGCACCTAACTGTTAGCAAATTGGATATCTAAAATACTATTTATAAGTGTAAAAAATGCATATATTAATTATCTACATTTTACATTTTAATAGGGTAAACTGTGGTGTATATTTTTTCTGTTATCAAATTGCAAATGAGATAATTACATTTCTACATTGAGGATAACCACGTTTAAATCTTAACTTTTAATTTTTATTTTTCCATTTAATATATTTGACAGATCTCTATAGTCTAGATTTAATATTCTATTTAAACCATTTTACTCATTAATTGCTGCAATAGTATACAAAATAATAAAAGCAAAAATTTTTTCATCTATAAAAATCTGTGCATGCAGTTGACTCAATCTATGGTTTTTATTACTCCGTTTTAATTAATTTTTTCTCTATTTCTATCCAATTTGGTAGTTTTGTTGTGTCTTGTTTTTTATGTTTTTCTTCATTTGGTTTTGGTTTTATGTGTGTTGGTAGCTCTAAATTTGTATTATTTTGCTTTTTCATGGCAAACACAAAGATGAAACTACACACTTCATTTGTAGTTACAAAGCATTTGGGGCCTGACGATTCTGAAAATTCCATTTGTATTCATTTTATTTATTTATAACCCCCCCCCCCCATGTTCCAAAATGGTAATTTTTTATTAAATTCAATGATTCACATATTGTAATACAATTAATGGTTATATATATATATTGTATGCATATTCTTATATAACGATATGCATACATATATGTATGTTTATCTATACCTATAAATACTATCAACCGGCTAACTGAAAAGTGCCAAAAGGACTTTATTTATAAATATTAACATTCCCCTCATGTGATATATCATTCGAAAGCTCTCTGACCATTGTTTTAAATTATACACCTCCAGAGTCTCTAAGATACAGGGTGTTTCGCTACCAGACCGACAAACTTTAAGGGATGATAGTACACATGAAGACAAACATTATTAAATGGGAAACCATGGGGCGCAAACGTCTTCTGTAGGAGCTAGGGGCCATTAAAGTTTAGGGTCCAAAACTTCAAACGATGATAGAAAACGGAAAAAAAGGGTCGATTCGTTTGCGATTTTCACTAAAATTATTCATTTTAATCACGATTTTTTCAGAAAAAAATTTAAAAGTTACGTTCAAAAATTGTCGATAGAGGGCGCTTTAGACTTTAGAGTAACGAACAACTATTTTTTACCGTTATTTTGTGCATGTGGTTAAAATTATTCTAAAGTTTAGACTTTAACTTAAATTTTAAGACCATAATCGGAAACATTTGGATCGGTTAACTGGCGAAAATTTAACTGTGAACAGAGGGGGAAATTTTAAACGCTCATAAATATTGGACAAACAAATCGATTTTGATGCGGTTTGCGTGTAAGTCATTCCCTTGGTAATTATTTTATTCAAAATGAAGTACAGCATTGGTGTCCCCATTTTTTGATAGAGGGCACTTTCGACACATCTCCTAAATTTCAATGACATTACTCCTAGGTGTTTAACTACCAGACCAACATACTAACAGGAAGTGTTACGGATGCAAAGCGACTCGGAATCACATAGGAATGTAACGTTGAAAATGCCTTTTTAGCGAGTTGTGGTTAAAAGAAGCAGAGAAAAAAGCAACAGAAACAGGTAGTGAAACAGCAACACATTAATGTGGAAGAAAACAATTTAGTTAAGGGTTTTACTACAAAAGGTGTCCGAAATTACGACCAGAAGTAGTCGGGCATGCTTGACAGCAGCGATGCATGCAATTCCTCTCACTTTGAAAAATTCCTGGCATCTCGGACAGCTTTCTGGAAGCTACAGAAACTCGAGCTGAGAGAGAGAGGTCTTCCAATGACGGTACGGGAGTCTCATACATTCAACTTTTCATTTGAAGTCCATACAGATTCAGATTCAGATTGAGCCAGGTGGGGGGGGGGGGAGCTACCAATTGGTTTGAGCTCAACTAGCCCTACCCAGCAACGTTTATTTTAAAACATACAGAAAAATTATACACTAATAAAATAAAGGTAGGTAAAAAAAAAAGTAATTGATATAATGAAGTAGGTGCGACGATCTGGCAGGCCAACGAACCGGGCCACCATTACCTATCCACCGCTGTCCATATGTTATGTTGAGGTGTCTGCGAACATCACTGGTAAAATGTGGAGGAGCTCCATCGTGCTATAGAGAGGTGCAACGAAAGAGGAACATGTGCTTTTACCAGAAGTTCCGACAGAACGTGTTGTAGAATTATCAAGTTGCTTTTTTCTCTGCTTCTTTTAACCCTAACTCGTAAAAAAGGCATTTTCGACGTTACATTATAATATGATTCCGAGTCATCTTTGCATCCCTAACACTTCTTGGAAGTATTTTGGTCTGGTAGCAAAACATACAGGAGTAATGCCATTGAAATTTCGGAGATGTGTCGAAAGCGCCCTCTATCAAAAAATGGTGACACCAATGCTGTACGTCATTTTGAATAAAATAATTACCAAAGGAATGTCTTACACGCAAACCGGAACAAAATCGATTTGTTTGTCCAATATTTATGAGCATTTAAAATTTCTCCCTCTGTTCACAGTTAAATTTTTGCCAGTTAACCGATCCAAATGTTTCCGATTATGGGCTTAAAATTTAAGTTAAAGTCTAAACTTTAGAATAATTTTAACCACATGCACAAAATAACGGTAAAAAGTAGTTGTTCGTTACTCTAAAGTCTAAAGCGCCCTCTATCGACAATTTTTTAACGTAACTTAAAAAAAAAAATTCTAAAAAAATCGTTATTTAAAGAATAATTTTAGTGAAAACCGCAAACGAATCGACCCTTTTTTCCGTTTTTTATCATCGTTTGAAATTTTGGACCTTAAATTTTAATGGCCCCTAACTCCTACAGAAGATGTTTGCGCCCCATGGTTTCATATTCCCTATTTAATAATGTTTGTCTTCGTGTCTACTATCATCCCTCAAAGTTTGTCGGTCTGGTAGCGAAACACCCTGTATTTTGTCATATGTCAGCAGCAGGTTTAGGTAGAAGCGGGAAATTCGAGATAATACACCTATTAAAAATAGTTAAACATAGGTTATATATTTCAAATGAAAATCCATGTGGTTTAGTCGGTAGAACGTCAGTGCGCTATACTGATGGCCCGGGTTCGACTCCCGGCATGGAATCTTTTTCACTATGTTGGCATTAACGCCTATAAGCAATTAAAATAATCTGAAAATTGGTTTTCATTTGAAATATTGTATTCAAGGCGAATTTTCTCTCTGGAAAAAATTCCATGCATTAATAGGTTATATATTTCAATCATTTTAGAGCTACTTTGTCTATTATATCATCAACATCAACTTTGAACAGGATAATTTAAGATTATATCAATAAGCCAACAATTACTAATCTTTGGTTAGATATATATATATATTTAAATCTTTACCACATGCATAATTTAGTCACATAAACAAACACTGGAAATAAATTTTAGTTCAATAAACTTTATTTTACCTGTTAAACATTATAAAGTCTCAGAATAAAGTACAGAAATCAGTAAATAAATGTATAGTTTCCTTTTGATTTTAAAATAATGATATTAAATAGAAAAGAACCAAAGAAATAAATTAATGAAATGAATTTAAATAAAATCAAATAAATCTACCTTCTGTAATTTAAACACTCAATTGTCACAGTGATAAATGCAAGTGAAGTGAAGAATCCTGTTTTAACTGTTCTTCTCTCTATTTCTGTCCAGTACAAATTACTGAAAATTTCTGCAAATAATAATGAAAAAAAAATCAGTTACCAATGGAACTGAAATTTATTTTTTTAAAAATATTACATCTTAAAGCTATGAACACATTTTTTAATAAAAGTAGTCAAAAGGCAGATTTTAGAATGTCATGCTGTTAGGTTTAGCACTAGAACTATTATTATACATCAGTTTTATAGAGGAAGCTTTAGATTTCATTATATTGGAAGGGATATATATTTCATTATATATCCCTTTATTTCAAAATATTTTCAAACAAATTCCACTTTGCAATTTATATAACTTTTATACGGAAGATACAGGACATGTTTGCAAAATAAAAATCTTAATAAATTTTTGCCTGCTGCATCAATGGAAACAAAACACATCTGAAAGTTACATGCTGCCATCTATCTATCTGCATCTACAGGAGTTAAAACTAAATTTAAAATCAAGGACAAAAAATAAAAAGCTTTCTTGAGATAAAATGCGTCCCAAAGTGATCCACTCTTTTCATTCTTACTATTTTTTTAAGGGGGGGGGGGAAATCCCTTTAACTTTTTAAATATCTCTAATTTACATTTCAAAAAAATGTCTGACTATATTCAGTGTATAAATTACAAAAAGTGATGCTTAGAACCAGATCTTTTCTTAAAATTAAAATGTTTCATAAAAATTAATAACTATATCACACCTATCATACAAAAATTTATATGTTCATGTAATTTCTTTATTATTTGCTAAAATTTCAAAAAGAAAAAAAAAGTAAAAGAAATAATAGTAATACAGTTAAATCTCAAAAATATGAACTCAATTTGAATTGCAATTTTCAATTAAGGTTTGGCAAAAAATAAAACCAAATTAAAACGACATCTGATTAATGTTTGGTGCATTCTAAGATGGATAACCTATGCTGAAGAAGCACAAGCCACTCGAGATATTAAGAATATCGAGAGCTAAAGAAATTATCAAGTGGTATAATGCAAGAATCACATCTTAGGTATAGAATCAGAAAAAAAACCCATACTTTTGGAGAGAAACTTGCTGATGGTAAAAAATATATATAGATAGCCAGTGCAAAGGTGCCAAATAAAAAAAGTGATAAACAATCTGGGAAAACTGATTGCTATATTTTCCTGCGTATAATCCATGGCCGTAAACTTTAGCCTTTAAAAAAAATTTCAGCAGATAATCTGCACCGGCGTATAATCTGCGAGTTATATGATGATTGCACATTGTTTTCAACATTCCAAAATACTAATAAAGTTTCTACTGATTTAGTTGTCCTATTTAAATGATAATTGTAAATAAAATAAATAATTATAGGATAACTGCAAGTTAAAATAATAATCGATAGTATCAATAGCATTTGACAAGTTTAATAATTTTTCCCTTGTTCTTCTGCTATAATCGAACATTCGATTATGGTGATCGATTTTATTCGATTCTGCCTTTTCTATAGATGTTTTTGGTCATGATGTCAGATATGACATTTTGCTTGGATACTGACTCCAAACAAACTGTTGCTATGCTATGTTTTCCTATTTTTATTATATTTTATAGCTATCTTGCAACTGTATCTAACAGATGTATGTTTTAATAATCATATGCAGTGGTAACATTTTCTACGATTTTTAATTAATAAGATACGAATCATAGCAACCATTTATTTGGAGTCAGTTTCTAAGCAAAATGTCATGACTGACGTCACACTGAAAGCATCTATTACATCTAGCTTAAATTCAGCTGTGTAACTTACACATTTTCTTTTAGACATGATTCTTTAACGTATATGTATTCCATGTGACAAATGAAAGAAGATTCAGTTGAAAAAATGATCAGATTACAATTTTTGATCAAAACGAGTTGAGAAACTCTGTATTTCTCATTTGCTAAAAGACTAGACAAATATTCTTTAAAACTCGGAGGCCACTCCCACTAAAATGTACAAGTCATATGTGAATCAATGGCAAGCAGCACTGTGAGCGGTCTCCCAAACAGACAAATATATGATAATTTTACATTTTATAATTGCCGGTAGAAATGGGAAATCAGTTCTGCTTGAAAAGAATTTCATCGGATTCTCCACACTGGCAGATAATATGCACTTGAAATTTTCGAGGTTTCTTAACAGATAATCTGCAGATTATACGCAGGGAAATAAGGTATTTAACTAAAAAATTATTAAAAACAATAAATAGTGACGTTGCTATTCTTCAGTCATACTTTTTTTGCTGATTTGAACTATTTTAGGAACTTTTATAAACACTTGAAAGTGTAAATCTTGACCTGGTAATAAGCAAAATTTTGCTTGGTTAGTTTGAGGTATTATGGTCATTAAAGGTTAAATTTCAATATTTGTATTAGTAGCCAGTGGCCAGTAGAGGCTGAATGTTTAGTAGCCACTATTGTCAAGTTAGTGGCCACTAATTACTATCAGGGATGCCACTGAGAAGTAATTATCGTGTAAAGGAAAAATTTACGACATTTTTCACAACATTTATGCTCAGATTTTGTGAATTACATTGTATTGGATATTGTATTGACATATTTCTTATGTTAAGGGATCACAGTGCCTAGAAATTGGTCAAAATATAGATTTTCTTTTTTTTTTTTTTTTTTAAATATTAACTGAAAGCTTCTCTAATTGTGAATGTTTCGACACCTCATTTTTATCAACACGACAATTATATTATCATTGTAAGTTATGTTAATAGATCCAGCACAATGACCCATATAAATAAAAGCCTTAAATTAATTTTTATATTTTGATTTTTTGAAAAATACTAAGGCTTTTTTTCTTCCTAATTAAGATAGAGGTTTTATTTATTTTTTTTCTTGTTTTCTGTGGTGTATTTAATATTTTTGTATATGGATTTAACATTCAAGTTTATAGTTATTAAAAAAAAAATTAGAGTTTGTTGAATTGTTTCAAAGGACTGGTGTCCCTTTAAAATGTTTGTAGCATTTTCTATAATAAATACACTGTATTTTTTGCTTTTTTTATGGAATTTGCAGTTTTTTCGCCATTTTTTGAAGAGATCTGCAGTTTTTTCGCGATCTTTTGACGAGATCAGCCTCTTTTTTTTTTTTTGGTGATCTTTTGAAGAAGTTTTGCCGTTTTTCGCGATCTTTTGAAGAAGTTTTGCGATGTTTTTGCGATCTTTCGGAAAAGTTTGCCTCTTTCCGCGATCTCTTACAGAGTTTGCCGTTTTTTTGCGATCCTGATCCGAAATTCTTTTGGAGGCCTCTTTCTGCGATCTCTTAGAGAGTTTGCCGTTTTTTTGCGATCCTGATCCGAAATTCTTTTAGAGAAGTTTGTGGTTTTTTAGCGATTTTTGAACAAAATTTGCTGTTTATTAGCGATTTTTTGACGAAATTGCCATTTTCACATTTTCTGACAGAATTTGCCGTTTTCCACAATTTTTTTTGAAGAAAACTGCCTTTTTTCGCGATCTTTCGAAGAAATCTGCCGTTTTTTCGTGATCTTTTGGAGAAGTTTTGCCGTTTTTTCGCCATCTTTTGGAGAAGTTTTGCCGTTCTTTCGCGATCTATCGGAGAAGTTTGCTTTTTTTCCGTGATCTTTTGGAGAGTTTGCCGTTTTTTCGCGATCTTTTGGAGAAATTTGTCGTTTTTTCGCGATTTTTGAACGAAATTTGCTGTTTATTAGCGATTTTTTGACAAAACTGCCATTTTCCGCCTTTTTGACAGAATTTGCCGCTTTTTTTCAATTTTTTTTCCAAAGAGAACTGCCTTTTTTCGCGATCTTTCGACGAAATCTGTCGTTTTTTTCGCGATCTTTTGGAGAAGTTTTGCCGTTTTTTCACGATCTTTTGCCGGTTTTTCGGGATATTTTGATGAAATTTGTCATATTTTTGCGTTATTTTGATGAAATTTGCTGCGTTTTCATCATTTCTTGCCGAAATTTACTTTTTTTTCGCAATTTTTTACCAAAATTTGTCGAAATTCTTTGATTAAATTTGCGTTTTCCCGCGATTTTTTTTACGAAATTAGCGATTGTTCTTCGAACGATTGACGAAATTGGTTATTTTCGGAGACCATTTGTCGAAATTCGTGATGTTTTTTATGTCTTAATTTTCAGATTTATGACCGATTTTTTTTTTTCGGAAATGATTGATCACCATTTTGGCGATCAGATGCATAACATAAAGTCGCCAATTTTTTACATTTAGTTGCCCTGTGGCCGGTGGCGACCGTGAATTTTAACCTTTAATGGTCATGTTATATATTAAGTCGAAACTTTTATTAAGAGACAAAATTACAGGTACCACCAGCCCACTGGGTGACAAAAGAATGATCAATCAATCGCCATTTTTCTCGTCTCTTAAAACTTTCCAAAAAATCTTCTGAAACACTAAAAAATCATAGCTTTTGGATCCCATTTTTACTGTTTTGCTCACAGTTGACTGCCAATCATTCTCCTCTCCATAATCTTTCAACTCACCAACTGACCTACAGAATTGAAAATTCGGTACTACTCTGGTATCCCAATTTCACCAAATTATACAAATCGCCAAACTAATAGCCAAATTATACACATTGACGTAATTTTTATTTTAAATAACAAAAAAAATAAAATAAAATAAAATAAAACTAAATAAATAAATAAAGCAAATAATTACTAGAATATTAATAAAAATACAAATAAAAAGTCAAAATAAAAATCACTTAATGCCGTTTTAAACACATATATTGTATTTAGTGTCATTGAATTGACATTCACGATCATCCATTATTGGCATTTAACCTTATAATTTGTCGATAATATTTTGGTCGAAGGTGTAACCTAGTAGTACCAAAAATTCTTGTCTTCATTTTTGCATTTATTTTAATTGCAGTGAGATACCAACATAATGATAAACACATTAAATAATAATTATCACATTATTCTCCTAATTTATTATTTAACAAAAATGTCTTCCTTCATTTGATTTCTATTTATTTTGATACTCTCATATTTCTATGCCAGGTCATAATCAATGTATCGAACAATTGAGTAAAAAATATTACACTACCCACCCCCTTTTTGTTTTAGGCTTTCTTCCTTTTAACGGCAAAGCACTGATGAAAATTGGGAAGTAAAAGGAAGGTGTGAAATGATAACTGCTGTTAAAATTTTAGGCGTCAAATTAAAATTTTAAATTGGAATAAACCCCTGAAATTATGCTAAAAAATTACTCTTTTTTGTAATTTTTTGATGAAATTTGCTTTTTTTTGTGTTTGCAATCTTTTGGTGATATTTGTGTTTTTTCCGTTCCATTTGTGTTGAAGAAATTTGCAGTTTTCTGTGATCCTTTAATTTTTTTTTTTTGAATGTGTGATCCTATAAAGAAGTTTACATTTTTCAGAGATCTTTTGATGGAATTTGATTCTTTTTTTTTTTTGTGATTCTTTGACTGAATTTGTATTTTTTCTGCAGTCTTTTAGCAAAATTTGTGTTTTTCCACATTCATTTGGCTATATTCGTATTTTTTCATAATCTTTTGAACAAATTTTTGTTTTTCATGACCCTTAAAATAATTTGTTATTTTTCATGATCCTATGATGAAATCCACGTTTTTCTGCAATTGTTTGATGGTATTCCAGGGCTTGAATTTCAGGGCGGGATGGCGGGATTCGCTCCCAAAATTTTGAAATCCCACCCAAAAAAATAACGTGGACGGGAGGCTCCCGCCCAAAAAATTTTACATATTGAAACTATGATCAACTCCCACGACCGTTTTGCGAATTTTGTGATATCTTCGTGCGACTGATCGACACATTTTGCGAGTTTTTTACCACAAAAGATCATTGAAAATCACTATTTTTTCTGCAACCGATCGACAAATTTCACAATTTTTTTCCAGCAATCGATTGACGAGTTTCGTTCTATTTTCCGCGGTGAAAAAAAGATGATTCTGTACCGAATTTAAAAAAAAATAATAAAATAAATAAAAAATTAACGCATTTAATTAAAAAAATTATGAAACAGTGATGCCACGGATGCGCTATAGCTCGTAAATTACGCAAAAAATCGGAGATGTCACACAAAAAAAACAGCTATTATGCGTCCCACAGGACGCGTGATTTCGTAGAAAACGGCAAATATTGTAAAAAAAATTTCGAAAAACGCCGAATTTCCCGCACATTTCGTCAAAAGATTCACTAAAGTACAGCTAATTTTGTCCTGTAGAACGGCAGTTTTCGTCAAAAAAAGTCGCGGGAAAACAACAAATTTCGTCTAAAAATCGCGAAAAACAGCAAATTTCGACAAAAGATTCACTATAAACGACAAATTTCTCCAAAAGATCGCGAAAAGTGTCAACTTTCGTCAAAAAATCACGATAAAATCGCAGATTTCCTCAAAAGATTCGCGAAAAAACGGCAAATTTCCTCGAAAGATTCGCGAGAAAACGGCAAATTTCATCAAAAGATTCGCAAAAAACCGACAAATTTCGTCAAAAAATCCCGAAAAAACGGCAGATTTCCTGGAAAGATCGTAAAAAAGACAAATTTCTTTAAAAGATAGCTAAAAAGTGCAAATTTCGTGAAAGGGAACCTCTTACCCCAACCTCCCCCCAAAAATAATATTGCCGGAAGTGCATATTTCTGTTAAATAAGCTAATTTTCTTGCTTCAATTATTTTTTAAAATTTACTTCTTTGCTGCTCTAAAATCCGTTTCTAACAGCTCCAAATCTTTCTGAGTTAAAGCAATTCCTGAAAGTAGCCGTTCATTAAACAAAAAGCAGCCTTTTACTTAACGAAAGTTTTCGTTCTTTAAGAAAAAATATTTTTCGATAAATTTGACTTGCCCCTTTTTAAAAGAAATGCGAACAATAGTGATACTTCTTATTTCTACATTCAAATAAGCATTATTTTATAATTAAGTTTGTATCTTGTACATTTAATATACAGAAAAATAATATTGGTCTTAATTATAACAATTAATTATAAATATAAATATATTAAATTAATTAGAAGTTTTATTAGTTATTATCAAAACAATAATTAGACCTGTAACGAAAATAATTAGCACCAGGAAAGAATTTACCACCAATAAAGACTAGACAGTATAAAAGTTTTTAGCACATTTTGCATAATTATTCTGAATTGTTGATAAAAATTCCTTCAGTCGTTTTTGTCATGTCTGTATTCTGGTAATTCTTTAAACAGAACATAAAATAATAGAGGGTTTTAAGCATTTTTTTCTCCCTCCCAAACAGCTAAACTCCCCTCCATTTGTAAATGTTGGTAGGGAGACTCCCCTCCTTCGAAAAATTGAATTTCAAGCCCTGTATTCAAGTTTTTTTTGTAAGCCTTTGATGAAATTGGAATTTTTTTCCACGTTTCTTAGACAAAGTTTGTGTGTGCGTGTGTGTGTGTGTGTGGAGGGGGGGGGGGGTTAAAATTTCCTTCACAAAGTTCACATTTGTTTTGTAATTCTTTTATGAAACTGACATTTTTTTTGTAACCCTTGATGAAATTTGTTTTTTCCACAATTCTTAGATAAGTTTTGCATTTCTTCTGAGACCCTTTGAAAAATTGTGCATTTTTTTCTGAAATCCTTAAACAGAATTTGTGCTTTTCTATAATTCTTTGATGGAATTTGCATTTTTTTCTATGATTCTTTGATAAAATTAGTATTTTTTGTGATTTTTTGATGAAATTCAAGGTTTTTTTTTCTTTTCAATTCTTTCATGAAATTAATATATTTTAGAAATACTTTGATGAAATGCATTCTTTGGAATAATTTTTTAAATATATTAACGTTTTTTCTATGATTTTTTCATGAAATTGGGGGGAATTTTTTCGGCAAATGACTGATGAAAAGAATTTTTTATGACAATTATTTACTGAAAATTGCAATTATTTTTTAATCTGAATTTTTGGACTAATGAATGATTTTTTTAAAGTTTTTGAAAAATTTGGAATATACTAACCTTTATTGAAATTTTGTAACATGAAATAAAAAGGTGCACTAAACATTAAAATTTGTAAAAAATAATCAATAAATATATAATTTTTAAAGAAATTATTAATTTAATGACCAAGAATAATTTTGTAGTCGTTAAATACAAATTTCATTTAGTTACATTTGATGACTAAAGACTGCTAATTTTAAACATTACATATTAAAAGCAGTGGTGGAAGTATTTGTATAGCTCACATAACTATAGCTCCTTAAGACAAAGCTTCCATGACCATGTCGGTTAGACATTCATTTAAATTTTTGTTTCTGTATCATATGTAATAAAAACCCCAATTGAGCAATCATTCTGGTTTGCAGAGAGAATAAAGCATAAGTTTTTCTCCACAAATATGTTTCACTTTCAGACGGCATGACTAGCTTTGTGTACAAGGAATACACCTCATCAGGTCTTAAAGAGATATACTAATATGATACAGCAAATATATAAATATAGTCACTGATATATGTAGTACATTTACATATTATATTACTTATATTTTAATCATTGTAGTAGCCATAAAAAACTTCTGGAAATAAAACTACTAACTGTTACTATTATTTATTGCTAAAAGCCATTAATTCGATGTTATGTATTTTGTAAATGCATACTAAGTTACAGCTTCATATTTTTTTTATTAATGTTAAATTATTTTCCATTTTTAAAAGTGGTACATATTTATTAAATTACTATTTTGAACATGAATGGCAATTGATAACAATAAACAAAATTGGGGATCGACAACCACTAATGGCAATTTAGGCTACCTGGAACCGATAATTTGACAGTAGCTTTATTTTCATTACTAACGTATAAGAATATCCTCAATTTTGGCATTTTGTTTATACAAAATAGGCAATTCAAATTCATGTTTTTCAAGTTCATTAAAAAAATCGAAAAAAAAAATGTTTAATATTAGCAACATTAAAAAAAAATTCACAAATTTTTTTATATGGTATTTGGAAACTCTAAAATATCAATTTTACATTTTGAGATTCTAAAAAAAAAGGATACTTTTAATTAGTTGGGCACTAGTGTTATACATGTATGCAGTCGAAGTTCTTTAATCTGCACATGCTGCGGCGAAAGGTTGTGCGGATTATAGAGTATTATGGATTATACATCATTTTATTATTCCTAGACAGCATTTTAATCTTTTACTCAGTATAATATGAAATCTAATAAATTTAATATGCTATCTGAAAAAATGGCTTTTTAAAGCTATTTTATTAAAAAAAATTATATATACAGTAAAGTATCATTTATATGATGATCACTTATACAACGTTTACATTTATACAACGTTTTAATGTGGTCCTGACTCATTCCTATTCATTTTAATGTAAAAATATATCTTTTATACTATGCCCAAAATCGTTTATACGTCGATTTTTCGATTTTGTATAGGTTTATTTTTCTTGTGTATTTTATGAACTAGCAGAAGTTGGCAGCTATGAATGACACCAAAGAGCGTGTTTCAATGCACTCTACATTATAAAAATGTGGGCTGAGTACGATTAGTCTGAAAAATCAGCTTACATGTAACAGATTACACTTGGAGGGGTCATTCTTTTTTCAGGGATCAGCATTAGAATTCCTAAAAAAAAGTCACTGGTCCCAAGGACCAGTAAGCATGAGAATTTACTGGTCCACAGACATCATCACTGGTCCGCTACATAAAATTCTATTAAATAATTTTAACACTTAGAGTAAATTTTCTGTACATTTTAAAGAATAAATGTGCAAGACACAAATTTAATTATAAAATAATGCTTATTTAAGTGCAGAAGATAACAAGTATCACTATTGTTTGCATTTCTTTTAAAATGGGGCAAGACAGGTTTATTGAAAAAGACATTTTTGCTGAAAAAAGGAATATTTTTGTTGAGTAAATGGGTACTTTGCTTAATGAAATGGTGCTTTCAGGAGTCACATTCACTCAGAAAGATTTGGAGCAATAAAAAATCGATTGGGAAGCAGGAAAATCAGTTTTTGGAGCAGCAACAATTTTGAAGCAGGAAAATTAGTTTTTAAAACAGAAAAATTCTCTCCCGGCATTCACTTATTTATTTTTTTTGTGCTTTTTTGTCGAAATTTCCGTTTTTTTCGCGTAATTTTGACGAAATCTTTTGTTTTTATTGACGAAATATACCGTTTTTCGCGATATTTTTTGAAAAAATTTGCCGTTTTATCGCGATTTTTGGGGAAATTTGCCGTTTTTTCGCGATCTTTTGAAGAAATCTGCCGTTTTTTCGCGTTTTAGGATAAAATTAGCCATTTTTCGCGATTTTTTTTACGATATTTGGCGGAAATTAGTCGTTATTTAGCGCTTTTTTTAACAAAGTTTGTGGTTTTTTTCGCAATCTTTTTCTGAAATTTGTCGTTTTTCGCGATTTTTTTTTTTTGACAAATTTCGCTTTTTATCGGGATTTTCGGATAAAGTTTGTCGTTTTTCGCGATTTTTTGAAGAGATCTGCCGTTTTTTGCAATTTTTTTGAAGAAATCTGAAAATTTTCCGCAATTTTGGGAAAAAAAATCTGCCGTTTTTCGCGATTTTTTGGGCGAAATTTGCCGTTTTTTCCCAATCTTTCGAAGAAATCTGCCTTTTGTTTCTGGTTTTGGAATGAAATTAGCCATTTTTTCGAGAATTGTTTGACAAATTTGCCGGAAATTAGTCGTTATTTCGCGATTTTTTAACGAAATTTGCCGTTTTTTCGCGATTCTTTTGAAAGACATTTGTCTTAATAACGGCGTGAGTTGTCACTATAACCTCAATATAATAGTTTTTCTTCATTTCTTATCATTAATCAGAATTAAATAGGAGAGTAAATGGTACTCACCCGATGAATTCTTCTTCATTGAAGTATCCAACAATTAAATCCACCATAGGGGAAGGGAACCGGGCATATTCACATTTTGATCTATACACTGCACTAATTCATCTTGATAAAGACGTATAATATTATTATATGGTAATTGTAAAACACACACACAAATTATTGTATACACACTTCTTCATTTTCTACTTTAATTTTTAACACGCGAGAAAAACAAACACAGCAAAAGGGTAGTGCTCACATCAAGCTACAAAAACAGAGAGAGAATGAACTTAAATCGATACATACATAAATCATAATATAGAAACAATTATTAATAAAAAAAGAGTCATTTTGAAAGTTTTGACAGTTTTTGTAAACCTGTAATTGTTCACTCGTAATCACTGTTTCCAAGGTCACTCTAACGAGCACTTAACTTTATTTATGATGCCATGATAATTGTCACTTGTTGCACAACGGAGGAAATTATTTACGAATTGCGAAATGTTTCTATCAACTCCTCCTTAATTTCTGAAGTTGTGTTGTCACTCAGATGCAAGTTCTTCCTGTTAATTTCAAAAAGAGGTTTTGGCAGGGGTTTTGTGAATAAGTCAGCTATCATGATTTTGGTTGGGCAATATACGAGTTTTATTATGCCATCTTGTTTCAGTTGTTTTATGAGATGATATCTAAGTTCAATGTGTTTTGTTTTACTTGAATGTTTTTCAAGCTCTATCATTTTGATAGCCGACTGATTATCCTCGAAGAGTTCTATAGGATATGTTTGTGAGATATTGAGTTCTTCAAGTAAATTCACCAGCCATTTGACTTGATTAGCTGCATTAGCTGCTGAGATGTACTCAGCTTCGGCAGAAGATAAAGCTATGCAGGATTGTTTTTTAGTTGACCAAAGTATGGGATTTTTACCTAGCAAATATACATTACCACTTGTCGATTTTCTTGATTCTGTGTCTCCACCCCAATCAGCGTCCGCGTAGACTTCTAGCGTTGGTTTTGAATTTCCATCTATAACTAGATTAAAGGTTTTTGTTGTCTTGAGATACCTCATGACCCGCTTTACACTGTTCCAATCTTTCATTCTTGGCTTTTCGTTCCTTCGGCTTAAGATGTTGACAGCTGCACAAATGTCAGGTCTGCTCACTGTGGCAAGATATAAGAGTGCACCTATGGCTTGTCTGTACTGTGTGTTGTTTGGTAAAATATTGTCATCATCTTTAAAGTGAGTGTAATTTGTTTCCATGGGTGTACTACATGGTTTTGCTTCTTGTAAATTGAATTTATTAATTAACTCTTCAATTTTTGAAGTTTGGTTAATTAAGTAGCTTTTGTTTACCTTTCGAATGTTCATAGATAAATAATTGCTTACGTCCCCTAAATTCTTTAATTCATACTCTTTATTTAAGTTCGCGATTATTTCCTCAATGGTTTCGTCTTTCCCTGCAATTAAAAGGTCATCGACGTATGTTATTATATAGGTTGTTTCATTATTCCTTTTCTGTGTAAAAAGACATGTGTCAATTTTACTTTGAATGAAATTCATGTTTTTTAGTGTTTCTGTTATTTTATTATGCCACGCTCTCGCGGCTTGCTTAAGTCCGTAGATTGCCTTATTTAATTTACAAACTTTGGTTTCCTGGTTTGGTTCAACGAATCCTTCCGGCTGCGACATGTATATCTCCTCATCAAGTTCCCCATGTAAGAACGCGGTGTTAATATCTATATGCTTAACATTTAAGTTTTGGTGCAACGCCGCTATTAATAATGCTCTTATCGTAGTATACGATACGACCGGTGCGTAGGTTTCGTCATAATCCTCTCCGAGTTTTTGCGTATATCCTTTAGCTACTAAACGTGCCTTATATTTTTGGATTTTTCCGGTATTGTCACGCTTTAATTTATAAGTCCATTTGCAACCTATTATTCTCTTATTCGGTGGAGGATCTACAATTGACCATGTTTTATTTTTTCTTAAAGAATTCATTTCGCTCTCCATGGCTTCTATCCAATTCTGTTTTACCGGAGAGTTTTCCATTAATTTAACTTCCTTATAATCCTTTGGTTCATTAATTTTGTCGTCTTTGACAATATATATAAGCCTATCAGGAGGTACGCCTTTATTTATTCTATCTGAGCGCCTTAGTTCCACAATTTGTTGTTGAGACGCAGATGGTGTTGTTTTTCCGTTCGAAATTTCTATCTCCACGAGATTTTTACAATTGCGTTTTTCGTCTTCATTTTGTTTTTGTTCAATTTCAGGCTTATCATTTACGTATTTGAATTTATTTTCAAGAAATTTTACCGTTCTCGCGATTTTTATTTCATTTCCTCCTACATATATGCGGTATCCCTTAGATTCATTGTCGTATCCCACAAAAGTACCTTCAACAGCTTTATTATCTAATTTTTGTCTTCTGGCTTTATCAATATAAGCGAAGGCTTTGCAGCCAAATACTTTAACGTAACTTAAGTTTGGCTGTCTTTCTGTCCATAATTCATATGGCGTTTTTGCATTAGCTTTTGTAGGCAGTCTATTTTGTAGGTGGTTTGCCGTACAGATTGCTTCCCCCCAGAACTTTAAAGGTAGATTTGATTCATTTAACATTGTCCTAGCCATCTCAACTAACGACCTATTTTTCCGTTCAGCCACCCCATTTTGACTTGCACAATATGGGACTGTATGTTGATGTTTTATCCCATTTGATTTGAGATAATTCTCAATTTCATCTGATGTAAATTCTCCCCCATTATCCGTTCTGATTTCTTTCGGTTTTTCACCAAATTTGTTGCTTATCAGCGCAATGAACTCTTTGAGTTTTTCATAGACTTCACTTTTTCTTTTCAATAGATAGATTATTGTGAATCGCGAGTAGTCATCGATAAAAGTCAAGAAATATGATTTCCCCCCAATCGTGGGTGTCTGAAAAGATCCACAAACATCCGAGTGAATAAGTTGAAGCCTTTTACTTGCTCTATACTGAGCAACTTTCGGATAGGGTTCATCAGTTAATTTCGCCTTAATACACGGTTCGCAATCTATATTATGTTTACAATTGTTTATCTGGATACCTCTTACTAATTCCTTTTGTGTAATTTCTTTAATCGATGTTAGATTTCTGTGTCCTAACCTTCTATGCCATAGTTCTAGACAATTTTTATTGTTGCACGTTTGTGTAATGTTCGCGTGGTTTTCGTTAGCCAACTGGACTTCATAGAGGTTATTTACCTTTTGTGCTTCTAAGCAGATTTCTCCGTTAAGTTTGAAAGAGCATCGGTCATTTTTAAATACAATCTCACATCCGTTTTGGGTTGCTTTGCTGACTGATAGTAAATTCGTTTCGATTTCAGGTACTAGAAGTACATCTTTAAGTGTTATTTTATGAATTTTATTATCCGATGTCAGCGTATTTAAATTTTTCATCGCCTGAACCGTAAGCGATAAGTTTTTTTCCGTTTGCGATAGTCACGTTTGTTTTTTCCCTCGATTTTATCTCTGTAAACTTTGATTCAGAGGATGCAATGTGACTTGAGCTACCGCTATCCACAATGAATGTTTTATTTTCTATCCCTTGTGTTATAAATGCATAATCTTTGTTTTCGCTGTTTCTCCATGTATTGTTTTTTCCTTCATAGCGATTAAACCTGTTATTCGATTCCGATGCTTGTTCATTCTTAAAATTGTTTTCACCCCTTTGAAAAACGAGTGATGTAGAATAGTGTTTTTTGTAATTTTTGTTGTGTTGATTTTGTTGTGTTGTGTGTGTTTTGTTTTTATTGTGCCAACATTCTTGTGTGTTATGGCTTCTCATTTTACAAATCGAACAATATTTTGATTCTTTTTTAGCTGGAAACTTTTTCTGAGCTTTAAAAGCTTTCGCTGTATTATCAATACTTTCATAGTTTTCATTTCGACGATTAAACTCGTCAATCAGCTTATTTTTAATATATGACGGAGTTAATTGTGCTTCTTCTTTACTTTCGAGAGCAGTAATTAAATTATCATAAGACTGGGGCAGAGAGCACAGGAGGAGCGCGGAAATGTGGTGATTATCAATTATTTCGCCTATAGCTGCCAAATGATCAACGAGCTCCATTATTTTTGTAATATGATTTATCATATTTCCATTTTCTGCTAATTTTATACTATATAACTTTCTAAGGAGAAACAATTTGCTTGTGAGATTTGATCTTTCATGAATTTCTTTTAATGCATCCCATGTTTGTCTAGCAGTTTGTAAGTTTTTAACATGCGTAATCTGGGAATCATCGATAGTTAGATTTATCAATGCCCGGGCCTTCCTATCATTTTTGGACCATTGATCGGTCAAAGGGGTCGGTGGATTATCGGTTATTACATGGAACAGCTCTTCTTTAGTTAAGAGCATTTCAATTTTCAATTTCCATGTACTGTAATTCGTTGCTGTCAATTTTTCAATTGAATAATTATCTTTTAATGTAGCCATTCTAATCTTATATTTTTATTTGTTTTTTTATTCAATATTTTTTATTTGTGTGAAATTAGTATATCACTATGTTATCAAATTGATATATCTTTTTAGATCGTTCTCATAATCATTGAAAGACATTTGTCTTAATAACGGCGTGAGTTGTCACTATAACCTCAATATAATAGTTTTTCTTCATTTCTTATCATTAATCAGAATTAAATAGGAGAGTAAATGGTACTCACCCGATGAATTCTTCTTCATTGAAGTATCCAACAATTAAATCCACCATAGGGGAAGGGAACCGGGCATATTCACATTTTGATCTATACACTGCACTAATTCATCTTGATAAAGACGTATAATATTATTATATGGTAATTGTAAAACACACACACAAATTATTGTATACACACTTCTTCATTTTCTACTTTAATTTTTAACACGCGAGAAAAACAAACACAGCAAAAGGGTAGTGCTCACATCAAGCTACAAAAACAGAGAGAGAATGAACTTAAATCGATACATACATAAATCATAATATAGAAACAATTATTAATAAAAAAAGAGTCATTTTGAAAGTTTTGACAGTTTTTGTAAACCTGTAATTGTTCACTCGTAATCACTGTTTCCAAGGTCACTCTAACGAGCACTTAACTTTATTTATGATGCCATGATAATTGTCACTTGTTGCACAACGGAGGAAATTATTTACGAATTGCGCAATGTTTCTATCATCTTTAACGAAATTACGCGTCCCGTGGGACGCGTAAGAGCTATTTTTTGCGTCCCATCGCCGATTTTTTTGAGTAATTTACGCGCTATAGCGCGTCCGCGGCATCGCTGATAATTAAAAAAAAATCTTATGTGCGATCGGTTGAAGTTTTCTCAGGGCCTGAAAAAAGGCACTGGTCCTGCGGACCACTAAATTTTTTAAATTAGTAGTCCAATTGAATTATCTGTGGTCTAGGACCAGCGGACCACCAAGGATTTCAAATGCTGGGGATGGTCAGCTTTCCTGACCTGTTTTAAGTTGCAAATAGACTATCCTTCTAACTCTTATCAGTATTGGTGACTTTTAGTTGGCCACGCCAATTTTGAGCTTTAAATGGAAAGGAAATGATGTACTGCAAATGAGGAACCTTTCGGTGAAACATAAATAAAAGTAAGCATATTTAAATTGCTTACTAATCCCCTCCCCGTTTTTTTTTTTTTTTTTGGTTTGTTTATTTTACAAATTCATGCAAATCATCACATTAAACATTAAAATTAAATGAAAACAAAATTAATTCTAGATTTGGAACTGAAAATCGATCATATGTCGTTATCGTTTATATGACGTTTTTCTGTAGTCCCTTCGGCATCGTATAAACAATGCTCCACTGTATGTATATTTAAATAAAAATAACTACATATGTTTTGTAATTCTGTAATCTGTTTTTTACTGTTATTAAAATAAGAGTTATATTAACAAAAAATCAACTTTTATTGTGATTTCTTTTTCAATTTTTTTTATTATTTGTTTTAAAAATCATTTTTGGATCACAAATTTGTAAATTTTCTTAACTGTTTATTTCATTTTTTACATTCATAAAGTAACGCAAATTATAGAAAATTGCAGATTATGAGTGCACAGATAATTGATCTTTGACTGTAGATATGTACAGAGCCTCACTAAGATCATGAGGAGCCGAAGACAAGAATCATTCTGGGAGACAACTCCTATTTATTTATAGATATTTTTGTGAATAATGTAGAAGTGACTAGTATTAAACTTTAAACACATTGTACTTATGAATAAATTTTGTATGTGGTACTGCTCACATTTGTAAGCAGAGTATTCCGAAAACATGATCACAACTTTAACAGAAAATACTAGTTTGATATAATATTAGAAAAGATTATAGTTTGGTTGATTCAAGTATTGCTTTGCAAACTTTTATTTTGCTTATCTATGTATATTATAAGAGGTCCATAAAGAAATTCACAAAATTGATCATAACTAATTATTTTAACTTGTCATGTTACAGGACAAAATTAATAAAGATTTTTTTTTTTAAGACAACAAAGTGCTAAGTTGTTGTAAAATAAAATTTTAATCATTAGTTTTTAACGACAGAGTTTGTTTTTTGCATGAGAGGAAGGCATACTAGAAGCAGTGAGAGAAAGGGCGACCACACTCCCTTCCTAAATGTTTGAAAATGTATGAATTTTTGTCACTTTTTCCTAATTTTAAGCATTTTGCACCATTTGATGAAATTCCTGACAACTCTGATGGGAGCCTGGTGCAGCTGCCCTTCATGACCATGTGTAAGTCTGGCCCTGGATATATATATATATATATATGTATATACGTGTGTGCATAACAGTGGCACCAGGTCTAATCAAAAAGTATTAAAAAAAGTTTTAAATTCTAGAAAATATTTCAAACACTAGTCTAAATTCTTGCACAGATGTCATATACACACCATGTTGGCACAATTACAAGAAAATGGTGATTTTATGCCTAACATGATAAACCGACTGTTGTTTATTTATTAATAAACATTTTATTCCCTTTTATTTCCTTTTTTAAAATGATATAAATTATTTTGTTCGATAGTTATTAATAATAATAAGTTATTAATTATAAGTTATTTATTAATTATTATTTCCTTTTTTAAATAATAAAAAATAATTTTAAAAGTACCCATGTAACTGGTATTTGAGAGCAAAAGTTTTTGCCAAACTGTCATCAGAAAAAAAAAAAAAAAAAATCACGCCAAAATCACGTTTATAGTTTATATGATATCTATATGAATAATTTGATAACCTCTATAGCATGAAAGTTTTAATGCTGATAAAATTACATTTTTGACTTCCTTATATAGTATAAAAAAATAACTGAAATTCTCTAAATATATTTTATATGAATTATTAAAGATAAATTAATGAAGTAGATATGGGGGGCTTTCTTCCAAGGGTAACAGGTTTGATATTCTAAGAATATAAATAGTGAAGAAGTACAAATTCTTCAATCTGAGACTATCCAAGTAAAAATGTCCCAATTCAAAACTATTAATTAAATCTAATGTTTAACAATTTAATTGAAAGTTTATGTAATATAATACGCAAGCTCATGTCTTTAAAATTTTGCTAATAAAATAAAGTATTATTTACAAGAAACAAAAAGCAATTTTTTAACAACTTAAAAAAGAATAAAATTGGACCAGGCAGCATAAATTAGTCCTAAGGAATATTAGGCCTAAGTATAGACTATTTTTTGAGACTACATATCAATATTTGAACTGATTACAGTAAAATTAAATGTTGAGATATTTATATACATTACCCTTAATAAGAAAAACAATAAATATTTCTAACGAAAGCCATAAAACAACATCGTATTTAGTGGAAAATCTTCAGAGTCCAAACACTAGAGAACAACCTTCCATGAGAACAACTAGATAGATAAGCCATTTCGTAAAGAAAAGACTCTAGATTATTCGATTAATGATGACGATGCAAAGAAAATTTCGATTATAAAATTTTCCTACCGCCCTTAATTTTGATCACGGAAATATCGATCTGCAATTCTTTTCGATTTTTAATTGAATTTATTGTCTATTAAAGGTTAAAAAAAAAAAAAATACACAATCGTAACTTTTATTTCATCGTCATTGTTAATCGAATATGTTAGCAGTCTTTGCAAAATAGCTTTTGTGGCACCTCGGCTCCATGGAAGAATCCATGCTCGGCTCAAGATTTTTCTCTAAATGCGGTACAGTTTTGTTGCTTACCTTAAAAAATATTCATTGTTTTTGTTATCAAAATTATCGTACACAGGTATATTACTATTTGATTTTTTTTTTTTTTTCTGTAATCATTTCAAACATACATGTAGTTCTAAAGATAACCTAACCAGCTCTAAAGCCTAACTGTTCCAAAACTGGGTAATGACTTAATTTCTGTGTAAATTTCTCAAAATTTGTTTTTATTTCTTCTAAATGAAACTTTATTTTTCTAGCAAGAACTTAAAATTATAAACTAGCATGTTATTTTATGTAAAAATGTAATTAAAAACTATACATTAAATTTAATTTACAGCATTAAATCCACATATTTTCCCTGGGAATGATTTCCGCTCACCCGAAGATGAAATTTCACTTTTTCACTATTAATATTCCTAAAATCTCATATCCCCTGTTGTGGGACCAAGGTAGTTTTCTTTACATCATGGTAAAAATCATCAAATTTAACATCGATAGTTTACATAAAATACAGTGAAGAGAGTTTAGTCATTTTTTTAAAATACTTAATAACGGGGTCAAATTTTCGATTTATTAGTAATTTATAATTGTCCTTTGAAAATTGCATTGTTTCTGCAATCTTTGTCTTTTGGAAATGTAAATAAAATATATATTTCTATATGTGTAATTTATTATATATAATCGCTCTTTTACAAGTAACAAAATATATTTTTTAAATGTCAAAATATCTATTTTTATTGGCATCAAAATATTTACTCTACAGACTTTAGTTTTTTCCAATATTAGTTAATTTTGGTTGATTTTTATGTTTTTTATGATTTTTATGCATGTGTTTTCAAATTCTGATATAATAGCATACATTTTTTAAACATGTATGGCACCGTGATTCAAGTGAAAATGATTGAGTTCAAAGTGAAAGTAATCTGCTCTTGGCCATATGTGTATTAGGGTGGATTGAAAAATCAAAATATCGATAATGAAATCGGTGCAAAGAGGCAGGGATAAAAGTTTTTTATATGCATACTAGCTTTTTCTTTTAAATCCATTCATCTCTTCTTGTGCCTCAAATACAGTGAAAAGTTTTAATTTTTATGAAACTTTATAATTTTCCCTTTTTTTTTTTTTTTTTTTTTTTTTTTTTTTTTTTTTTTACTTTTCTAAGTAACTTTTGGAGCAAGTTGCAAAAATTGTCTTTTATGTCTATTTATACCTGTTTTTCTTGTGGATTTAAATGGGGATAATTTAATCAAATTGTGTGTATGGGGAGAGGCAAAAGTTGTATTTTTCATATATTAGTATATAATACAACTTCTTTAATCCAGTATCATTACAATTCTGGATTACAGAAAGTTACTGATTATAGAAGGTTTAAAACAAAAAAGGAATACAGATAAGTAATTAGAAAAAAAATCTCTCATTAATATGGCAATATAAAAATGCAAAGAAATTGATAATTGAAAAACATTGAGAAAAATCATTTTAAAATGTTCTTAAATGTATGTTTTAAAAATAATTATGTATGTTTTATGAAGTGTTGCCATCTGTTGTAAATTACAAAATGAAACATTCATCTGATTTTTTTTTTTAAATCACGGTTTCTGATTTATAAATATTCAAATAATAACAATAATAGGCATATCATAAAAAATATTGAAATAAAAAATTACATGATAAATTTAAATAAGACTTACTTTTAATAAGTAACTTTATCATTACAACAACTTTCTTAAAAATGATATAAGTCTATCATAATAAAAATTTAAATGTATAGTGCCTACAAATATTGAAATAAGTCACAATCTAAATAAATCAAATAAATAATAATAGTATCCAATCTTTCAATGTTTTGGCAGCATTTTCTGATCTTTGGGAATTAATAGATTAATTCTAAATTTTTACCACTTAATAATAATAATTAAAAAAAAAAAAAAAAAAAAAAAAAAAAAAAAAAAAAAACATTAAAGACAAGTGTAATAAATTTCTAACAATTTTAAAATTAAAAAAAAGCAGTAAATTTGACTGTCTTTTCATTTTTCTGAATAATTTTCTGAAATTCATTCAGATATATGCTATGGTGCCATTGATTACCTGTAATTGAAAATAACAAGTCAAAAACTGCACGTACATGTGTGCCAAATGTGGTGTGTTATGCACGAGTGCATAACGAAGTTAAAAAATTATGCAGATTTTGGTGTAATAGTATACAGTATTTAGGATACAACACAGTATCCAAAATCTTTTGAGTGTCCCTGTAAATACCATTTGCTTTTTACTATATAGGAAGTAATTTGTAGTAATTCTCAGTAACATATAACAGTTTCAAAAAATGTTAAATATTTTAATTCAATTAAAAAGCACCACAAGCAATGTTCCTCCGTACTTTTATGTAATCAGGGCCATAGCTAAGGGGACACTATGGGCGACTCAGCTCCCCCTAAAATATTTTGAGCCCCCCCCCCCCCCCCCACTCTGGAAAAAATTCCAAGGTCACTCAAGGAATTTCTGTTTCGAAAATTTAAATGAAATTCAAAAATCTAATGTAGTTTTGAGGCCCTTTCAGAGTTTTGCAAAATTACTAAATTGCATCTAAAATAAGTGTTTCAACAATTCCCTCATCTTATTTGTACATGTGAAGCTAACATGATGTTTATTTTTGTACCAGTCATACACTCAAAATTTTCATCATCCTATAGTTTTCTTAGCATAAAGTAAATTTTATACAACAGTTTAATAAGAAACATAGTACCTACAATGTGAATATGCACTAATTTATAGTTCTGTGTCAGGGAGAGACAAAACAAATTATGAGATCCCCCCCCCTATTGTTCACTTCTACCTAAGGCCCTGTATCTAATGGAATACTTTTGTGTGGCCTTGTAAATGAATAACAAATATTCTTTGCACCACAGATTGCACAGATTATAGTACATATTTTATAGATACATATAAATTTTATTATGTTTGAAAAAGTGTAACACCAATAAAAAGGCACTTGAAACTTTTTTTTTTATCGTAATGTAACAGACTTGATTTTTCCTGTAATTGAATTATACATCCTTATTTTATTTTCATAAAATTTTAAATGACTCGACAAAATTATGTAATAATTATATATTTAAATTTCAATCAATTTGACTGAGTAGTTTTTGCATTTGTTATATGCGGATAGATGGGTGGACTCACCGACAACTATAGGTGCTACATATTTACATGATTACAAATGCACTTAAAAAAGAATAAACCTGCCGAAATGTCCTGATTACAGAAGTTTTCAAATTACAAATGTTATACTGCACCTGTTTTTTTAAATAGATTCATATCTTTGAGTGCCCCAAATATAATTAAAAATTTAAATTATTCTGAAAATTTATAATGTTCTTTTTCAAAATTATTATTTTTCTTTGCAGCAGGTTGCAAAAGTTGTCTCTTATGCATATTAGTTTATTTTAAATATATATATATATAAATAAATAAAATCCATTGATATCTTCCACTGCCTCAAGTGTCCCAAAAATAGTTAAAAATTTAAATTTTTATGAAAAATGTCCTTTTTTTTCTTATTAAATTATTTTTGGTGCTACATCTAAAAGTTGAATTTTGAGCTTACTGACATGCATACAAAAAATTTTCAACTTCAATAAATTTCTTCTAGTGCACAAGACAAATATTTTATAGAAAGTTGATTTTGAGTTCAAATACATATAAGTAAAATTAACAATTATTGAACCATTTGTAATGCATAAAAAGCAGAGCCAAGGGATAGTAAATCATTTATCTTTTATTAATTAATGTATAAAGTTATTCTTTTATACTTCAATTAAAGCTCCATTATCCAGCATTCAAGTAACCAGAAAGGTGAACTTACTGAAAAAACTTGCAGAGCTTGTTTAATTTTCTCTTCCCTTTAAAAAATATAAATAAATAAAATCTATTGATATCGTCCACTGTCTCAAGTGTCCCAAAAATAGTTAAAAATTTAAATTTTTATGAAAATTGTTTTCTTTTTCTTTTTTTAAATTAAATTATTTTTGGTGCTGCATGTAAAAGTTGTCTTTTAAGTATACTGGTATGCATACAAAAAAATTTCAACTTCAATAAATTTCTTCTAATGCACAAGACACTTAAATATTTGTTTAAAGTTGATTTTAAGTTAAAATATATTAAGTAAAATTAAGAATTATACAACCATTTGTATCAGGGTTGGGTTTTTGACGTCAAAAAGTGGTTTTTGACATGACATGTCGAAAACCTGTCTAAAAGTGTCGAAAACTGTCAAAAAGCGTCAAAAACTGTCAAAAAGTGTCAAAAACCTTATACACATTTTTTATTTCTTTTATCAATCATTAGTGATATTTTAAATTAAATAAAGCTAAAAACTGGTTAAATAATAATTTATATATTATGTAAATAATTTTAGTTATTTAGTTATACTATGAGTTGTAATAAAATTATGTATCACAATTTAAATTATATGTCAATTGTCATGTATAGGAAAATAGCTAAAAACATTGAAGCTACTGTACAGTTTTCAAAGTATTATTTATGTTTGTATCTTTATTACTATTAGGTATTCAGTTTGATGTAAAAAATTTTAAGTCTAATTTATGCTTAAAAAAAAAAAAAAATAAAAATTAAAAAAAAAGCTTGCGTAAATCTAAAATGATCGCTATTCAATGACTGATTATAAGTTCCTTCTATTTTTATTGATTCTAAATGTTTGTTTTCATACATAGATATAAACCACAATTGCAACACAAATGTTCTAAGAGTAATTAAATTAATTATAATATGAAATCAATAAAATTAAATGTTCTTTAAATCAATATGTTAAAAGAAGGTGTTTTATTTTCAGTTACGTTACCCATATATAGCTTCATTTTACTATGTCAGTTTCAATTTAATTCTTTAGAACAATTTGTTTACGTTAAATTTTTCTTTTATGCATTATACATTGCCCACCAACCATTCCTTTTTTTTTCTTTTTGAGTATATTTTTTCAGAAGCTGTAAATCTAGCCTTTAATGCTTAATTATTTGTTTGTTGAATGTACATTTGCAAGCAAAGAACAGGTGTAACATTTTTTTCTTAATTTGGATTCTATTAACTATAACTGTATTTGGCACCTGTCTAGTATTTAACATGCCTGCGTAGAATAATGTAGTTAGGTCAGTATTGTGCAATTACTTGTCAATTTGAAAAGCAAATCTGTGCTTTATAGAAATTATTTAATCATACTTTCTTAAAAATTGGTGAAGCTACTTCTAAGAGGGAAATTATTTCAATTGTGGTTACATAGCTTTATCCAGAGATCTTGTTTAGTTAATATGTATTAAATCTGTTTCTGTAGTACAGATTTTTTCCTTAAGTCATGGATAAAGGTGGTAGGCCTAAAAATGCTGTGTGGAATGATTTTTTCTGTGTGAAAGAAGGAAATAAAACTTATGGAAAATGCAAAAGATGTGGACACACTATGGCCAATAGAGTTGACAGAATGAAAGGTCATTCAGCAAAATGCAAAAATGCAGAGCATGTACAAGATAAAACAGAAGATTATATAAATAAAGAACAAGAACATCTGCACATGGAAATTGATATTGGAAGTCCTGAGAACAATAGTCATGTGAATGAAACTGTAAACAATAACCAAGAAGAAAATTATTGTACTTCAAATATTACAAGTGCTAAGAAACTTTGTTTTGAACAAAATAAGATAGATAACTATATAGTAAAAACTACACCTATCATAAAAAAGCAGTTGGATCTACAAGTTGCTAGATTCTTTTATAGCTGTAATATCCCCTTTAGTGTTGTTGAACAAGAGGAATTTGTCAAGCTAGTACAGCTTCTTCACCCTGGATATAAACCACCTTCTCGGAAAACATTATCTGGTAGCCTTCTAGATGAAGTTACTGAAACTTTAGAAAGTGAAATGAAACCAGAACTTCAAGGCAAAGATTGTACACTAGTCAAAGATGGATGGAGTAATATCCATAATGATGCCGTAATAGCTTCTTGTCTGCAGGTTGAGGGAAAGGTTTTCTTCCTTGAAGCTACTGGTTGTGCAGGTCAATCTAAAACAGCTCAGTTTTGCAAAGAAAAAGTAAAAAACTCGATAGCTCTTGCAAAAAATAAATTTTCCTGCAACGTCTCATGTGTGGTTACTGACAACGAAAGAAAAATGCAAAAAATGTGGGAGTTGTTAAAAGAAGAAAATGATGATCTTTTTGTGTATGGATGCTGTGCCCACTGGATGAATCTTCTTGGGAAGGAAATTACTCCACAAGACATTATGAAGCATATTGTGGAAGTGCAAAAATACTTTCGCAACCACCACCTTCCATCTGCCTGGTTAAGTCAATTGCAAGACACTGTGAAGCCGCAGCTTCTAAATGAAACTCGTTGGAATAGCCAACTCACTTGTATTGACACTTTTATCAAAAATAGGTCAGCTTATGTAAAAATTTGTGAAGATCATGCAATTGAATCCAGAATAGTACAGCTTGTGAATAATTATAGCTTATACCAACAAGCAAAAGAATTGCAAATGCAGTTAAAACCTTTGGCAAATATGCTTGACAGGGTCCAAAGAGATAATGCAACATTGGCTGATGATTGTCAAGCTTGGCTTTCTTTAGCTGTAGACATAAATCTGGCTCCATACTATGATGCAATTATGGCGCGTATGGAATCCTATCTACAACCGTTTCATTATCTGGCATACATGACACATCCAGCATACAAAGGTGCATTTTTAAACGATGAACAGAGGGAAGCAGCTCGGACATGGCTGCTTGAAAGAAACCCAGACTTTCTTAGATTTATCATTGCTTTTGAAGCTGAATCTCCACCATACCCTATAAGTTTCTTCTCAGCTCAACATGTTCCAGCAGCAGTATGGTGGAAAGGCTTGAAGAAAAACAATATACCAAGTGATTTCATACAGATCATGGTGTGTTTGCATTCTAGTCCATGCAGCTCAGCCTCAATTGAGCGAATATTTTCAAATTTTGGATTTATCCACTCCAAATTACGAAACAAACTTGGAGTACAGAAGGCATCAAAACTAGTGTTTTGCTACCGCATGCTTCGTGGGAAAAAAGATTTAGAATGGGATTAACATTAAAATAAGATAAAAATAACAATGTGTATTATTTATATTGTAATTTTATATGTTAAATTATAAGTATTTTCACCATGTACTTTCATTTTAAAAAATTAAAGTATTTAGTAGTTTCACTAGTTTATATTTTTAATGTAACAACTAATAATACTTCTGATTATTCTTTATTCTATATTTATAGCTTACAGTTAATTTCTATTTTCTAAGCAACTTGTATTAAAACTGTCAAAAAATTTATTCAAGTGTCTAAAATTAAAAATTATGAAAAATTATAAATTTAATGTTGTTCTAAAAATAATATTAAACAGTTTTTGGACTCAATTTTAGGTTTTTGACACTTACTGTCAAAAACTATGTCAAAAAGGGGTTTTTGACATGACGGTTAAAACCATGGTTAAATCCGGATAAAACCGTCACACTGTCAAAAACTTGCCAACCCTGATTTGTATTGCATAAAAAGTAGAGATAAGGGATGATAAATCATTTATCATTTATTAATTAATGTATTATTTTTTTTATATACTACAGTAAAAGCTCCATTACCCCACATTCAAGTAACCAGAAAGGTGAACTCACTGGAAAACCTCTGAGAGTTCTTTTATTTTTCTCTTCCCATAAATAGTTGAAAAAATTGTTTGCATATAATTTATTTATCCCAAACTATTACTTTTATTTGTTTCTTTCTTTTTTGCTTGCTCAAAAATAAGAAATCTTCATTTTTAATGAAATATTTAACAAAGATCTTTATATTATATTATATTTTAATTATTATATTTATTCAGAAATATTTTGTAATTGAATGCATTTGGATCATCTACGCTTAATTGGAAATTTAAAAACAGACATTCCATGGCAAGTTTCATTCTTTTGTTTTTGATTTTATTGTTAATTGTTATCCATTCAAAGTTTTTCTTCCCAGCAAGCTATCGATGAATGAGGTTCTATCAAAGTTTCGTGCTGTTGAATGGGTGGGAAAAAGTATTTTTTTTAACAGACTAAATAGAAAACATAAATAATAATAATATTATAATTATTAATAAAAAAGAATGATAGATAAAATACTCTTTTCGTCACCCTTACTTATTATTATTTACCTTAAAAAAATAATTTATTATCTCTTTTGCTATTTGATTACTTTCAAATTTTCAGTAAATTCAAATAATAATAAATTTTTCAGGAAGGTCAATTCCCACCCTTCCCCCTTAAGAAAGGTTTACAATCTGAACAACTCCCAAGAAAAAAAAAAGTTGATAGTGGGTAGTTTGCTTTTATCACGGTCCGAGAAGTTGGATATTGTCAGCTTGCATATGCTAATGTCGATAGAAATCATTATAATGGTGTGGTTGCTGCATTTCTGTATTGTGTGGAAGAACTCTGGCAACACAAATGAATCATACAGAACTTAATTTTACAATAATCCATTATCTTTTTCTTGAACGGAGAACAAAAAATTAAATCTAAAAAATATGGAGCCATGAGGGCTTTAGGGAAAGACAGAGAACATTTTTCAACTTTGAAAACATCTAACAGGAACACCAGTTGGTTAGTTGATTTTATTTATTTAGTTGCTTTCCATGTTGAAGTTTACCTCATTAGCACATGAAGCAAGAACAGTATTTACTATTCATTTTGGTCATAAATTAAAATCTTTATGAGATCTAATTATAAATAATGTAACATTATAAAAGATAATAAATAAATTTTGAAATTAGATTCTTACACAAAATATTGTTTACTTTTATTCTAATTCGGCAAAAATAATTTTATGAAATATACATTTAATATTAAAATAATTATTTGACAGACTTCTCAATAATAGGAAAATAGCCCCCAAAAAATTGTTTTCCAGTTTCACTGTTACATTGATGACCCTCTCCTCCCCCATTTCTTCTTTCACTCTAGATGTTTTAGCGCTGAACTGTCCTTACTTTTCAAGTTTTCAGCTATCGCCACTTCCCTGTGCATGTTGATTAGTTGAGTTTTTACTGTACTTTCTCTTCAGGTAAAATCAAGATTTCTAGATACAGAGAATAAAGTAAATTTTTTTCTTTTTTTGCCTTTTACTGACACATAAAGATAGATAATTTTGAAGGGTACTACTTGGTTATACCATCGACCAATTTCGCCAAATTATGCATATTGACATAATTTTTATTTTAAATAATGAAAAAACAAATAATTAGTAAAATATTAATACAAAGTCGAAATAGAAATCACTGAATGACATTTTAAACACATGAATCGTATTTAATGTCATTGAATGTAACATTCATGATCATCCATTATTGGCATTTAATTTTATAGTTTGGCTATAATCTTTTGGTCGACGAGATAACCTAGTAGTACCTTTTGAAGCTATTAAATTGTTTTCTTGAATTTTAATATATTATAAAATCCCTATGCACGAAATGTCCACTTTTCTTCTTTACCCTCTTCACTCAACACAAAAACTTGAACATCTTTAAAATCTCAGTTATTTTGTCCTTTTTGTTGTTTTACTACTAACAATAAATAAATAATCAAGTATCTATATTATATTCTTTTCCCTCTGAATCCGACTCAGCAAAAATTAAAACCTTTAAAAATATTATTGTTATTATTTGAATTTTGCAATATTTCATATTTTGTAGTAAGATGATTTACCTAAAATATTTCATTCTTTTTAAAATTTCTGTTCCATTCTATCCTCCCAAAGGGTTGGTTCTGACTTCTAAACATGTAGAAGGAAAGCAAAGATTTTACTGTTTTGCAGTTTGGCTGTTCTTACCCATGAAGCACAAGTATATCTTAGGCTTAAATAATGCAAAACCTGTCAAACATATTAAAATTTATTTGCATTTACAAAGTACCGTAAAATATGCGGTGAAACAAATAGCTATTATTGATACTTCATTTTTCAATAACAAATTCATTAATGTGTGTTTAAAAGCAGAAAGTAAAAGAAATTACGCCATATTTAAAATGACCAAGTAATATTTAAAAACAATTAAAATTTTAAAAAATATTTTTATCCAAGACATTTACTTCATATTTTAATATGATTTTTTAAATTATTGTTGTGAATTCTAAGATGCCAAAAATAATATTTCATTTCAAACAACAATAGTATTTTCATATGTATATTAAAAAGAAAAAGGGAAATTACATCAGATTTAAAATGCCTTATTTAAAAAAAATTTCTTATACCACACTTCATAAAATATCAGGAGGCAAAGACTGTGTGTATTGCACTATTTAACTATATATTGTATATATTTTAATGCTTTGAAATCTTTTAAAAGTCGATCAAATTAGCATATTTTTAGAGTTTTTGGTATCTGGACAGGGGTTGACACAAAATAATCCATTACATGATGGTAAAGGGAGGAAATGCATGCGACTTATTTACTTATAATTTTATGAAAAATAAAATTGATACATGTTGCTGAGGCTTAATATAAACTATACGATATAGTTATGCATAATATGAAGTGCATAGCATTTACTGGGAGTCACAAAAGATATCAAATAGTATATACTTTCCAAAGTACTGTATGTGTACCTGATTCTGGCTGATGGATGAATAAAATGCATTTTAATTATGATATGTTCTTTTAAGTTTCACTAAATCTTTGCATATTATTTGGTGTGTATAAATGCTATAGTTGATATACAGGGCGCACAATAAAGCTTGCAAAATGCAAACGTTACTGAATATGAACATAAATTACTTAAAGGTGGTTTTTAAATAAGTTATGCATTTTTATGCTGAACTGCATTCATTTTACTATGAAATATTTGTAGAATATTGATAAAATGATATACAGACCCACGCAAAGAAATGGATACATGGATGCCTATGAATGATAATTTCTGAAAATGTGACTTCAGTAGTTTTAGGAGTGTTTTAGTTAAAATAAGTTTTAACGAAATACTGGCATGTATTAAAGGTAACTACAACAGTGAACAAAAGTATTTAAGTATGTTTCCATCTATTAGTATAAATTGCTGAAAGAAATATCTCAACCTGCTAGGCATTTTATTCTAAAGTAATTAATTTTTGGCCCCACCAGTGACCGAAAGGTTCTGTCCTATCAACTGGTAGACGGCAGGTGCTGGGTTCAAACCCAATCGCGGCTGTCGGCCTAAACATTCGGAGTTTTCGTGGTTTTCTTCGAACCTTGCGTAAATACAGGTTAGGTACCCTTAGAAAGACCCCCACGAAGAGCACCCCCCCCCTGGGCCTATATCCCTAGTGTAAATACTCGGCCGACAAAAAATACACCAATACACCTAAAGTAAATTTTCTCATTATATAGTATATATATCAACGAAAAGATCAAATATAGGGCTGTTCAAAAGTATTGGAATATATATTTGGTTATAGACAGTAAACCTTATTTCACTAAATAACGAGGTTTTGTTAAAAGTTTCAGGAAGTGATGGAAAGTGTTTTATAATCCATGTTTAATACATGATTTTTCTTATTTGTTAACTATTGTTATTAATTTTAAGGCAGCAGAAGTAAAAAAAAAAAATCTAGCAATAAAAGTATCTTCACTTGATAATCAAAAAGAGACACAAAACTTTTCAATAAGTTCATTAATGTGCGTTAAAAACAGAAAGTAAAAAAAAAAAATACATCATATTAAAAATGTCCAAGTTATATTTAAAAACAGTTAAAATTTGAAAAAATATTTATATGTTCCAGGCCAAACCCGATTTTAGGCCAAACCGGTCTATCCTAACGCCCATCGGATAAACTAGTTTTTTCTAATCCAAACCGGTCTATCCTAACGCCCATCGGACAAACTAGTTTTTACTAGGCCAAACCGGTTTGTCCTAACGTCCATCGGATAAACTAGTTTTTCCTAGGCCAAACTAGTCTATCCTAATGCCCATAGGACAAACTAGATTTTCCTAGGCCAAACTAGTTTGGCCTAACTTTTATAGGATAAACTAGTTTGGACTGCTGTTTATTGGTCTGAACTAGTTTATCCTAGGCCAAGTCAATTTGGCGTGATTTTGTTGAATTCAACGACCGCCTCAACGCCAACATTCTTGTTTGTCCTAGGCTGATCTAGTTCATCCTAGGCCAATGTAGTTTTACGTGTTTTTAGGTCACAGGCGTGAAAGCCAGAGAAATAAAGGGCTCACAGATTCTGTATATGCATGTACGCATGTATGTACGTATGTTCATACGTATGTGCGTACGTATGTACGTAACGCGATAACTTTTGATAGAGATATCCGATTTACTTCAAATTTTGGGTGCAGGTTCATTCTGATAAGGTACTTTTCTGATTAATTTTGGGAATTCATCGGATAAGAATAAAAGGGGGCGAACGGGAGGCTAATATCCCACCGTTAATTTAGAGAAATGGATTTATCATGCAGAATTATCAGTTTTCATTTAAAATATTAGATATAGGATCATTGTGACAAGGCGCCTCCGTGATTAGTTGTGGATGTTAATTGTTTAAGCCTAATAGAAAGGGCAATGTAGGTAACACAACATAATTTAGATAAATGGTTTTTGATGCAAAACTGACGAATTTGCTTCAAATTTTAGATATAGGTTCTTTTTGATAAAGCGATTCCATGAATAGTTTTAGGTGTTTAATGGTTAGGTAGAAAAGGAAAAATGAAGGATTACCCTCTTACCTAGGAAAAACTAGTTTATCCTATGAACATTTAGATAAAGAAATTTGGTGTAGAAAAAACTAGTTTATCCAATTGGCATTAGAATAAAATAGTTTGGCGAGGTTAATCTAATTTAGCTCGAAAACGGGTTTGGCCGGTAAAAAACATATCTTTCACTAGAATAAGTATAAATGTGTGTCAAGAGTCATTGCTTATAACATCAATACAGAAATTTAACATGTTCACCTTAAAGACATGATGCATTGGACATGGTGTTTGCTTATTCAAGCAAATTATTATTATTTACTTTAATATTATTTACTTTTGTACAGGCAGAGCTCTGTCTGGACAAAAATCAATAAAAAAAGACTCAGTCCCGCTCGATTTGTCCCTACTCAGTTTCTGCAAAAAATTCAGGTTTTACTTTACATACAATTAAGATTCCTTTAAAAAATACTGCTGATATACCTATTGGATAAATTAACAATGTATTTTTAAATTATGATGTGTTCGCAGAATGGAAAATAGACAATGTATAAAGGATTTTCTAGATTCTTAGATGTTTCAATATTCAAATAGGGATTCATTAAATAATCAATGTAGTTTAGAACAAAAGAAAAAAAAATGAGAGTTATAAATATCATAACTTTTGAATCCGTTCAGTAAAAAGTAGATTTGTGAATATATTTCTCTGTCATTTCTTAAGGCTTTTCTCAAATCCTAAAGAGCTACATCATAACACATTTATGAACTACTTCCTTTTCGGAAATGCATAAGGTTAACAGATTCAGATAATATGCAATCGAATGGCGTAAACCATTTTTTCATAAAAGCGGTGTATCTATGAGAAAATACTAAAGATACGTTTTGAATCGAATTTCCGGTTACAAATTCACAAAAAAGAAAAAAAAATTGACGCCGTGACAAAAAAAAGCTTATATGTCGACAGGTAATTAATTTCTCAAAAATGGAAAACGCTGTTCGCTTCCAAATTATGTTCAGCTCCGATCTTGCTCGAATATGCAATAATAATAATAATAATAAAAATAATAAATGCAAGTCTGATCTCTGTTGGCACCAGTGTGCGGAAAAAAAATAAGCAAACACCATGTCCAATGCATCATGTCTCTACGGTGGTCATGTTAAATTTCTGTATTGATGTTATAAGCAATAACTCTTAACACACATTTATACTTATTCTAGTGATAGATATGTGTTTTACCGGCCAAACCCGATTTCAAGCCAAATTAGATTAGCCTATGCCAAACTATTTTATCCTAACGCCAACTGGATAAACTAGTTTCTCCTATGCCAAACTAGTTTATCTAAAGGCCCATAGAATAAACTAGTTTTTTCTAGGTAAGAGGGTATTCCTTCATTTTTCCTTTCATACTTAACCATTAAACCTCCAAAACTATTTAGGGAATTCCCTTATCAGAAAGAACCTATATACAAATTTGAAGCAAATCCGAAAATTCTGCGTCAAAAATCATTTATCTAAATTATGGGGGGGGGGGTAACCTACATTGCCCTTTTTTTTACACTTAAAAATAAACATCCACAACTAATTATGGAAGCGCCTTGCCAGAATGATTCTACATCTAAAATTTTAAATGAAAACTGATAATTCTGCATGAAAAATCCATTTCTCTAAATTAACGGCGGGGGATTAGCCTCCCGTTCGCTCCCCTTTATTCTTAGCCAATGAATTCCCAAAATTAATCAGAAAAGTGCCTTATATCAATGAACGTACATCCAAAATTTGAAGCAAATCGGATATTTTTATCACGAGTTATCGCATTACGTACATACGCACGTAAATACGTACATACATGCGTACATACATACAGAACATGCCAGTTCCATTATTTCTCAGACTTTGACTCCTGTGAGCTAAAACACGTAAAATTACATTGGCCTAGGATAAACTAGATCAGCCTAGGACAAACTGTGGCGGTCATTGAATTCAATAAAATCAAGCCAAATTGAATTGGCCTAAAATAAACTAGATCGGCCTAGGAGAAACTAGTTCAGACCAATAAACAGCAGGCTAAACTAGTTTATCCTATAAGAGTTAGGCCAAACTAGTTTGGCCTAGGAAAAACTAGATTGTCCTATGAGCCTTTAGGATAGACCAATTTGGCCTAGGAAAAACTAATTTATCCGATGGGCGATAGGATAGACCGGTTTGGCCTAGGAAAAACTAGTTTATCCGATGGGCGTTAGGATAGACCGGTTTGGTCTAGGAAAAACTAGTCTATCCGATGGGCGATAGGATAAACTAGTTTGGCCTAGGCCAATCTAGTTTGGCCTAAAATCGGGTTTGGCCTGTAACATATACAAGACATTTACTTCATATTTTAATATGATTTTTTTAACTATTGTTGTGAATTCTAAGATGTCAAAAATAATATTTCTTTTCAAACAACAATAGTATTTTCAAATGAACATTAAAAATGAAAAGAAAAATTACATTAGATTTATACAATAAATTTAAAATACTTTATTTAAATTTTTTTCTTATACCACACTTCATGAAATATCAAGAAACAAAGACTCTGTGTATTTCACTATGTAATATATATGGTTTAATATTTTGAAATCTTTTAAAAGCTGTTCAAGTTAACATGTTTTTAGAGTTTTTAGTATCTGGACAGGGGTTGACGAGCATAGCTCGTAGGAGACAGAGTTCGCTAGTACTATTAAACAAACAAAAAATTTAAGAACTAGGATAGGGAATAAATTTTACTTGCTCAGTAGAGATCAAAAATGGCTATTTTGCATGTTTTAAAACCAAATAAAAGGCACATGTAGCAACAATTGAAACAATGAATCTGCTTTTATTTGTAAACAGCCCTGTTGCTGCCATCTATATGTTTAAAATTGAATTCATAACAATTTCATTATTTTATTGGCAACATTGGGTATTAAAGCTTCAATATCATTCTAATAGTATTTTAGAAGATTAAATTGAATATGTCCAAAAAAACAATACACTGCATTTAAGGGTTAAAAGTTTCTTAAGGAAATTTGTGTGAAAATTGGTAAATTTGCTTATTGCTCAAAAGAATTATTTCTAAACAACTGTAGTATTGCTGTTTCAAATTTTTTTTTCACGCTTTGTTTTAATCTTTAGACCATTCTTTTCACAAAGGTTTTTCTAGTTTTAAAATGTGATATACCTTTATTCTTTTAGCAACATCATTTCTTATCTTAAAAATTTTTCGACTCTATTAATTACTAATTTTTTTTTTCTTTCATTCATAGAAATCTTCAGTTTGTGCTAGTTCTGCAAAAAGATATAGAAAAGAACAGCTGACCTGAAATCTTCACTCTTTTTGTATTTAATACGGAAACAACTGAGTGTTTTAAAAATAAAAGGGTAGATTTACTTATTTTCATTCATTCTTTAAACCTTTTTCAGTTTTATAGCATTATTTTTATGTCAAAAGAGGCAGTACACATTTACTTGTGATTTGTGTACATTACTTTGAGACTGTTTCTTTTATTTGATTATTCATGATTGTCGGACAATATCATTTATGCCTTCCATACTATTAAGTGTTGTAGCTTTGTAGTTGTTTGGTCATAATAATCAGAAGTAAATAGAAGAGATTTCGTAGGTATGAGACAGCTGCAATAATTTTTAAAACAAGCTTTATTTTTAATGTCTGACTTTTACACCATGCAAAATAATTTTTGCATTATGCTTGTTGCTATAAATCTTTTTGTTGCAAGTAGTTATGAATTTATGGTTTAAAAAGATTATTTTACAATATCAAAAGTAAGTAACTATTCTAATTTTTAATGTAAATTTTCAATCTCAATCATTGTTCTTATTTGTTTTAATTGTTTTTAATATAGTAAATATAAAATATATGATGGAATGAAATTCTCGCCTTGCTTTTAAAATAAAATGTACAATATGAACTTTAAAATGTCCATATTTACTTAAAAGGCGATTAAAATAATCAACTACAGGTGTTAATAGTTAATTTTATTTGAAAAATATCAGTACATTTAAACTTTTAATCAGGTTCTTCCTCAGAGAATATTTTCTTTTATAAATACAAGTACACTATGCTTCCATTTTGAAGAAAAGAAATTTTTTGGTGTATTAGTATGTAGTATTTTGGATACAGTATAGTAGCTAAAATTTTTTGTGTGTCCCTCTAAATATTATCTGTTTTTTATTATACAGGAGGTAACTTGTAGTAAACCTCAATAATGTATATCAATTTCATAAAATGTTAAATAGTTAATGCAATTAAAATGCACCCCAAGCAATGTTCTCCCTGTACCATTATGTAACAAAATATTTCTGTGTGACCTTGTAAATGAATAACAAATATTCTTTGCACTACCGATTGTACAGAATGCATACTATAGATGTACTTCACAGATGCACATCAATTATATTATGTTCAAAAGAGGATAACACCATTAAAATGTTCTTAAAACTTATTTTTTTCTTCATTGACCGTATTGTAACAAAATACTTTTGATTTCTCTGTAATTGAATTTTAAATCTGATTTTCATAAAATTTGAAATGACTCAACAAAATTATGTAATAATTATGTATTTTAAATTTCAAATGATTCAGTTGGGTAGTATTTGTGTTATTAATTGCGGGCAGATGGACTTAAGACAACCATAGGTGCCACATAATTAGAAACGTACCTGACATGCATGAATCCATCTGCGGACTATATATAAATAAATATTTGAACATCTTTTCCTGACACAAATTTCTAATTCATAAAATTTAATGTATGCGTTACTTTCTGACAATGGAATATTTTATGATCTTGTCAAAAATAATGTGATTTAATAAAGTGAACTGTGAAAACTTAAATTTATTGTGAAATATTTTTGTTCAAACACTATACTCTGCACAGTCTTACAAATAAAAAAAAAGTTTTTTTTATTAAATAACTGTAAAGTTAGGATAAGTAGTAATATAAATGTAGGTAAAGAAAAGGGTGTTTCAACAGGATATTTAGCAATTATAAATAAACTAGATTTATCAATAAGAAAAACAGAGAAATAAAAGTATATTGTTTTATGTAGAAGGAATAATAGTAAATGATAAAAAAGGAAACTACTATGCGTATTAGAATACACATAAGACAAAACATGATTAAATTTCAATATTTAATTACAACAAAACATTTGTTTTTAAGTACTTTAACTTGATAAATGAATTTAAATCTACTATTTGAATGACATAAAATTATAATAATTTAAAAATTTTCTTCATTTATCAAGCATAAAATAGGAATCATACTACAGAAATTAAAAATAAGAGATTATTCGGCCAGATACTGTATATTTAGTTAAATTTTATACCGGATTATATTCAGTATTCAGTATGCAACAAAAATCAACATTTAATGTATCCCTACTGGCCACAGCAATGAAACCCCTAGACAGTATTTGAGAGGTCCCAAAACAGATTTAGTTCCAAAGCAAGGATCTGACATAGCATGAACCCCGAAGACATGAGAACCTATGAGAGCCAATATGACTTGAAGACTCGTGGTTGTGTGTGTGGGGGGGGGGGGGGGATTTACTGTTTTTCCAAATCAGAATATAATTCTTGAAGATACTTATTAAAGATTACAAAACTCCAGAATATAAAACTCGAAATTCATTTTTTTTTTAGATTCTAGTGATTTAGCAATGAAAAGTAAGAGTAGTATCAGAAATATTCAATGAAGTTTAATTTCTAATACATTGCAGTACTTAGAAGAAAAAATATTCTGCTCTTTGCCGATGAATTAGAAACTAAAATCCCTAAAAAAAGAAAATTAATTGGAAAGTTAGATTATAAAAACAAAAAAAAATTTTCTTCCACAATAACCTATCTCTAGGTGATTACACAAAAACAAGGAGATAGGAGGTAGAGTATGAAAGCAAAAATTAGTCAGGGTGGCATACGCTCTGTGTCAGCTGATCAATTCTATAAAAAAACACCTTCTTTAATTGGTACAAAGCATACTATCATTCAGTCTATGTCCTAGGGAGAACAAAATTCCTCACATCAATACATTGAGCAGGGATTGACCTAATACCGGATAGTTGATTCGATATTCGGTGATTCAGCATGTAAACTGAATATTCGGCTTCAGCCAAATACTTTTAAATATTCTACCAAATGTCCCAAGAAATTATTTTGTGAAAAACAAAAGGTAAAATATTAATAGTTGTAAAATATATAATGAAGTATGTTCATTAGATGATATTTTAATATGGTTCAGTGATAAGTTATCATTAGTAAAAGCTGTACATTACTATTTGTAACATGCAAATTACGGTATAAAATATAGTTTTTGGGGGATTTATCTGGCCTTCCTTTTTTTCATAAATTTGTACAGCTTGAAAAAGTAAATGCTCATTATAAACATTCCTGGCAGGTACTGATAAGTATCTTCTTAGCGTAGAATACACGAAAGAATAAAACTTTTATGTGAATGAGTTCAGAGTATAATTGTAATAAAAATAAATAAATAATTAAAAGTTGAAAGCCAATTAATTGAAAAAATTCTTTTCCTTCCTAAAATAGTGTATATGAGGGGGAGTAAGATCAAAACAACTTTCTGCAACCGAGAAAAGAAAGTGAGGAAAGAAAGACATCTTTCCCTTATTTAATTAAACAAAATCTTCTACAGTTGTTTTTTTTTTAATATTTAAATTTATTCACAATTCAAATCTTGTCTATTTTTTCTTTAGCTTTAAGTCTATAAGTAATGTTTACATTCATTTTATAGTTATAATCGTCTAGATTTTTTTTTAAAATAAACAACATTAGGTTCCTTAAAATTTCCCATTACCATTTATTCTTAATGTGTTCCTTAATAAATTGGATTATTACATTTAAAATACTTACATTTTATTCACAATTACAACATCCAAAACATATCAGTTTGTTTTTGGTTTAATGTAAGAATTGTGCATTTCAATGCATAAACTATTAGATTCTTTTGTCCGAAATTATCTAAATAAAACAAATTTTACATTTGGTATGTTGCTACGATATAAGTAAATGTCGTCATTAAAGTAGCCCTATTATTTAGGGATTTTTTTTAATTAAAATTCATTAATTTTCCTATCTTAAAATTCTAGAAAGACAATATTATTCCATTTGCATACTTTTACGAATAATTTGGTAATTTGTATAATTCAGAGAAACTGGTCAAAGGGATAATGAAGTAGTACCAAAAAAGCTAATACATGTAAAATATTTATTCATAATTTTTAAGTGTTCTGTTGACGAATATCGAATATTAGGTATACTCTTTGACCGAAGCTTTATTGACAAAATTCCTGCTTTGGTCAATCTCTAATCCTCAGACACGCGTGACCCTTTCTAAGGTCAAACATGGAATTTCAAAATTTTCTGCTCCTATCAGGTAGCAGTGAAGCATGCCACAAAGGCTGAACTTACGCTCATTCTCTTGCACTGAAATCCGGATCATTCAAAATGAATTAAAGGAACTACGTGCCTACAAACCTATAAAGTATAATCATTTCGAAATCATAGTAGATGTATAAAGTTGCCATATTGGGTTTTGCAAGCATATTTTAATCATTGCATTTAAACCTCTCTATTGGAATTTAAGAAATGTGTGTGAATGACCTGAAATTTAATATTAATTCAAAAATGATTTTTTAAAATGTTAGATTTAATCAGCGTATAAAACTATTCACATTGATATATTTTCTGTCATTTCAGGTAAATAAGTGTCCGATGTAGTTTTCAGAGAAAAATGGAGATAGATCATTATTGGTACACTGAATGATGGCACCTGCAGAAGCAGTATGAATAGTACAAAAGTGAAAATCAATCAATAAAATTTATCTTATTCATAGTAGTTGACAATCCACTGCAACACTTGCTTTGTACATTTATTTCTCATTCACCTGAAACATTTGTGAACATCTTGTGATTTTGCCTTTACCTACTTAAGAACACCAAAATCACTGCATATCTTGATGATTTCAAGCAACATCTTCATAACAAGAATTCTTTATAGAAGGGACATTTTTTAAAAAGGCTTAAAAAAATAACATTTCACTCATGCTAAACGAAAAGATATGTTTTCGAAACATCCAACAAAAGATTTCTCGAATTTAGTTCACACATTCTTATGCTAATAAATGTGAAACCAAAATGTTACATTTGGAGTTTTGCAACAGAAGATATGTTAAATAGAGTTGTAATTATATGACATGATTTCACTTAAACACAACGGATAAATCATTTGTTTGTCTTATATGTAACAAAAGATTTTCTGAAAAAAAGTAAGTTTAATAAATACCTCATGGATACAAATAAAAAACCTTTCAGTTGTGAGATATGCAACAAAAACTTTTCTTACAGAAAGACCTTGAATGCCCACTTTCTCTTGCATACAAATAAGAAAAATTTAACTTGTGAGGTATGCAACAAAAAGTTTTTTAAGAAAAGTAACTTGAATACACACCTTCTCGTGCATACAAATGAAAAACGTTTCAGTTGTGAAATTTGCAACAAAAAATTTTCTCAGAAATGTAGTCTGAATACACACCTTCTCGTGCATACAAATGAAAGACCTTTCATTTGTGAAAAATGTAATAAAAAATTTTCTCAGAGAGGTAACTTGAACGCACACCTTCTTGTGCATACAAATGAGAAACCTTTTAGATGTGAAACATGCAACAAAACATTTTCTAGGAAAAGTAGCCTGATTAAACACTTTCGAGTGCATATAAATGAGAAACCTTTCAGTTGTGAAAAATGCAATAAAAATTTTTCTCAGAAATGTAGTCTGAATACACACCTTCTCGTACATACAAATGAAAAACCTTTCATTTGTGAAAAATGCAATAAAAAGTTTTCTCAAAAAGGTAACTTGAATACACACCTTCTTGTGCATACAAATGAGAAACCTTTCAGCTGTGAAATATGCAATAAGAAATTTTCTACCAAAAGTAATTTAAATACACATTTTCTCGTACATAGAAAAGTGAAACCTTTCAGTTGTGAAGTATGCAACAAAACGTATTCTCACAAAAGAACCTTGAATGCACATTTACTCTTGCATACAAATGAGAAACTTTTAAGTTGTGAGATATGAAACAAAAAAAATCTCAAAAAAAGAAATTCAAAACACACATTCTCATGCATAAAAAAATAGTTGTGAGATATGCAGAAGAAAATTTTCTCACAAACTTAGTTTGAATAATCATCTTCACCTATATACAAATAAAAAAACCTTTGAGTCATAAAATATGCAATAAAACTAATTTGAATGTTTATTATTGCATCATCATTTTCTAGCAAATGTAACTTGAATACACATTTTCTCGATCATAGAAATGCAAAACCTTTTAGTTGTGCGATATGCAAGAAAAATTTTTCTTTCAAAAGGAACTTGAATGCACATTTTTACTTGCACACTTATTTGAAAAAAAAATTTGAAGGCTAATTTGAATGTTTACCATTGTATCCATCCTAATGAGAAACCATTCAAGTGTGATACATACAATAATAAAATTTCTGAGAAAGATAGTTTTGGTAGAAATCTGTTCTACCAAATTCAAATGAAAAGTATTTTTATTTTAAGATATGAAATAAAAAAATTTCTAAAACCTAATTTGAATATTTATCACTGTATGAATTCTAATTCCTTTCAGTTGTGATATTTACGTTAAAAAAATTCTTAGAAAGGTAGTTGTAATCGATACTTTTTTCTACATTCAAATTAGAAAAATTTGCGTTTTGAAGTATACAAGATATTTTCTTATAAAGTTAGCTGAATAAATGCCTTTACAAAGGAACACTTTAGGATTTACAAAGGAAAACACTTTTAGTACTGAATTGGAAAGTCTCCATATTGACATGTTCAGAAACATCTGAAATACAGTTCTTGTCATGTGGAAGTATTAAAAAAACTCTGTGCAACCTCGATTCAGCATCTATAAAATGATAATGAAAATTTCGTGAATTTGCCGATTCATCACCAATTGGCAATGAAATAAAATTTCAAAAAATATACTCTTATGTCGAATATTTTTTTAAGGAAAAACTTTTTACGTTGAATTTGTTTAAATATGTTTAAATAATTTTAGTTTTGCCATTGTTTTAGTTTGATTATAATTTTGTCAGTTTTAATTGTTTTTATCATATGTATTTACATGTTTTTGGGATGAAATTTAACTATCCTATTTTTGTTTTAAAACAAAATTAAGTTGTTTCAATTCCAAAAATAAATCTATTTAAGCTCTGTCGATTTTATTTTGTTGATATGAAAGCAATTACTTCCTCGATATGGAAATGTGGAACGGTTGAATTCTTCGTATGGATTTTATTTTTAAATAGCCATTTTAATTAAACAAATTTTTGATGAATGACAAAATTTTATTAAAATTAGTAATAAAAAGAATAAAGGAGCAAATTATTTATATTTTATGCAACATTTTAAAATATTTCAGCAAATGTAATAATATTCAGAAGTAAATATTTGAAACAGAAAAATTATAAAAGAAAAAAGTTAAATAATTTAAAATGAAATGTTAGTTGGCTATAATATGAAATAAATGTTTGCAACTTGCAAAATATAGAAAATATTTTTCCAATGACAGTAGTGAATTACTATAGCCACATTTCTGTGTAATAAAATATACATATATATCTAATAAAGTTTTTCGTCTAATACTTCGCATTCTAAAAACAATTAACAAGCAGTTTTCAGATGCTTTAAAGTCATTTGACTTTGGTGAGAAAAAGCCTCCTTGCTTAATTGTGTGTTCCTTTCAAATTTTCGCAAGAAATACCGTAATTTCGGGTGTATAAACCACAGATCAAACAATTCTTTTTCGACCCAGAATTTTTTAAGAAACAAATATAACTACTTAGATTGCCATAAATATTTGTCTTCAATCACGAAATAAGATTTCTGGGTCGAAAAAGAATTGTTTGATCAGCGGCATATACACCCGAAATTACGGTAATCAAACATAGTTTATTTTTTATAGACATTTCTATTGGATTTTGGCTGCGAAATTTAATTGATCCTTTATTACATTATTTGTTTCGCTTGCATTTTTTTTCAAAATATTCTCAGTATGCCATGTAAGGAGACCTTCTTACATGGCTCATAATTATTACTCATAAGTAGTAATATATACTTATTATGCTGATTGAAAAATGACATTTTATTTTATTATTAACAATGCAAAACAACAAAATAGAGAAACAAAAAAATGAAAGGTAAAAGTCTGTAAAAAGTGAAGTTAAGGTACTTTATTTTACATATTAATATACAAACAGATTATTCATTACAATATATTATTACAAAAGCTGACGTCAAACAAAATATAAGGAGAAAAATTTCTTTCAGCATCATAAAAAATAATTATATAAGTAGACAAGAGTAAATAAAATACCAACAAATAAGTAAAACAGCGTTGTTTTTTTAAATGTTTTAAGAAATTTTTCATTTAAAATAGTTGAAAATCATATTAAAAAACAACATTTGCAATACAAATAATATACAAAAGATTATATTATCAAGGTTGTTTCATTTTCCTAATAGTTTTTTTTTTATTGAAACAAGGATATACATTTACTATTACAAGAACAGTCAAGATGTCAAAATAGGAAACATTTTTTGTTCTCCTTTTCCCCTAAAAAATAAGATTTCCCCTAAAAAAATAAGTTTTGATTTTCTTCCTATTTTGGCACTTCCGTCAAGCGAAAAGACCAGCTCGCAAATATTAATCATACGGAAGAAATTTATAAAGATGTTTGGTTTCATTTCAATAGATATGTATTTTGCATTGTATTGCATTGCATTGCATAGCTGAAATAGATTTGTACAAGGGCCGTTATTTTTTACTTCTTTGACTTTGTTTTTAAGTAATTTTAATGAGGGAATTTTTAATTTCGGAACCGGTTTTGAAAGTGAAAGAACTCTCACAAAAAAAGTCTGCAATCAAAGTTGAAAAAGTACAAAATGGCCATTACACAGATCGACCTCAGGCTATCTAATATAAAAAAGTCACTTAAAAATATTGAAATACAAACAATTCTTTAAAATTTTTTCTATAGGATTAGCAAAAATCAACTGTTTTTTGCGTGACCCAAGTACACTCAAGTATTGTGTGGCTTATATATTTTTTCCGAATTCGGTTTTCGGTTCGTTAAAAAAATAATTCAGTGTAATAAATCCTTAATCTACAGCTCTCAATCAGTATTCAAGAAATTTTTCACATGACATAACTTATTTTTTCAAAATTACTCTATTATTTTTCTTATAAGCTGTTTAATTGTATCACATTATGTATGCCAACATAACCAGAAAAATATTTTCGAATGAATAAAAGATGTTTAAATTACTTTTTCATCGATTAAATTTGGAATTATTTTTTTAAATAAAGCAATTTCATTAGATTATGGGATATCTGAAAGATTTAAACAGCACGTTTACTCAAGTTTTGGGACTTTTGACACAGTACAAAATCTTTTGGTGCAGTAAATAATCAATAATTGCTTTTCAGAAAATATAATTTATTTAAAAAATACTTGCTATTTTGAGCATACAAAAGTAGGTTTAAAGAAGGGCCATTCACATAAATATTAAAAGATGTACCAACAGAAAGGGGTTTGGATAGCAATAATGGGAGAAGAATTCGAAATAGTTGTGCCAGGGGTCAGCCGCTTTTCTAAAATGCAGAATATAATGATAGAATAGACAAACTAAAAATCTTTTCTTAGCATGGAATAATATTTGGAATACATGGAATATTTTCTTCCTCATGCAAGGAATTTTTAAAGAGATCAATATAAAAATTTAACAATCAAGAAATACTAATTGTTCAAAAATAAACTTCAAACCACATTTTTAAAAATACAGAACACGTTTTTTTGGTAATCGGACTCTTACTTTTCCCTTGAGCTCCGATCCACATACACACACGCACCATTTGAGATATATTTTAAATATATAAGAATTAAAATTACCTTTTGCGAAGGTTTAAAAGAAGGATACGCTTCTCTCAAATGAAATTCTTAATAGAATTTACTCATAACATTTAATTATTCTATACCCTTTTAATGAAGAAAAACATATTTTTTAATTATTAGACATAAAGAAAACATAATTGATTAAATTTTCTTATACTGGGATGGAAAATATCCCCCTCCCCCGACACACACAGCTACCTGTAAGCTCTTATGTTTAATAAAAATCTGGCATTTTATTTGCAAGAGTTAATACAAAATCTTTATTTAAAGCATGTTTTCTATGTGTCTGAAAATATAAAAACTGTAATAATTGTAGTCAAATAATTAATAAAATCGCATTATGAAAAGCATTAAACAATGAAAATAAAATATTTCTTGTTATTCACTTATCATGATTTATTCTTATCCACTGTTCTATTTCTCGCTGATAAAAAGTTTTAATGAGTTAAACTATAGGTTGGCGTTGACTTGATAGAATCCCCAAGAAATAAAAATGCTGATTTTGCGCATTTTTGTTTGTTGGAGTCTGCGTATGTCCATTGAAGATTGCCGCACTAAAACAAATTATTTGAATGCTTTTCCAATTTGTCAATGAAGAAGGTCCAGATTTTTTTCATGTGTAAAATTAAATAATTACACATATTTGTATAATGTGTCTGTGTCAGTTTAATCGATGCATATGCATTTATAAAAGCAGTTTATTTGGGATTTCTATATTTATTCCTTAAAAGATTTGAAGAGTAAGAAGGTGCTTCGGACAGTTTTATTCGTATGTGGCTAGTTTTAAATTAACAGGAAGTCTAAATTTCTTGAACGATTAATTAAAATATTATATATAAATTATATTATTATAAAAATGATATAGGAAGAACTTTCTTCCTATATCATAATAAATAATCTAAATAAAATATGTCTAATATGTTTTAATTCTCGACAAATATATGAGGAGTTAAAGAAAATACATAAGTTGAAAATAACGTGCAACATTCTGTGTTATGTTTCCATTAAAACGGATTCATGTTATTTCATTTATGAATATATTAATATGGTAAGAATTTCGTTGCGCATTTATTTACAAAAATATAAATTTCATTTCGAAATGGAACGTTTTATTGAAAATTATTTGCATAATATTTGCATCATATTTTTATATCACATAAATACTTCTTAGTTTTAAAAGATGGTGTATTTTGAATGGTTTTCAACTAAATTTACATCATTTTCACAATTAACAAACTTTTTTAGAATCTCATAAATCCACCACATTAAAAGTTTTAATAGTAAATAAACTGATTATATCTTAAATATACAAACTATAACAGAACAATATTTGTTTCGTTGCTTGTGTATTCATATGGAAATTTCTCAATTTTTTTTCACGATGTATATATATATATATGTATGTATGTATATTTAAAGCAATTGCAATACCTTGTATTTTTTAAGTGAGAATAAGTTATTATCAACTGTAAAAAACACAGTAAGTATTACAAATAAAATTGGAGTTTATAATTTCCTTAAAATATAAAGAAAAATCAAGAAATTGCCAAATATTTTGCTGGAAAAAATGTTGAGATGTTTTCTAAAGTGATCTTTTAATGAATGTAATCTATACAAACTACAATTCTTATTAATTAATTTAATCAATGAATTTGATAAAAATATTAAATTCCTTATAGCATATTCTTTCTTTTTTAAAACTACATTTTATTTTCAAATGATTTTTAATTTAATTCTTTGTTCGCGGTATAGACTGTAATTCCGGCAATATGACCAAATACCTGCCATGGTTAATGTTTTGTATTTTATGCTTAAAGATGTACAGTTTATTTTTATTCTTGAGGAGGGGGGGGGGGTTAACCTAAAAATCTGGCACTACAGATTTTTGTCAAATAATTATTTGGTATTTGATTCTTATAAATTTAATTGTGCCAGGTAAAAAAAAATGTAAAATGTTCTTTCACTTTTTCATATTTCATAAGTTTTAAGACCTTCGAATAGCCACCAAAGCCCGATACGTCTCTATAAATAAGTATTACTGCTCTTAGATAAATATATATATTTATTTGTATCTTATTCAAGATTACAGTTTATGCACAATATAGACAAAAAACAAATAAAAAGATTCAATATATGAGCTTTACGAAAATTTAATAACAAATTTACCCTTCTAATATTCTCGGAGTCGGGACTGCGAGGACTCGGCCCCGTTTGTCCTTACTAATTGAGTAGTTTTCGAAAATTATCACCATATTTTAAATATAAATTATTTTAATGTAATTATTTTTTTTCATAGATTTTGTCTGATATTTTATCAGGTCTGCTTCTGAAACATCCACAAACTTTACTTATAATCAAATATTTTACCTTTTATTGAGAAAGATTATATATGATCAATCATGGCAGCCAATATTCAGCATGGTCAAATAAGATCGCGGAGATTCAGCGTAGTCATAATATGGCTGCTATTCAGATGCTTCAAGCGTCTTAAATTAAGATGCATAAAAGTTCCTCAAAAATTAAGATTTTTAAAATGTTTAAAAATTAAACACTCCGTTTAAGACACTTAAATGTCTTAATTTAAGAGGCTTGAGTTTAGATTCTGTGCATGCAAAAGAGCATTCAATTTAGATTTCGTAAAAAACCTTTGTTTCATACAACGCAACAGAAGGGTTTTTCTACAGTATGAAATAGGAAATGGTTATTCAAATTCGATTTAAAATAATTTTTTTTGTTGCACACTTCACAAAAGAAAGATTTCTGTACAGTATGGACACATAAGTGGACATAAAAAAATGTTCATACGAAAGAATTCTGGCGCACATCCTACAAGAAAAAAGATTCTGTTTCATGACCACTGAATGAGCAAAAGGTTACTTAAATGACATTTCGGCGAAAATAATTTGTAACACTCTTCACAACAAAGAGGTTTTTCTTTAGTTTAAATAATTCGGTGGGTCTTTAAATGATCTACGAGAAATCTCTTTGTTATACTCCCCACAAGAAAAATGATTATGTTTAGTATGGACACGTAGATGGTAATTCTATAGTATTTTTTTTTAATCTTTTTGCTTCGCACCTCACAAGAGAAACTTTTCCCACCGGTATGCATTTTCAAGTGGTACGTTAAATTATGTTTATTAGAAAATTCTATCTGTGTACACCTTACAAATGACATTTTTTGTTTAGCATGAAATAACAGATGCTTATTTAAGTAACTCATGAAATAAAATGCTTTATTTCACAATTCACAGGAAAATGGTTTCTCTTTAGTATGAATTCCAAAGTGTTTATTTAAAGTAGACTTCTTAGAAAACGCTTAGTTACATAACTCACAAGAAATAGGTTTTCGATTAGTATAATTTAGCAAGTGGTCATTCAAATGAGACTTGTCAGAAAATCTTCCGTTAAACAATTCACAAGAGAGAGAATCTCTGTATTATGAATTACTAAGTGTTTATGTAAAGAAGATTCTTTAGAAAACTATTTGTCACATTCTTCACAAGAGAAAAGTTTCTCTTAGTATGAACTCGCAAATGGTTATTCAAATGAGACTTGTGAGAAAATCCTTTGTTGCACACTTCACAAGAGAAAGGTTTCTCTTTAGTATGAATTCGGTGGTGGCTATTTAAATGAGATTTTTGAGAAAACCCTTTGCTGCACACTTCACATGAGTACGGTTTCTCTCCACTGTGAATTCGAAAGTGGTCAATTAAATAAGATTTCCGAGAAAACCTTTTGTTACACACTTCACAAGAGACATTTTTCTCGCCGGAATAATTTACCAAGTGGTCCTTTAGATTAGATTTAGTGGAAAATTCTTTCTTGCATACCTTATAAATGAAATGTTTCTCCTTTGAGTGGATTAGAACATGTTTATTTAAATATCTTTTGAAAGAAAATGTTTTTCTTCAAAATTTACAGGAGAATGTGTTCTCTTTACTATGAATTCCCAAATGTCTATTTAAAGTAGACTTTTGAGAAAACCCTTTGTTACATACCTCACAACAGTAAGGTTTCTCTTTAGTATGAACTCGCAAGTGGTCATTTAAATGAGATTTGAGAGTAAATCCTTTGTTGCACACCTCACAAGAGTGCGGTCTCTCTCCAGTGTGAGTTCGGTGGTGGTCATTTAAATGAGATTTCTGAGAAAACATTTTATTACACACGTCACAAATGAAAGATTTTTCTTTAGTATGAATTTTTAAGTGTCTATTTAAAGTAGATTTTTGAGAAAACCCTCTGTTGCACCCTTCACATGAGTACGCTTTCTCTCTACTGTGAATTCGAAAGTGGTCATTTAAATGACATTTCCGAGAAAACCTTTTATTACACATGTCACAAGAGAAACATTTCTCACCGATATGAATACTTAAGTGATCCTTTAGGCTAGATTTAGCAGAAAATTCTTCATTGCACACCTTACAAATAAAATGTTTCTCCTTAGTATGAAGTAGTAGATGTCTGTTTAAATAACTCTTGGCAGAAAATGTTTTGTTGCACAATTCACAAGAAAAAGGTTTTTCTTTAATATGAATTCCTAAGTGCCTATTTAAATTAGACTTTTCAGAAAACCCTTTGTTACATACCTCACAAGAGTAAGGTTTCTCATTAGTATGAACTCGCAAGTGGCGATTCAAATTAGACTTGTGAGAAAATCTTTTATTGCACACTTCACAAGAGTACGGTTTTTCTTCAGTGTGAATTCGGTAGTGGTCATTTAAATGAGATTTTTTAGAAAACCTTTTGTTGCATAATTCACAACTAAAGGGTTTCTCTTTAGTATGCACACGTAGGTGCACATTTAAATAAGCTTTTTTAAAAAAGCCTTTGTTACACAATTCACAAGTAAAAGGTTTCTCTTTACTATACATATGCATGTCTACATTTAAATCAGGTTTTCCATAAAATACTTTGTTACAAACCACACAAGAAGAAGGTATTTCATTGGTATGAGTTCGTAGGTGATTATTCAAACTATATTTTTTAATAAATTCTTTGTGGTAAACTTCACAAGATTAAGGTATCTCTCCAGTATGTACACGCAGGTGGACTTTTAAATCTTTTTTTTTTTTGAGAAAATCCTTCGTTACACATCACACAAGAAAACGTTTTTCATCGGTATGAATTTGCAAATGATTAATTCAATGATGTTTTACAGAAAATCTTTTGTTGCATAAAACACAAGTGTAAGGCTTTCTTTCAGTTTGAATTCAGAGAAAACAATTCAAATAAGATTTTAAGAAAATCTTTTCTGAGAAATCTCACAAGAAAAACGTTTTCAATTCGTATGAATTCGCAGGTGATCATTCAAATGCAATTTGTTAGGAAATCCTTTCGTTGCACACTTTACAAGAGTAACGTTCCTCTTCAGTATAAATCCTGAAATAAAAGATACATATTAGAAAACTCTTTGTTGCACAGTTCACATGTAAATAAATTCTCTTTCATGATATCATAATCATCCGTATCTAAAATAGACATCACATAAAATCTTATTTTATACCTCTCAAGAGAAAAACTTCTATTGGGTCTGTAAGCAACTATGCCTCTTTAAATTAAACTTATAAAGTGTTTTTGCCAGCATAACAAGTGTAATAAATTTACTTTTTAATATTATGGTTCTGGAGTTTTAGACTGTATTTTTGAGCTAATATTCCTGACATTATTTTTAAAAGTAATGGATAGTTACACAGCAAAATTTTTTGTAAATTTTGCTGTGTTACAAAATAGTTTGTAAATTTTTTTTATCTCGCATCAAAAACATAAAAGATGTTTTTAGATGCGTTCGTAACTATATAAATATGTAGCAGTTATAGCCGTTGTGTGGTTGACGCGTTTATCTGTCAGTACATTTGTTCGTTGGAGACAGCGTAAAACTACTTAACCGAATGGTTTGAAAAAATATATAATCGTTGTAAAATTTTGTCGAGAGATTTTAATCTTTATGGGAAATCTAATCATAACTTTAAAAAGTTTAGAAAAAGTTTTTTTATTTTATCAAATCCTTCATACGTCATAAATCGAAAGACATTCCATGGCAGGTGATAAAGGTTGATGGTGATTACATTCTGTCTAAGATGGAATTATTATTTTAGTTTTAATAAATTTAACATAGATAGACGTAATAAATTTTGCATTAATTCATCTCTGCATAAGAGTGCAACAGCTCTAACACTAGGTTTTGATTATTTACAAAATCAATTACAGTACATCATTTGCCTTGTCACATACAACTTCCGACTTTGGTGCTTTAACTAACAAATTAAGAAAATATCTTGCGTGAAAAAATTAAGAAATAAACAATGATAAATTTATTAATTTTTAATAGGCTTTATCCCTTTATCCCTTTATTAAAGAAATATTATTTCCATCAAAAGTTTAGCTAATATTAATAAATTGTGGAATTTTGGAAAACAGAATTCCCTGTATATAAAATGTTGATAATTTAAACCAAAACTGAAACAATGATTTAATTTTATAAAATTGTGTAACTTCTTTATTCCTGCATTAAAAATTCATCTTTCACGAATGATGAAAAATACTAACAATACCATATTTTAGCAAAAGTTTAAAAAAAATTTCAACTGCAATTTAATTTTAATTTGATAGTCTTTTAAAAAATATTGTTAAATTTAACTCAAACTGTAAAAACAAACAAAATTGTGCTATTGAACACTAATTCAGAAATTTTCTTTTAATTAGTCTTTTATCTCCGAATAAATGAAGTCCAAAAACATAGTCTTTTGACAAAATTGTTGTTTATAAGTGCTTTTACATCATATTCAGAATAAATGTCAGAATCATCTATATCTGCTACATAAAGACGAAATTACAGCACTAAAATAAGTATTAAATTAATAATATTAATAAATATTTAGTACATTTATACTATTAAATATAATGAATTTAAATGTTTTATATGTATATATTTTATCAAAACTGTTATGGGAAGAGAGAAAACAAAGTACATAGAAAATTGTTTTTACACTTTCATTTAACTCAACCTGCTTTTTATTAGTATAGTTGGAATTTTGCAATCCATTGTTAACCCACATTCTAATACGTTAGAATAATTTAAATTACACACAAAGGTGTATTTCCGATGACAATACAACATTTTAAAAATTTTACAATATTAATATATAGTTTAGCATAATTTATAATATAATTATAAATTTATTATTTTTGGAGCATTTTTTCTTTAGCCCCCCCCAATGGTAATATCAATATATCACCAAATATTCTGTGCAGAAAATTACATGTGAGTTGAAAAAGCAATGGTTTTTATTATGCTCTAATAAACATTTGCTAAAATATGTGAAAACATCGCAACGATAAATCATTTTAAAAGATTAAAACGAAAAAAATAAATTATAAATAAAAAGTAAAGAGTAATATCGGTTTATTATGCTTTTATAAACTTAAAGTTTTGAAGTAATCTGCCAATATACATAGAGAAATCTCAATAGAAATCTTTAAAAAATAGTAATACTAACAAAAAAATTAAATTGGGTTAAAAATTATATATATATTTTTAATAAATGCATTTACAATTGATTTCGACCAAGCGTGGAGCTATCTGTGTTTTTATAATCGTGCTTTTTGTTTAATCTAAATTTACATGCTGTAACGAAAAATCTTTAAAATAAATATGAATTGCAGTAAAAAAATAGGCATAATTTTCCAGATGAAAATTAAGTGTTCTTTAAAATATGTTTTTAAAACTATTTTTACTTTAATTAAGTAAAAAAAGTATTTATAAAAGTATTATTTATAAAAGTATTTATAAAGTATTTATAATTATTTAAAAAAGTAAATAATTATTTACTTTTTTACAACTTTTTTTTATCCTCCATGTTCAAAAACAAGAAGTGTAGATTTATTATACAATTACTATTAACTAAGATTATTCATTGTATTTCACAAAAATTCTGAGTGATTCGCAAAAAATTGATCAATTATGAGTAGATGATAGAATTGGTGATTATGAGTAGATATATTGATTAATAATTTTGAGTATATCTCACAAAAATTCTGATGTTGATTCAGACCAAAGCAGAATTCGTGGAAAGCGCGCATTCCAACCACTTCTCTTCTCTTATTTCGACCGTCTAGCGGAAGCAAGGTCCCGACCCACGTTCTAAAAATCGAGACTAGCGGAAACTAGGTTGAAAGAAAAAAACAATAAATGAAACCGGTGAAATTTAATGGGAAATTGGTTAAATTAAGACATGGAAAAAACGGGAAGGGGTAGCTTCGGAGGTCTGGAGCTATCCCACAACCCATGGAGATTCGAGCTACATGTTTGTTTGTCTTGACGACTGTTTGCATTATTCGCGAAACACGCATTCCGCCAGCGGTCCTTTCGCCTTTCTTCTCATATAAACTAGAACACACCAAACATGCAACTGTGACAGAAGGGGTATCAAGAGACATAGTGAATGAAAGTTTGAAAAGATAATTTTAAGATAATTTGTCAGTTATATTTTTAAACATGAAATTTTTGTTTTCAAAAAGATGTACTTAATGGATAGATTTTTTTACGTTAAAAACTTTCGTAAATAGATTAAAATTTATTTATCATTTAAAGATCAAATAAAAAGAAATTGATTATGTAAATTTCAATTTATTAAAAAACTTTTTACACAATTAAAAAATAAATTGGATTTATTTTGATAATACTTGTTATGACATAAAAATAATTCAATCAGTAATATTTCGATCTTGAGCGAAGTTTGTTTTCTAACCCAAAATTAGCTCTCAATTTAAAATTTACAAGACCTATACATTCTTTTTAATTGCTAAAAAGATGCAAGATTAAGATTTCAAAAAAAGTAAAATAGCTTTATTTAACAGTTGACGTGTTTCATCTCTTAATTGAGTCATTTTGTTATGTATTTACAAGACCAAATATATTGATCAATCTTGTCTCTTCTAACAAGGAAGGTCTCCATACGGGCATACTCAGAAAAATCTGAAAAAATTACAGAATGTTCTTCTCATATAGTTATATATGTTTATAAAAAAAATTTCGGCGGAACCTCCTTATAACGTGCGTAAAAAAATAATAAAAATTTCGTTTATTTGGCGATTTATCTCCGGTTGGCGAAAAAATGAAATTTTGAAAAATACGCTTTTACGCTTCGAATACTTTTTAAAGAAAAAACTTTCTATGTTCAATTTATTTAAATAAGTTTAGTTTAAGTAATTTTAGTCTTGCATTTTTACTTTAAGTGTAATTTTATCATATACGTTTATATGTACTTATAACAAAATGAAATTAATATATTTTATCATTTAAAACACAATTTAAATCGATTAAAATTGTTCCAAATTGACAAATACACTGTTAAAAATCTGCTGCATTTTGTTGCAACGCACTCCCTTGCTTGTATAGAAAACGGTTACTTGGCCGTGAAATGGAGCTTTCTCATTGGTTGGAATAGAGATATTATATACAAGCGGTAGAGTGCGTTGCAACAAAATGCAGCAGATTTTTAACAGTGTATGGCACGGTCAATTCACCGTACTATGGAGCATTGGTCAGAAGAGAGATATTCTATAAAAGTAGTGGAGTGACGTTGCAGTAAATGCTGCAGATTTTTAACAGTGAAGTCAATTAAAATCAATTTTCAGATTCGTTAAAATCGTCTGCTTTTGGCGAGGAAATGCACTGCTCGCCAAATCCCGCGTCGCTTTCAGCTTTTCACGCCAATTATTCCAAACTATTTTATTTTTTTACATATCTAATAATGTAATTCCGCCACTAATTTTCACTGATCCTTTATTACCTACATGAATAGTTTAATTCGTGTTTTTTTCAAAAAATTCTGAGTATGCCCCCAATGGAGACTTTCCTTGTAAGTTATTGTAATGTATAAGTTAAAAAATGCACAGGTATAAAAAAGTGAACTGTTAGTGAGCGTTAATGCTGCTAGTTACCCAACTTCCGAATTATCCTCACCAATGCTATGTCGATAGGGACAGAATGTATTCTTATATATAAAATATTTCCTCTGGGATTTCATGTTTCAATTGCTTTTTTCTTAAGTATTCCCTTTAAAAGATGTCTCTCCCACAGTTCTCAAAGTATTGCTAAAATCTACCGTTAATTTAATGTGTCATTTGTTAAATACTGATGAATTGCGAGTAAGATTTTAACACAAGGATGCACAACTTGCGGCCTGTGGACTACAAATATACATCTATTTTTATGCAGAATAATTTTCCTTAAAATAATGGCTGAAACTTTGCAATTAAATACAACAAACAAAACTTTTCATATAATCTGGCGGCAAACATGTATTTTAGAAATATTTTGAGAAGTAAGGAAAAAAGCGAAATTCTTTAAGCAGAGCACATTATAAAAAATTAGTTAAAAATATTATTTTCCTGCAGAGAAACTTATATTTATGAATGCATCAAATGCCCATAGACTTAACATTACTGAGGGAAATTCGGAAACTGAGTGACTAGCAGGCTTAAGATTTTGAGTCACATTTTATCTAACTTTTACTGTTTAAATTCTTTTTTACAATTTTCTGCATGCAAACATGAACAGCAATTTAGAAACAATTTATTATAAATTACATATTTTAATCGCTATGTAACTGTGTAGTAAAATGAACTTTGTCTATTTACAACAATAAAAGTCATTCAAAAATTACCTATATAGTCCAACTAAGATAATTTTTAATTAACATAATAATTATTATATCTTATATTAATTATATATTAATTGTACCTTATTTTTAGGTCTTAATTTTACAGTATAAAATAATCACACTATAGACTTTTTTTTCTTATACATTAAAAAATGATATTTAATTTCTCGTTTAGATTTTTTTTTTTTAAGATTCCATATTAATTATTTAGGAATTTCTAAACGAGAAATTAAATATTTTTTTTAAAATAAAAGAAAATAAATGTCTATGATGTGGTTGCTTTACATTCTAAAAATAATGCCTGAAAATAAAGTATAATTAATGTAAAAAAAATATATATAGTGAAATTTGTATATAGCGAGATAGAATTAAATATTAACTGAGAATTAACAAGCAAAAGGAAGTGAAATGACTTCATAATACCAGAATTTTCCCCAGAGGGTTTCAGGGGTGGGGGGGCGCTCCGCCCCTCTTGCCCTTTAATTTAAAAACTAGCGCCCCTCTTGTCGCTCATTGAAAAAAAAATATCGCCCTTCATGCCCCACATTTGAGAAAACACAGAATATCAGCGATGATGCAGACGCGCTATAACGCATAAATTACATAAAAAATGGGCGACGGAACGCAAAAAAATAGCTCTTACGCGTCATTACCTGTAATTTCGTCAAAAAAAAGCGAAAAAAACGTCAAATTTCAATAAAAAAATCACGAAATAAAGACTCATTTCTAGCAAAATTCACGGCAAAATGGCTAATTTCGTCACAAAATCCCATAAAAACGGCAGATTTCCTTAAAAGATCGTAAAAAAAGGCAAATTTTCATGCAAAAAGCGCGATAAAACGGAAAAATTTGTCAAACAATTCACGAAAAATGGCAATTTTCGTCAAAAAATTGCGATAAAACGGCAGATGTCGTCAAAAGATTTGCAAAAAAAGGCAAATTTTCGTCAAAAAATCGCAATAAAGCGGAAAATTCTGTCAAAAAATTTCCGAAAAACAGCTAATTTTGTCAAAAGTTCGCGAAAAAACGCAAAATATCTCTAAAAGACGGCAGATTTTGTCAAAAGATTGTTAAAAAAATGCAAATTTGCTCATAGAGACACACACACAAAAAAAGTTAATGCTGGAAGTGAATTTTTCTGTTCTACAAACTAATTTTCCTGCTTCAAAATTGGGTTTTTAATGCTCAAAAAGCAAATTTTCCTACTTCACGATCGAGGCATGTGAAGGGAAAATTACTCCTGGGGCATAATTAGAATTTGAGGCCTCCAACCCCCCCACCAATTTTTTTCTTGTGACAGCCCAAAAATAACGTTTGTAGCATAAATTTGGCACCCCCTAAATTTCCGAGCCCAAGGCGACCTTCTCCTCCCCCCTCCTCTGTTCATAATCCTCTTTTGACTGTACAAAACTTTCTAAATGTGAATCCTGAAAGCACCCGTTTATGAAACAAAAAGAACCCTTTATTGGACAAAAGTATTATTTTTTCTCAAAAAAAAATGTCTTTTTCAATAAATCAGGCCTGCCCCTTAACAATCTTTTAACAAAATCGGCCGTTTTTTCGCGATCTTTTAACAAAATTTGCCTTATTTTTCGCGATCTTTAACAAAATTTGTCGTTTTTTCGTGATTTTTTTAGCAAAATCTGCTGTTTTTCGCAATCTTTTACCAAAATTTATGGGGTTTTTCTTTTTGCTCAATTTTTTGGCGAAATTTTTGTTCTTTTTCGATTTTTTGACGAAATTTCTGTTTTTTTCACGATTTTTTGAACCGCTAAATTCTAGATTCGACTGTATAAAAAGTGCCCTTAAAAATCAAAAAAGTGCCCTGAAGAATGTAAAAAGTGCCCTTTTCAGAACAGTAGCGCCATACCCCTTTTTAAACCTGGGGGAAACTCTGATAATACATTGCAGAAAATTTCACCGTGAAGAGGAAAAGTCACACATAGAAAATATAACTTTTGAAAACTCACGAAACTTTTACCAGTTTCCCTTTTTTTTCTAGACATGAAGTGTTTATCCACATATGTTCTATTTTTTTTTAATGCAACACGTCTCAGAATCACTTTTAAATTATGTAGCCTTTTTTGTACTATATATATATACATATATATATGTCCTTCCTCCATTTTTACATTAATGAGGGTTGCCATTCAGGCCTCCAATGTGGACACAATAAAAAAGAAATAACAGAAGAAAGAAATTTTTGAGGAGTACTAAAAATCTCAAATTAAATTATTTAATGAATGGTAAACATGGTCTCCTTTATTATGATTCAGTCATAAAACACCAGTTATAAGTAGACTTCCTCAAATCTGCGACTCTCTAAAATCCGCACTAATTTACGGATGTAAACAATGAAATAATCAGTTTAGATGTAAGGACAAATTTCCCTTTTTTAGTTTTATATTTATTCCATAGATATTTTAATTTGTAGTTTCTCTTAATATTACAGAATTCATGTTTTTTCATGAAGGAAGAATAAATTTATTTCTGAAAGAATTCAAGATTTTGCTTATATCATTGTTAATCACAATCTTCTTACCAAATATATGTATATATTAATCAAGTATTTTTGGATATTAAATCTGGCTAAACCTCAAATAAAACTTCCTTATTTTATGATTTCAGTGTGATTTAGTAATGTACGTTTATGAGGCAACTTTCTTAGAAAATATTTGGATAAATACATTTTATCTGTATAATGAACATTTAATGTACATTAGGGTGGGCCGAAAAAAACTTTTTTTCGATTTTCGATTATGGCGGGTGCGGAAAAGTGGCCAATGGTGGCACTCAGTTCACACAAAAAATTTGAGATTTTTTGGACATTTCCTTACCCTGCCGCAAACGGCTTGAAGTTTTGCAAAAATGTTCATTTTTGAACTTTTTCGAAAAAAATTAAAAAATGTTAAATTAAATTTATTTTGGTTGTATTTACTTGAAAAGGCATATTTAATGTACCAAATGTTTAAATAAGATCTGATCATGCATTATTTAATATCTATGTGTATTATAACTTAGGCTATTTTTATAGCATTTTCGCGTATAATAGGCAAAAGTTGTATTTCTTTGAATCGATCGTTAGTTTCTGTATTATTTATGTCCCTTGGTCTTCTTTATATATTTTCTATGTATCAAACGTCATATATTTAGGGAAAAGACAGCAGTATACTTTAAAAATAAATCTGGAAGGTGAGAAAGTGGTGAAGCAGGGCTCTAAGCGAGCGCAATGACTCGTCTAATACTCAGGGAGTGAAGGACGAAATAGTTGAGAGCCAAAATGCGATAAAGGATTCTTATTATTTATCCTTGCTAAGTTACCTGCGGCATTTGTTCAGTTTTTACGTGAAACCCTTTTGTGGTGATATACAGTGCTTTTTGGGTCGTTTAATGTGCCATTATAGTGTTTTGTGCGTTTTATTACAACGAGCTTAGAAATGGTTAGTATAAAGGGCCATGACAATGCAAAGACACGCGATAGCGTGAAAAGTAACTCTTTGGGGGCATCATGCATATTCAAAGAATTGCAATTGCCAATTTATGCTGATAATCATGCGTCACTATTACTGATTGCTTCACCATGTAGAAGTTGTGACAGCAGAGGATACGAATCTCGTCATCGATAAAAACAAAGTCGGAAGAGAGAAATAGAAACTTGGAAAGAAGATACAGGCAGAAGAAGTTATTGAAAGAAGGAAAATTAAAAGCATAATTTTATGGTTGAAAGGATAAAAGTATACTCAGAAGAAGAAAAATAACAAGCGGCACCGTCGAGAGAAAGGCGAGGAGCACATCACCGTGTTGTTTGAACCTGGTTAGGAATACTTGTGTCACTTGATACCTCGTTCCGTTACCTTGATATCTCGTCAGTTCAGAAAAGTCTAACTTGTGCTGACTTGGAAGATTGTATAATGATTTTGCTATTTCTTTTTCGTGACCGGAACGAGGTATCAAGTGACACAAGTATTTCTAACCAGGTTCAAACAACACGGTGATGTGTTCCTCGCCTTTCTCTCGACGATGCCGCTTGTTATTTTTCTTCCTCTGAATATACTTTTATCCTTTCTACCATAAAAAAATATGCTTTTAATTTTCCTTATTTCAATAACTTCTTCTGCCTGTATCTTCTTTCCAAGTTTCTATTTCTCTCTTCTGCCTTTTTTTTTTTTTTTATCGATGACGAGATTCGTATCCTCTGCTGTCACAACTTCTACATAGTGAAACAACCAGTAATAGTGCCGCATGATTATCAGCATAAATTGGCAATTGCAATTCTTTCAATATGCATGATGCCCCCAAAGAGTTACTTTTCGCGCTATCGCGTGTCTTTGCATTGTCATGGCCCTTTATACTAACCATTTCTTAGCTCGTTGTAATAAAACGCACAAAACACTTTAATGGCACATTAAACGACCCAAAAAGCACTGTATATCACCACAAAAGGGTTTCACGTAAACACTGAACAAATGCTGCAGGTAACTTAGAAAGGATAAATAATAAGAATCCTTTATCGCATTTTGGCTCTTAACTATTTCGTCCTTCACTCCCTGAATATTAGACGAGTCATTGCGCTCGCTTAGAGCCCTACTTCACCACTTTCTTACTTCCAGATTTGTTTTTGAAGTATACTGCTGTCTTTTCCCTAAATATATGACGTTTGATACATAGAAAATATATAAAGAAGACCAAGGGACATAAATAATACAGAAACTAACAATCGATTCAAACAAATATAACTTTTGCCTATTATACGCGAAAAAGCTATAAAAATAGCCTAAGTTATAATACACATAGATATTAAATAATGCATGATCAGATCTTATTTAAACATTTGGTACATTAAATATGCCTTTTCAAGTAAATACAACCAAAATAAATTTAATTTAACATTTTTTAATTTTTTCGAAAAAGTTCAAAAATGAACATTTTTGCAAAACTTCAAGCCGTTTGCGGCAGGGTAAGGAAATGTCCAAAAAATCTCAAATTTTTTGTGTGAACTGAGTGCCACCATTGACCACTTTTCCGCACCCGCCATAATCGAAAATCGAAAAAAAGTTTTTTTCGGCGCACCCTAATGTACATTATTGATTATTAACTTGGCTTTTGCTTTTATTATCTTTATAATTTAAAAAATTATCTAAATTTTTATTATTTTAGTTTATTACTTATTTTAATGCTTTATTTTACTGTAAGCTTTCATTATAGTTTCGATAGCATTTTTAATTAAAATCAAATTAATGTTTAAAAAATGTAAACAAAGCAATGACCAGAAATTTGCAAAATTCTAAAATCAAGACAATCTCTTGTCCCAAGTTTTGCGGGTTAGAGGGAGTCTACTGTATTTAATAAAAACTTTGAAACTCTAAGTTTTTACTACCACAAAAGGTGTTTAAAACAAATACCTTTTGTAGTCATTGTAGTTTAGAGTTTGAAGTTTTTTATTAAATGCTCTCTTTACTTGACTTTATATCAAAATACTTCCTGTTTCTAAACAAAAATTTAAAAATATTGTTAAAATACTTTAATTGATATCATCTAGTCTATATCTATAATACTGCATCTATCAGACTAAGCAACATGTAAATTTTAACAATTCATTTAAACTTTTACTTCGAAGCAGGATTATGGACACAGTCGCCGTTACTTATAAAGTAAAAAGAAGGTGCACCTACAGTGCATCCTAACCACTAGACAACCTGGTTTACCATCTAAGATTTTACTTTTTTTCAGTTCATTACATGAAAAATAAAATTTTTTAAAGCAGGATTGGAAATTTAAATTTGTTGCATTATTAAGAAAGTTAAAATTGTGAAGGTGATAAATGTTGCTCCATTTCTCTCTATATATATATATAGAGAGAGAGAGGGAGAAGACTGCAGCACAGCGAACCACTTTTACAGTTAATTTTTTTTCTCCTCTATGTAAAGTTCAATTTGCATAAAATTATTCTTCAACATTCCTCAAGCATTTTTACATGCCTCAGAATTTTTTCAGAACCTAATTTCAAATAATAATAATAGAAAAATTATTTGTATACCATTAAAAAAAGGAACAGATTGCCCCAGACGCAGCGTACACTGGCAGACTCAAAAGTACAGTAGATTCCCTGAAACCTGCACAGTTTGGAACCAGAGGTTGTGCAGAATTTAGAATTTTGCATAATTGCTGGTCATTGCTTTGTTTACATTTTTAAACAGTAATTTGAATGTTATTAATAATGAAATCGAAATTATAATTTCGATTTACAATATTCACTGGCAATATCATAAAACATTTAAATAAATAATTAAATAAGATAATAAAAATTTAGGTAGTTTTTAAAATGATTAAAATATTAAAAGTGAATAATCAATATTAACCATTCATTAAAAAGATGAAATATGTTTTTCCTAAATTATTTTGTGAAACTTTTCTCATAAAGGTACATTAATAATTCACATCAAAATCATAAAATAAAGAAGTTTTATTTCAGGTTTAGCGAAACATAATAACCAAAAAAGTTTGACCAATACATAAATGTATTTGGCAAGAAGATTGTGATTACCAATAATATCAGAAATACCTTGAATTTTTTTAGAAATAAATTTATTCTTTTTTCATAAAAAACATTAATTCAATCATATTAACAAGAAGTACAAATTAAAATACAGTAGACTCCCTTAAATCCGCGAATGCCAGAAATCCGCGCATTTTTTCAAATGTAAACAATGAAATTAAAGATGGCGCTGAAGTCAGCGGCTAACACAATACAAGTAATTCTATAACAATATCTATTTTTAAAACATTTTCAACTTCTTCATTTCTTTTCTAATGCCTTTCAATTTAAATTCTGCATTGTTAAATATGTTACTTAGACATACAAATCATTATAGTATTGTAGTTGCAGCGTAATATAACTTTCATTGGTCGTTTGGTAGTGTTTGTAATTCTCATCACAGGATAGTTTTAGCTATATAAAATTATTATTTTATAGTTCTATTACTATTTGCTTATCCCTGTTAGTTACGAAATGAATTTGTGATCTACATCCAGTTTACTAATTACGATGATGAATAATTAGTCGAAAGAATCATTATCATATCGTAGTCCCAGCCTAATGTAACTTTCGATGACCATTTGGTAGTGTTTATAATTCGAGGGGCAGGATAATTTTTGTTCTATAAAATGAATATTTTAAAATTAATCAAGCTTTTTTTGTTTATTAACAGAGGCAAATATTTTTCTTCATTAAAAAAATGATTTTCTTCATCATTATTTATATTTAGTATTATATCCTAGTTGTTAACTTTATTTTAATATTTTTCTAAAATGTTATTTTACTTAACTTTTTTTGGTAATAATTACTTGTTTTTTAACTATTTATTTATTTAAGTATTTTACTTAATTATTTTAATGTTTCAATTTATTATATGCACTCATAATACATAACCACCAATCAAATAAATGTTTCAAAAATGTAAACAAATCAATGACCAGAAATCCACAAAATTCTAAAATCTGAACAACTACTGGTCCCAAGTTTTACGGATTTCAGGGAGTCTACTGTACATCGAATTGAATGTAAAACTAAGAAATTCACATTTTGTCTCTGTATCTGAACTGAATGTTTCACTGTTTACATCTGTAAATCATGCACAGATTTTAGAGAGTTGCGGATTTGAGGGAGTCTTGTTTGAATTGTTTGTATTGTTTGAATTTAGTTGACTCGCCCAGCGTTGCCTGGATCTGTGATAATTATGATCCATAAAAAAACCTATAATATAGACATAAATTAAAATAAAGAGAATATTGCGCAGTTAAACTGATGGCATTGAGCTCACAGGCTACGCATACTAATTGTACATTACAGCCTTATATTTTCAAGGGTTAATTCCGTTCGGAAAAAAAATTAAGAAGGGGAAACAGCTCTACCTTTTCCCCTCTTTTTATACTTAATCATTGAACCTCCTAAACTATCAAGGACATGCTTTATCATATAAAATATCTGTATCCAAAATTCAGAGCAAATCGGATAATTCTTATTAAAAACCCATTTAGCATTTATATAATTTAAGAGGAGTTATCCCCTCTTTCATACTTAACCATTAAACTTCCAAAACTATTCAGAGATTTGAACGAAATCTGACAATTCTGCTTGAAAAACCCATTTATATAAATTAAGGGGAGGGGTATTAGAACCCCCATTCCCCCTGTTTATACTTATTCAATGAACACCTAATAAAAGTCACGGAATCGCCTCATCAGAATAATCCTATATCTAAATTTTGATTGAAAACTGTTAATTCTGCATGAAAGACCCATTTATATCAATTAAGGGGAGGGGCATGAGCCTCCCGTTCCCCCTCTTATACATATCGAATGAACTCCAAAAACTAATCAGGGTAGTGCGTTATAAGGATATACCTATATACAAAATTTCAAGTGGATCGAATATTTTTATCATGAGTTATCGCGTTATGCACGTACGAATGAACGAACATACATACATACATACAGAGCGGGCGGGCACATAAGCTCTCAGGCTATGATAGCCTGTGAGCTAAAAACTGATTCTAAGTGCCCAAAAACTCAAAAAATCGTTAAGGATTTGAAAATCACACTGAAAATCGCATTAAAAATTGATGAAATTCAAAAATCTTAGCAGAAAAAATTCAGTAAATTAGGCTAAAAAATATCAACCAATTTTCTTTTTATCAATGTCAAAAAATAGCTGCAAAATGCAAAGAAATATTAAATATTGCATTAAAAAATTCGTTAAAAATTCATAAATCGTGGTAGGAATTCCAAATAAGCTTTAATGAAAAGAGAACTAAATTTACTATGTTGGGTTAAAATAATGAAACCGTATTCCTTTCACTAATGTGGAAAAATTGTCTTGAAACATAAAAAAAAACCACTAAAAATCAACGAAAAGATTAAATTAAAAAAAATTGAAAATAGCGTTTCGAAGTGCAAAACTTCATACACAGAGACATTTTCCCTCTAAATTTTGTAAGTCTAAGTGCAGCTGGCTCTTCAGAACACCGCTGATACACTCACAAACTTCTATCTTTATTATTATAGCTGCAATATAAATTCATTTTTTATTAATTTAAATCCTCTTCATTTCCATTTAACCTCCAAAATAACATAATAATGAAAATTTGCAAGTATCATTTTCAAACAAAACAGAAAAATTATATTTGTTAAATAATAATAAATTAAGATAGAGAAACAATTGCAAATAAAGTTAAGTTATTAACTAAAATAAAGTATTTGTCATGAAAATCTGAAAATAAAACTCCTAAATACTTATAATGCTTTAAATTTTCTTAAATATTTTTTGATTTAGGGTGATTTTTCCAAAAATTGTTTTGTCTTACACCTAAAATGAGTAATAACATTTCAGAAACTGACAGAAATTGCTTTAGTGATAACAGGTTACAGTCGATAGGATATTTGCATTTTTTTAAAGCAGTAAATACAAAACAAAATATTTCTTACTATGTTGACATTCTTCTTTGTTTACTTTATTTTGCATTTAAAGAATTATTTTAGAACAGAATTTCTTTATTATGAATAGACAATTATTAAATATTTTGAATACTTTGAATTACAGAAACAGAGTAGAGTGTGGACACAACTGTCCCTCAACATTGGGTGGTTCAATGTGCCACATGTTGAAGTTCAACAATTTCTCATAAAAATGTCTTTCTTTTAAGCATATAAACTTTATTATTATATAAAAACAAGTACCTTACCTTTACAAGAAAGTTGTTAGTCTTATTTATCTATAAATCTTTAAATAATAATAAAGAAAAATATGAGGGTGAAAATTTTTACTTTTAGAAGCTCTAAACAACCAGTGTAGATAAAATGGTTCATTCTGAGCTAACAATATGTTTTTTAGGCTATAAATAATCAATTCAGTGGTGTAATCAATTAGCCAAAAAGAAAAATTTTAAAAATAAATAAAATATAAGGTGTGGTCCACTGTACGCCATTCTTCCCTAAGTGTTTTAAAACTTGTTGAAAGTAACCTAATATACGTATTGAAATCAATGAATTTCAGTAAAAATAAGTCCTAAAGACTGTTCACTAAACGCACATAATGAACATTTTCTGGAGATAATTAAAAATAATAATAATAACAATAACAAAATTTAATTTATGTATTGAAAATATTTTTAAAGTATGCACTGAGTATAAAAAAATATTTTATTGGCATGGAATTTGACATTTTGATATTACTGTAAAAACCATTTAACGTTAACCACTTAACACATTTTCTTATATGTCGCATGGAAAAGAAGAGTTTGTTTTATCCATTAGTAGAGGGTTTTTTTTTTACGCTAGTTATTTCTTTTAATTGAAATTCATACTATTTAATGGCAGAAATGTTTAGACTAAATATTACGAATATTTATGTTCTACAAAAAGTGATGATTATCTCATACTTTCAATTTATTGTGTAAGTAGAAAATAAAATCAAAGTGGTTAAAATAGAAAAATGTTGCATTAAACCATTAACAGTTACAAAATACATAAATTTTATATAAGCTGGATGTCACTGATATCCAAAATTTTTTTAATCTCCCTTCGCTTTTTTCCTTAATAATCTTTTTTTCGCAGTTTTAATGTAAGCCGATAACAAATATCCATAGTTTAACACTAAAATGACAGAAATACATCTCTTTGAATGTAAATTAAAATATTTTGAAAAAAAAAAAATAAAATTGGCTATAAAAAGTTCAAAAATTTCTATTATAATATCTTTAAAAACTTATCTAAAAAATAATGATAAATTACGTACACACAAACATATATTAATAGAAATAACAAAATCTGATGTAAATAGATCTATTAATGTTTAGGCTTAGTAAATAACAAAACGTTTATATAAGGCAAACTTTTCATTTCACAATAAAATAATTATTTTAATTTTTAAAAATGGTTCTTTAGTACCTTGTCTTTTTAAAGATTCAGCTATGACTGCAATCCAAATGAAGCCAGTTGAAACAAAATTGACAGCATAATTGACATTTGGCCAGTTACCACTACTGATAACATTTAAATATCGAAAGTATATTTAATAGATAAATATCATACCTTAATTAGCTTCAAACAAAATGTTACTTAAATAGTGTCTATTGTTAGGCCTAAACACAGCAACTGAAAAATTCTTTAAAAAATTATATCCCCCTATTACGCTGGAAATTAAAAAATATACACTATATTGCCATTGATTATGGGACACTTGCGATTTTAGACATTTTACTAAATATCTAGAAAAATACATGAGGAATCATCTCGAAACTCTTAGTGTATAAATATAATAGTATACGTCATACATCTAGGTGAAGATTTTTTACCGAAACGCCATAGGGGACCGTCAACAAATTAAAAAAGAATGAATATCTTTTGAATAACCCTGTCAAAACTAATGTAGCAAAAGCGCTCAAACTCTAGATTATGATTGAATGCCTTATTGTAATATACTGTGTTCATTTTTATGCAAATAGCATGCACACTCGCAGAGTAATTAAGGTTTTTATAAAAATGGTCCCAAATTTTTCCAAGTTTTTCCATTATAATTTTCAGAATTCTTAATATAAAATAATATTTTTTTCAGAAAATATGACAAACAACATTGCACATAGTGCCCTGTAATCAGAATTAAAAAATAATAAAAATTGTATGAAAAATGAGTAGGTTTACTATATAATTTTTTACTGCGCATGCGTCAAAGATATCAAAATTTCATTTGCATATTATGTTAGCTAAATGTATAGAGCAACTTTTGTAAAAGTCTCAAAAACATAGCTTTAAAATTCTGAAAGTAATCGTCTATAGAAAAAGAACAAAATCCGTTGTTTCCAAAATGAAGCAAAAAAATGAGGGATTTTATCCAAGTGCAGTAGTACATCCCATATTGTGTATTCTATATTGACACTAATCAATGAATATATGGATACAACCCTTCTTGTTTTTGCTTCATTTTGAGAATAACGGATTTTCGACTTATTCAATTGACGATTATTGTCAGAATTTTCAAGTTATGATTTTGTGACTTTCACAAAAGTTGCTCTATACATTTTGCTAGCATAATATGCAAATGAAATTTTGATATCGTTGACGCATGTGCAGTAAAAAATTATTTAGTAAACCAACTCATTTTTTATACTGTTTTCATTATTTTTTAATTCTGATTACAGAGTACTGTGTGCAATGTTGTTTGTCATATTTTCTGAAAAAAATATTTTATATTAAGAACTCTGAAAATTATAAGGAAAAAACTTGGAAAAATTTGGAATCATTTTTATAAAAACCTTAATTACTCTGCGAGTATGCATGCTATTTGCATAAAAATGAACAAGGCTTATTACAATAAGGCATTCAATCACAATTTAGAGTTTGATCGCTTTTGCTACATTAGTATTGACAGGGTTATTCAAAAGATATTCATTTTTTTTAATTTGTTGACGGTCCCCTTTGGAGTTTTGGGAAAAAATCTTCACGGAGATGTATGACTTATACTATTATATTTATACACTAAGAGTTTCGAGATGATTCCTCATGTATTTTTCTAGATATTTAGTAAAATGTCTAAAATCGCAAGTGTCCCATAATCAATGGCAATATAGTGTATATAGATATATAAAGTAAATAGGAACAAGACATAAAATATCTTTTAACAGTGAAAATCAGTAAAAATATTATATAAATGTTGGAAAATAATATGGTGATGCGACAGAGAGCAGAGTGGAACTTTATTAATTGAATGTGTATCGAAAAGTACTTTTGGCACATCGCGTCTATCGGAAATTTAATCGGAAAGTAGCCTTGTATAGCTTGTTCCTAAATTCGTTTTTGAGAAATTTATCGCCACTTTCACACGATATTTTTTCTATTTCAGTTTTTAAAAAAATATTTCTGCATCTAATTTTCTTTATTTGTCTTTTAATTCCCAACATGACAAAGAAATTTTAATTATTAAAAGAAATTTTTATGTAGTTGACTTAGGCCTAACGATTATCATTTCGACGACATTTCGTTTGAAGGTAACTTATTTAAAGTTATAGTATAGTAGACTCCCTTAAATCCGCAAAGCTCGGGACCAGGGGTTGTGCGGATTTTAGAATTTTGCAGATTTCTGGTCATTGATTTGTTTAAATTTTTGAAACATTAATTTCATTGGTAATTAAAACTTATAATGAATGCATATAATAAATTCAAACATTAAAATAATTAAGCAAAATATTTAAATAAATAAATAGTTAAAAAGCAAATATTACAAAAAAAAAATTAAGTAAAATTATAAAAAAATATTTTAAAAAAGTAGATATTTAATATACAATACTAAATGTAAATAATGATGAGGAAAAATCAATCTTTTTTTATAAAGAAAACTATTTGCCTTTGATAATAAACAAAAAAAGCTTGATAAATTTTAAAATATTCATTTTATACAACAAAAATTATCCTGCCCCAGTTACATTATGTTGGGACTACAATACGAAAATGAATATTTCGATTAAATATTGATCATCCTAATTAGCAAACTGGATGTAGATTCCAAATTCGTTTCGTAACTAGCAGGAATAAGAAAATATTAATGGAACAATAAAATAATTATTTTATATTACAAAAATTATCTGCCACGAGAATTACAAACACTACCTAACGACCACTGAAAGTTATATTACGCTGCAACTACGATACGATAATGATTATTTCGACTAAATATCGATCATCGTACGTTTAAGAAACATATTATTTAACACTGCAGAATTAAATTGAAAGACATTAATAAAAAAGGAACAAGTTAGAAATGATTTAAAAATAGATATTGTTATAAAATTATTTGTATTGCGTTAGCCGCTGTCTTCAGAGCCATCTTTAATTTCATTGTTTACATTGGAAAAAAATGCACGGATTTCTGGCATTTGCAGATTTTAGGTACGTGGATTTAAGAGAGTCTGTATTGATTGTACTGAGAGATTGTATTAATTAATTTCTCAATTAATTACACTGATAAACAAATTTTAACGAATTTTCTGTTTCTCTATATACATTGGGTGTTTCTTATAGATCTCAAGCTGCTGAAAACGAATATGTTTGTAAAAGTTTTCCATCACCCTCCAATTTTGAGAAATTTCATTTATATGTTTTGGAGTATGTATGCATAGTATAGACATTTAAATATATTACATTATTCTTTTTCATGTATTTGATTCACACAAACATTCCTTTTTCTTATTACTACAACAATAGAAAAAAAAGCAAGAGAGTAGAAACAGATGTCCCCCTAATAAATTTATGTTAGCTACCTTGAACAGACAGCTCTAGCCACCCCCACAGTATTTGAATGCAAATCCATGACAGTTAAAACTTTCGGGGCGAGTGTACTACTATTTTTTCGTTCTGTAAGACCTTTTTAATTAAATTTTGATTATAATTAACCTATTTTTCTCTACAATATGTAAAACATGTCTAGAGGTTGCATTAATGAACCCGATTCTTTTTGCTATGTGTGCGAGGAACTAACTTTGAAAAAGCATCGATGTGCTTTCATGCTGTTAATAAAGACTGCCTATCTTATATACTTTGGATATAAAGTAGGTGAACAAGATAAGAAATGGGCACCTCATTCTTGTTGTACACAATGTGCTTCAAATCTTTGGGCATGGATGAAAGGTAGAAAAAAGTGTATGTCCTTTGCTATACCCATAACATGGCGCAAGCCGAAGGATCATATAACTGACTGCTACTAATCTATTGCAAAAATTAAATGATTCTCTGCAAGAAGTAAACATAAAATTAAGTACCTGAACTTAGATTCAGCAATGTGACCAGCGCTACATAATGATGATTTACAAATACTGAAACCTCCAGAGAATTTTACATATGACGATGCAGCAGTAGAAATGGAAATTGAATAAACCGAAATTTCCTCTCTTTTGATATGAACTATTCTCCTGGCATAAATGAAGAACCACACCTAATTACTCAAAAAGAATTAAATGATTTTGTGAGAGACTTAAATTTATCAAAGAAAAACTCAGAATTATTTGATTCAAGATTGCAAGATTGGAATCTCCTGAAAAACAATACAAAGATATCTATTTAACGAGATTGACATAAAAAATATTCGACATTTTTTTCAAGAAAAGATGATTTATGTTATTGTAATTATATAAGATACTTGATGTCTGCTTTAAATTGTCAATATAACTCGGAACAATGGCCTATAAGAGAGCAGCCACAGATAATACATTTACCGCTACATAAAGTATGAAATTTCTTATTAATATCATTTCTTTTTACAAAAATTCTTCAAAATTTTTCTGAAACATTATAAACAATGCATACTTTTAGTGTTTTAAATATTAATTTTAAGCTTTATAAATGTTTATTTAAAAGTTTGTCAAAAATACCAAATGATAAATTTCATAAGGTGTTCAATAAATACTACAAAATTCAGATTTTCAAGATTTTGATTTTTTTTAAAATTTGTGGGTGATGGAAACTTTTTAATGGTATATTCTTTCACAGCCCCACCTAAAATATAAAAGTCACTAACTACACACTTAGTTAGAAACAGAAACTTTGTTTATCATGAAATTAATTTAATAGCCTATCTCAAAAATGCCTTTTTAAAGTTATTTTATTATAAAAATTAATGTATGTATGCTTTTAAATAAAAATAGTTACATAGTTTCCATAATACGGTTTGTTTTTTACTGTTAAAATATAAAAAAGTTATATTTAAAAATAAATGTGTTATTATTATTTTTTTTTAATCTTTTATTATTTGTTTTAAAAAATCATTTTTGGATCATGAATTAGTAAATTTTCTTTACTGTTTATTTCACTGTTTACATTCGTAAAGTAACATGAATTATAGAAAATTGCGGATTATGGGTGCACGGATTATCGATCCTTGACAGTATTTAAATATTTTACTTAATTATTTTAATGTTTGAATTTATTATATCCATTCATTATAAGTCTTAACTACCAATGAAATTAATGTTCAAAAAATGTAAAAAAATCAATGACCAAAAACCTGCAAAATTCTAAAATCCGCACAACCCCTGGTCCCAAGCTTTGCGGATTTGAGGGAGTCTACTGTACTTCCTTCTTTTCTGGGCCAGCAACTGTTCTGTTAACTTAATTTTCATTGGTAAATTCTTAGAATTAGGTTATAAAAACAATTAAAGATTATGTTTTGTGCGATTCAGACAATGGGAGAAAAGTAGTTTATGAATAAAGAAGACTTTAAAAGATTATTTATTTTTATTGTTAAAATAAAACAACACAAACAAATGAGCAAGTTTTAAAAAATTTAAGATTTTGAAAATTTTCAAAATTGGTTTTTATTTGAAGATTTATATTAATTTTAATTTAAATATTGCTTATGTTGCAGTGAAACCTGAAGCTTCATGAACAGAATAATCCGGTCACGAAAGACAGGAGATTAAAAAAATATTTAATTCTAAATTATGAAATAGCCCAATATTTGACATTCTTTTTGTTTTTCATAAATGTAAGCATATACTACAACCACTATTTGAGAAACCTTATGTGAAGTATATGTGAAATAAAGCTTGTTTTTTCTAGTAAATATTACAGAAAGAGAAAGAATGCTGCTCACTTGTTTTGTTGATAAAAATTTCTATCTCTCCACTCTTTTCTACTTTGTGAGGGGGGGGGGGGAGCAAGTGCAACAATACATTATTGTTGATAATGCGTTATCAAACAAAAGACTATTTTAAAATGCTTTTAAGCAATAACAATTTCTTTTAAGTGTTACATGATATAAAGGGATATTTTATTGATTACTCTTCATTTGAATCAATAAATTATGCAACAAGTTTTTAAAATAATAAAGATAAATTTAAAAAAAAAAAAAGAAAAAAAATAGACATTGATAACAATATCATTACCCGGGGGGGGAGGGGATTCAAAATTGCCAAAAAGTTGATAATGTTATATATGCACAACCCCAATATACATATCACTGAAATATGGCATCAAAGCACTTTACAGTAGATACAATTATTATAGGTTTTAAACAGCATACAACTTGCATTTCTTACAAATGAACTTCATCCTGAAATAGTGAAATATTTTCAGGTATGCATAAATGGTTTAACAAAAGATGAATTTAATCAAAAAGGAAAAACAAAAGATGCTTCTATAAAAAGAAGCTGAGCAATAAACACAAGCAACTTACATCTTAACATGATAATTAAAAAGAGAGAAAAAAAAAAAAAAAAAAACAGCATCAAAATCGAAAATATCTCTAAAATAAATAGTGGAGGAATATAACAATAAGTTTTTTACTTTATGTATCATTCTAAATATTTAAATAATAACATGTTAGATGACGTAATGGTAATCCAATTTCATATTAAAAAAAGTTGACAAGACATTATAAAAAATGAATTTTTCGCACATAGAATTGGCTTATTTTAATTAGAGTAAAATTTAATAATAGAAAAATATATTAATAAATAAGCATACATAACATATCTATACCTTTACATAAGTTATCTTCCCAGAAAATGTTGCTTAAATGATGACCTTTAGGCCTAACTCAAAACTCAGTAAATCACAATTTTCTTTTAATAATTAATCATTTTTTGATAGGTTGAACATTTATACACAAGGAAAATAAATCAGACATAGATTTTTAAGACTGGAAATAATATAAATAACAAGTGAAATTTGCGATAAAAAATTCAAATAGAAACTTATTCAACAAGCTTCCATAATCCAGTTCCAAGTAATACCATTTTATGATTAAATTTTCGATAGACGCGACGCGAACAATTTTCCAAACAATTTTCGATGCAATTTCGATTAATAATTTTTCCTGCTGCTATAGGCCGTGTTCAGCTGTTACGCGCGCTGCACGCGCACGCTAGGAGCCACGGACATGGAGTGGGTACTTATACTTGGTGGGATGTGCGTTCAGTCCTCGCTACTGTGCCACCAGTTACTGTAACTGTTCGCTCAGTAACAGATGGAGAACAGATTAAGGATGTAATTACTTGTGGTGCCAATTATAAAGATAATCTGTTATAAATGAAAGTGAGCTGGCTGGTCGAATGGTCAGAGTGCTGAGCTTGAACCCAGATGATACGGGTTCGAAACCTGCGCGGGCCAAAAGTTGGTTTGTGTTTTTTTTTTTTTTTTTTGGTTGCTTTTTATTAATAAATAAGACATTTTTATTAAAGGTAAATTTTATATTAATAATACAGAAGCACATGTATTTCTATTATAATAATAAAATACTTATTTAAATATGAGAAAATGAGATTTTTGCGGAGAAAGTTTTAATATTCCAAATTTAGAATATTAAAAGGATAATTAGAACGATATTAATATCGTTCCAAAGTGATTTATATATATATTAAGAAAATGAAAAAAAAAGTTTTTTGCGAAAATATCCGTATACGCATAAAATAATTATTAATGTTCTTCTTCTTCTTCTTCTTCTTTTTTTTTTTTTTTTTTTTTTTTTTTTGAAAATTTTAGAAGTAATTTTTTATTGAGATTAGGATGCAAATATAATGCATGCGTGGATATTTTACGGTGTTAAAATCAAAATGGAAAATATTATAAAAGCAAAATGTAAAAGATATACATTTTTTTAATTAAGAATATCTGCATACATATATTTTAAAGAAGTGAAATATTTGGAGTTTGTCTTCTAGTTTTGTAATGAATAAAGTATGATTAGAATGTTTATAATTTTTCTATTAAAAGTATAAATAAGTGTTTTGCTTATACTAACATAATTTCGGATGTCGTTTGTTTTTCATATTTTATGACATATTTTGGCCTGTTATCCACACGGTATTAAAATATACAATCATTAAATAAGAAATATATACATACTAAAACTTCTTCTGAAAAATTACCTAACTAACAATGCAAATTCCATTGAAATCAATCCAGTATTGTAGATTACAAATCAATCTTGTAATATGTGGATAGAGGGCCATCGCTAAGACTTTTTATTGGTGGGGGAGAAAACCTTAATATTGTCAAGTCAAATTTTTATATTCGCCAACTCGTTTTATAATTTTGCCAAGTTAACGCACTTTGAAAATGTAATACAATTCTTATTTGTAAAAAAATTAATAATATTCCCAATTAGAGTTGTAACTTTTGCAAATTCTATCAAAAATAGAAAATGTATTGCAGTTTTTATTAAAATTTTAATTAAATTTGACATAAAAGTTTTAAATTTGCAAAGTGTAACAACATTTGTCAATGTTTTGGGAGGGTAGCCCCCCCCCCCTTTAGCTAGTCCCCCGTGTGGATATCTCAACCTTGGTTTATCAACAGCATTCTATTAATTACAACAATAGAATCAACAGTATTCTATTATTTAATACGAAAAGTATAAAGCAACTGATAAATGATTTTTAAATAAATAAAAATAAAATTATTAAAAAAATTAAATCACCAATTGTTAAATTGTATCAGTCAACCTACCAACTTTGACAACAAACAACGTGCAACCAATAACAGATAAGCACAAAATGCACAATCACGTGATCAAATCGCCCATCATTTTTTTTGCGTCGCGCGCGTCAAGGTTTGAGCAGGGTTGATTGTCATTTTTTAAATGCTAATCGGGCTTAATTACATGAAATAGGTCACGTGATACTTTTCCGGAATACTTTTAATTTTATTTGAGTGGTCACAGGTATGTATTTCTGTTACGAAAATCATATTTTGAAAGGATAAAGAGATATGGTATTTGTATTTACCAATTCTGAACCATAAAAATAATACAATAATTGAATAAGTTTAAAATTCTCTTCTTCGATAGCACCTACTCCAAGCAGAATCTTCTGAGCGCGCGCGCACAAAAAAAGCCGCTTTTGAACACGGCCATGGAGACTGTGGCATGTTACATTATTAATCGAACGTCTATCGAAAAGTAATTTTGTAACATCGCGTCTAAGAGAAATTTAATCGGAAAATGGCCTTATACAATTGTTCCTGAAATTAGTTTTTTGATTATTTTATCGCCACTTTCACATGGTATTTTTGCTACTTCAGCTCTTAAAAAAAGTTTCTGAATCTGATTTGCTTTACTTGTCTTTTAATTCACAACACAGCAAGGAAGTTTTAATTATTAAAAGAAATTAGTAAATTTTTGTGTAGTTGACTTAGGCTTAACAATAATCCTTTAGACACCATTTCGTTTGAAGGTAACGTATTTAAGGTTATAGTATTTATGTATTATATTTTTTCTATTTAATTTATTTCCTTAAAACTATTTTAATGCAAAATGTTTCCGTTTTAAAGTTATTTTTCAATAATTTATGTATGTTCATTTTTTCAATCCCTTTTTAGTTATTATCATTGACATGTAAATTATTTGCATTCATTGCTCAATTTCTTATACTCGAATTTTTATAATGAAATTTAATGTATATATATATTATTATAATCGCCAAGATTTAAAATATTTACGCATGTCTGAAAGTGTTTCCTTATTTCAATCTGAAATTTACCAGTTATAAGATTGCAATTAAAGAAATTTTATTGTATTGAGCTAGAACAGCGGTTCCCAACCTGGGATATGCGTACCCCGGGCGTATGTTCTGGTCTCGATGTACATAAAAATAATATTTGTAATGACATCACAAAAATAGTTTGAAAAAGGACAAAAATTTTTAGAATGTTGATGTAATTTAAGTGCCAATTTATTATATGGTTCTGATAAGAAGATTACTAATGAAAAAGAGCTAGTTTCTCCTATCTAGTTGAGTGTAGGGGAGGGGGCATATTAAAAGTCTTTAAAATGTTAAAAAATTATTGTGGAGCACAAAAAATGATAAAGATATTGAAAATCAAGGAAGAAAAAAAATATTTATGCTTATGCTAACTGTTTTAAACCAAAATCCTTTTTTGAATTGAAAAAAAAGGGCCACATAATAAAATAAATTTAACAGAATGGAATGATGCTGAAGTAAGTTGCTGAAAAATCAACTATTTTTGCATTCAATATTTATTTTGCGAATTAATTTTTTATTGTAACTGTCTAATTAATGAATCATCTGGCATAACACAAACAGACAGAGTAGGGATAATTTTGTTTTTTGATTGCTTGTTTTAGGTGGGCAAATATCATTAAAAATCATCAGTCAGATGTTTCACATGTTCTTATATTCTAAAGAATTTTTTAAAGTCTTATTGAATGTGTCATTTTCAGAGATGGGGAATAAATTTACTTTTGTTTAAAAGACTACCTTATTCCACGCTGGCACAAGTAACAGATTGCAATAATGTGTTATTTTTGTAATGTATAACTAATCACTTTATATTCTGTCAACAGAAGTTTTAATTAAAAGTCTTTTAAAGATGATGGTTGAAATAATTTTGGACATAAATATAGATGCTGATCTCTGTTGATATGAATAAATACCATTAAAATCAGCTTGTGGTTAAAAATCAAAATATTTTAAAATAGAGGTGCACAACCTGTGGCCCGCGGGCCAAACTCATACCACTAATTTTATGCAGAATAATTTTCCTTATAATAGTGACAGAAACTTTGCTATTAAAGAAAACAAACGCCACTTTTCAAATATTCTGGTGGCAAACGATTTTCTAGCAAAAAGGTTGTGCATCACTATTTTAAAACAAAAACTTATCTAGTTGTTTACAATTTCATTTGACTCGCACTAATTACCATTTGCCACATTTTAGCAAAACTACATTCTATATACATCAAAGAGATATCACATTTAGTTGTTAAAATGTTCTTCATAGATATCTGTGACACAGTAAGAAACTAAAAATATCAATCTAATAAATTTTTAGATAAGCAGGTGGTGTACAGATTCTAATTTGGTACTGTGACTCAGGTTCAAAAAAAGGAAATTAAGCTTTATAGGTTTACAAAGATGTAGAATTTCACCTTATTTACCACAGCACAGTAAACAAGAAGTATTTTATAGAATAAAGTATATTTTCAAGTTATGATATATACAAAAGTAACATTGTTTTAATAGTAATTAATTATATCAATCAATATTCTGAGTATGACTCACCATTGCATTTCCAAGTATTCTTAATAACTAAATGTTGCCAGATTATAATTTACTGTAAGCTTCAATTGATGTACAGTAGGACTTCCTCAAATCCACACAACTTGGAACCAGAGGTTGTGTGGCTTTCTGATCATTGCTCTATTTACATTTTTTTGACAGTGATATGAATTTAATTAATAATGCAATCAAAATTAATTTAATTAATAATTTAAATTAATGAATTTAATTAATAATGCAATTTATTGATATTTTTAGTTTCTTACTGTGTCACAGATATCTATGAAGAACATTTTAACAACTAAATGAATGCTAACAATATCACAAAACATTAAAATAAGAAATAAAATTAAATTAAAAAAAAATTAGATAATTTTTAACTGTTAAAAGCACAGATCAAGCTAATAAATAATATTGTATAATTAAATATTTATTATAAAGACTAAATGTATTTTTCCTAAATTATTCATTGAAACTTGCCTTATAAAAGTACATTACTAATTCTGATCAAAATCATAAAATAAGGAAGTTTTATTTCAGGTTTAACCAAACTTTATAACCAAAGAAGCTTGATTAGTACATAAATATATTTGGTAAGAAGATTGTGATTCCTAGTGATATCAGCAATATCTTGAATTCTTTTCAAAAATATTTTTTTCTTCCTTCATGAAAAAAAACATGAATTCAGTAATATTAGAAAAAAGTTATGAAATAAAATATATATATGGAATTGTTATAAAGCTTAAAAAGTTAATTTTGATCCTATATCTGAACTGAATGTTTCATTGTTTACATCTGTAAATCATGTGAGGATTTTAAAGATTTATAGATTTTAGGATTACAGATTTGAGAGAGTCTACTGTACAGCATTAACAAAATTAAATTGAGTTGTTTTGTTTACTTTTATTTTTAATGTTATAGTTCTCTACAGGGCCGTAACTATAAACTTGGAGGCCCCAGGGAAAAACTTCATAGTGAGGCCCCTCGATATGCCTACCTTTTTATATGCATAAGGATGGGGGGTATTTAAATTCGACAAAAATTTGTTTTTATCTATTGGTCCATGTAATGGTAATAAAACTAGCTACAAAAGGTTCATTAAACCAAACAAACAAACAAGCTCAGTGCGCGTAAAAATATAAAAAGAGTAAAAAACTTTTTTTTTTTTTTTTATAAATTACAAAATAAATGAAACTTTTTTCCTTATATTATTATATCATCAAGATAAAAAGCTAATAAAAACGTGAACAAAATTCGATCGCGAGTATTTTATTATGAAAAGAAAGTAATTGTATAAAAAAAACACTATTTTTACTCGTGTAAAAACTATAAAAACACTAAAATAAATTCATAAAGTAAACAAAGAAACAAATATTTAATGTATTATGCTCCCAGCTGCGAGTTTAATGAATGCAAATATTCCATCATTCCTAAACATCATTAATTTTTGGCAAAGTTCGGGCTTGTTTTTGTACAATTCATCTTCAGTAGTAGATCTGAGTTCTGATACCAAAGAAAATGCCTTCCATTTATATAACTCGTCTTCTAGATCTCCCCATATGTTATCGATAGGATCAAAATCTGGATTTCTGAGCAGCCATTGCATAACTTGTTATATTTTTCTTATAGAACTAAAGTTTTTTCTCAGGACTTGTGTGGATAAGTGCATTATCTCGCTGTTATATCTGGTTTTTTTTCTGTCAGAAGTGTTGCAACAAATGAAAAATGGTCAAACAGAGGTTGTACATGTGTCTTTGAATTAAATTTTCCTGAAAGATATATAAGTGACACCATGTCATTGAACGAAAAACAGCCCTATGTTGCAATGAATCTGCCACCTAACTGACGTTTTAATAAAATCTTTTGTTCTTATCTTAAATCCATATAATTAATTTTCTTTGGTGAATGGAAATGAAACTTAAATGTTTCTGATTGGTGAAAATATTAGAGAGAGCATTGAAGAAAAGAAAAAGAGATTTTATTAAGTGTCGGATTCATTGCAACACGGGGATGCTCTTCATTCAAAGACGTGGTGTCACTTGTAATTACACATATATATCTTCCAGGAAAATTTAATTCAAAGACATATACAAACTCTTTCTGACTATCTTTCATTTGTTGCAACACTTCTGGCAAGGGAAAAAAAACCGGATGTAACAGCGGGATAATGCGCGTGACCACACAAATCGCGAGAAAAAAACTTTAGTTCCATGAAAAAAATATTGAAACTTTGCAATGTCCGCTCATAAATCCTGGTTTAAATTCTATCAATAGCTTATAGAGGGATCTAGTAAGATAAGTTTATAAAATGGAAGGATTTTTCTTCAGATCTACAATTAAAGATAAATAGAACAAAAACAATCCTGAACTGTGCCAAAAATTAATGATGTTGAGGAATGATGAAATCAGGGTTGGCAAGTTTTTGACACCTGACGGTTTTTACCGGATTTTACCACGGTTTTTACCGTCATGTCAAAAACCTCTTTGTCAAAAATGTCGAAAACTGTCAAAAACCTATTTTTTAGTAGTTTGTCTTTATATTATAACAATAATTATTTTTTCATGCTATCTTTAGTATTAAGTCAATTTACGTGAAATAGCTAGTATAAAAAAGATTCTTAAATATATTTTATTCATAAAAACAAAACAGAATCTGCATTTAAAAGAAAAGCATATAAGAATGTAATAATAATTTAAAAATAATTTTAAAGGTAAAAGAATTTTACTCATACAGTCATATGCAATATGCATGTTACAAAAATATGCAATGTGTTATTCCTTTTAATTCACTTTAAATAATACATGAATAATTGTAAATAAAACGTAACCAGGACAAAAATAGTCTGACTTTATGGTAGCTAGTAAATTTTAATTTAAAAAATATTTCATGATTATTCAGATAAAAATTTTAGAGATGCACCGGATGTGGATTTTTGCCGAATAACGGATATCCGGCACAAAATTTTACCGAATATCCGGTATCCGGCCGAATAATTTCTCATTTTTTATTTTTAATAATATTTCAATTTTATGCTTGTTTAAAGAAAAAAAATTATTGTAATTTTATATTATGCAAGTATTAATAGATTTCAATTCACTTATTAAGTCAAAGTTACTTAAAAACATAGTAATAATTAAATATTGAAATGTAATAATATTTTGCCTTTTCAATATTACTTATAAAACTTCTAACTTTACATATATATTTTTTTCTACCCTTTCTTTAGTCTCTATCACCAGATTTAGGTAGTGTCTTGATGTTTTTATAGATGCATTGTATCGATTAACTAACAGAAAAAAATATTTTTACTCTGTTGACACATAATTAACAAAAATGGGATAGTTATGTATGTTACTCCTCTTGACTCTGAGTGAGCATTACAGTTTTCCTATTAAGCTCTTTTTGCATTGTAGAGCACGTTTCAGAATGAACTTTATTTAAAATATCACTTGCAATTTTAACATGAGCGGGTGACTTATATAACAAGGCGTAGTTCAATTGTTTTGGAAATTTTTACTAAAATATGTTTTATTTAAAAATACAATTTGTATATTTAATGATTTTTTTTTCTTTTGTTTTTACCACATTTTTTTCTATTGTTGACTGCTTAACTTGTGCAATTGATGTTCCAGCAAAAATTGAATGGTTTCTTTATTATCAGCACCATTTTGTTCTTGATTTTCTAAAGAAACACACTTTGAATCTGGAGTATGAATATTCATAAATAAACTCTTTAGTTTGTTGGAAACTTTATATTTCTACATAGTTTTTAATCCTCAATACTTTAGCACTTATAAGATGGCCCCATTGTACACATTTCAGACTCTGATTTTTATCGTATTAACAGCAACTTCATAAAACTTTTAGATTAGATATTTATACCTTTCTCTTTTGTTGATATTAATAATTCAAATTAATAATAAAGTTATTAACAAAACACTTGAGAAGAACTATAAAAGTCTACTACTTCATTACAAAAAAAAAAAAAAAAAAAAAAAAAAAAAAAAAAAAAATGAAAGCAAAACAAAGTTGAAATTGTAGTTGATATTCTAGTTTTGGTTTTACAATTACAGTTATGACAGAATTATTGAACACTGCAGTTAAATTTTGACTGGTGAAAATTACAATAAAACTTTTGAGAGGTATAAAATTACTTCATTACTGAAATTTAAGAACAATTTTTAAGAGAAATAAAAAATGTGAAGTTGAAGTACATATTCTAGTTTTGTTTTTACAATTGCTGTTATAGGTTATGACAAAATATTGTCATACTTTAAATATATCTTCATTTGCATATAAACATTATAATTTCATAATTGTGAAAATATACAAGTACAGTCGAGGATCTATAATCCGCGGACCCATAATTCGCAATTTCCCATAATCCACGTTACTTTACGAATGTAAACAATGAAATAAACAGTTAAGAAAATTTACAAATCTGTGATTCAAAAATGATTTTTAAACAAATAATAAAAAATTTAATAAAAATCATATAATAAAACATGTATTTTTTAAAATTTACTCTTTTATTTTATTAACAATAAAAGACTAAACTGTATCACGGAACGTACCTAAGCTTACTGAACGTTCGAAATGACGACTGTTCATTCGTAGCTATTTCAGTTTGTGTAAATTCAGGAGAGTAATAACTAATGAAAACACACTATTTTGTGTGTGTCGCGTGTCCTAGCAGTAACACAGCACCAACTGAAAACTAGATATTATGGATTGGGAAGGTCGAATCAATGTAATCAATCATAGCGATAGATTGCCGAGGTTTCGCGAACGTCACGAAAGGCAAACGGGAACCTTCAACTACAGGCGAACTCTGATTGATTTCTCAAGATCCGATCTTTCTGGAAGCTAAACTTCAGCCGGGGAGCTTTTTTTTTTTAATTCTATTTACGTTATTAATTTGGCAACAAGCACAGTTAATGAGTTGATGTTTATGAATTACGACTCACGTGTCGTCTAGTATTGATTTTACTTTTTACTCTAATCCATATGCAAGGTGCAAAATGAATAACGGAGAGCGTAGTAATGATGCTTCAAGTTCTTCAGCAGCTAAAAGATCTCACATATCGCTCATATACTTTTTAAAATGTAACTCTTTTATTTCATTTACAGTAACAACAAACTGTATTACAGAACATATGTAATTATTTTTATTTGCACATGTATATCATTTTTAAAAATAAAAAAACTTTAAAAATGCATTTTTAGAGATTACTTATTAAATTAATTACTAGATTTCCTATTTTTTTTCTATATTATACTGATTATAAAATTAAAATGCTGTTTAAGAATAATATAATGACGCATAATCTTATATAGTACTCTATAATCTGCAAAATTCCATAATCCGCACAACCTATGGCCCCAACTTGTGCGGATTATAGATCTTTGACTGTATTTATTTTTGTTAACATTGCTTTTTAATAAGATAAGGTATGCAAGGAGCAAATTAGTTTTACATTTGCTTTTAAATATAAAAAACAGAATTTAAAAAATGTTTTACTATCCGGCAACCGAATATTAAAATATTCGGCCGGAACGAATATCCGGTTCGAGTGCCGAATAAGCAGTATATCCGGCAGGAGCCGGATATCCGGTGCATCCCTAAAAAATTTATATATAAAATATAGGTGCTGGAATGGTCTATAAAACTCATACATATTAGCACTAAAGTTAAAAAATAAAAACTAGAATATACAAGTATAAATATACAAATTATTATTATATTCTGATTTTTCTTAAATATTGTTCTGTTATTAATAAAATTTTAAATCCAGAAGCTTTCAATTGAAATTGAGTCGTAGAGGTTTGTATCAAAATTTTATTAAAATAAAAATTTTAAGATTTTGTTTATTGAACTGAAAATAAAAATCGCTGTTTAGTTGCATTCATGAAGTGCATAAGATAAGCATTTCGAAATATCATATATAATAATCAAATTTATTCAATGAACCAGTTCTTGACATCTATTTTCATAACATATAACATTTTTGCATCCCTAAAATGATTTAAATGTTTTATTAGAAATGTTATATTGAATGTTATTTAATAACTATAATAACCTTTTATTATCATTTAATAGTAATGTTCATTGCAGTTAGTAGAATCTATATTAATGGCGATTATGACAGTTATTGTTCTTTCTTTTTATTTTACTCATGTATTTTTAAATTTTTCCCATTTAGGAAATCCTTCTTTTAAATAAATTTAACAAATGTAATTGAAAATAACAATAATAACAAAAACAACAAGGAAAAATTGACTTATAAATGAATTGCATGCTGCACTTGCATTATAAATCAGACAAAAATTGAAAATGATGGGTTATTGACGGATTAAACCGGTAAAAACCGTGTTTTTACCACTGTCATGTCAAAAACCAGTTTTTGACGTCAAAAACCCAATTCTAGATGAAATATTTACAATTATTAAACTCATAGGTGAGTGCATAATACATTAAATATTTTGTTCTTTGGTTAATATATTGAATTTATTTTAGTGTCCTTATAGTTTTTACACAAGCAAAAATAGTGTTTTTTCTACAATTACTTCATTTTCATAATAATAAAATACTCACGATCGAATTTTGTTGACAATTTTATTAGCTTTTCAGCGAGATGATACACATTATAAGAAAAAAAGTTTAATTTGTTTTGAAATTTATAAAAAAAATTAATATTGTTTACTGTCCTAAAAATTTTCATGCATTGTATTTATCTGAGTTATACAATTAACAAATTATTAAATTTATTATTTTTATTAGCACTTTCCAACAAAGTTGAAAAGTGCTTATGCATTCGGTTTGTCTGTCCATCTGTCCGCGCTCTAACTCTCGTAAATATACTCGAATCACCATGAAATTTTTAGATGTTATTGACATTTACCCTAGCACTAACCCCTATTGAAAAGAAATTTTCTACCATGATTAGTTTATTTACAGGGGTAGTCAAAAGTTTACCATTACATTATGGCCTATGATAAAAAATCGTGTCAAATAAATTTTCAAGATGTTACACCCTGTCAAATATATTAAAATTTATATGCATTTACAAGATGCACTAGAATAGGTATTCTGTAAAAAATTCGGTGAAAAAATAGTTATTATTATTAATAGTTATTATAGATTCATTTTTGTGTTTATGTAACTTAATCTATGTTTCTGTTTCAAAACTTTTTGAAAGATAGATTTTGATAACAGTTTTTTCGATTTTGAGTAAGATTTTCTTGAACTTTTTGGATACTTTTTATATTATTCAATCGATCAGAAGCCCATATTTTCTTCCTTATATCAGCTTTGGTGGGATCGGCAAACATGTTGGTGCGACATGACACATTCGACTCAACATTCTGCTGTCAACTCCAGAGCTGCTTTTGCATACGAAGCGTATTGAGTATATCAACGTACACGCTAAAACATTTACTCTAGCACTTTTTTTTTATTACTAACTTTTAGCTAGGTGCAGGGCATTTTAGAAGACAAGAAACTAAAATCAATAGTTTTTTCACCATCAGTTTGGGGCCCCCTATGCTTGGAGGCTCCGGGGCAGTGCCCCGGTGGTAGGTACGGCCCTGGTTCTCTAGTTCCCAAATTATGTGGAATCGTCCTTGTGATACTTTGCATTTCTAATATGTTTAGAGTTTTCTTGTATTTAAAAGAAGTTTTTCCATTTATGATAGCTAAAACATTAAAAATGCATAAATTTATAGGAATCATAATTCAGTAAGTTTTGCCCATAAAAAAATAAATTCTAGCTGTTTTGCTTATTAGATCATGGAGATTTTCTTTCTAAGTGAAACTTATGGGATTCTGACATTATATAAAATTTGTAATTTCTTAGTTATTTATTAAATAATTATTTTATTGTAAATCGGATTTTATGTGATGCAGAACAAAATTTAAGTAATATTTGCAATTGGAATTATGCTTCCAAAACTAATGATTTAGAAATAACTTTTTGTAAACAATGAGAAGAAGTAACTTGCAGAAAAATAAATACCATTGTAACTACCATTTGTAAAAAAAAAAATAAATAAATAAATTTTGTCACCTCTTCATTGTTACCTTGACTTGAATCTTGATTTCACTATCAATTCATATTAAAGCTAACCTTACAAGAACACAAAAATAATATTTATACACTTTTAAACAACTGCCATTCATCAAAACAAATTTATTTATGTTTTTTTGTTTTTTGTTTTTTTTTTTCAAATTATTACACTTGTATTAAAATTAAGTTCCCTTATAAATTATACAATTCTGTTTTCTTTCTTTTTTTAAGCAGATTAAAGTTACAGAAATGAAAATGTTTTTCAGTCATCATTTTCTAACAATGCAATAATGGCAAAATTATAATAATAAAATCTTAGTCAAAAAAAAAAAAATAATAATAATAATAATAATAATTCTAACACCAGATTTTCTCTCCCCTCATTCCAAATCACCATAGATACACAATAATATCTTTTTTAAATATTCAAATTTAAAGAAATTGCCACCTTTTTACCCATTTAAGTAGACTGGTCAGAGATTGTCTCCTCTGCAATTAGACATGCTTTTTAATCAACTATGTTTGTAAATCTCTTTAATTCAATCCTTCCCATACAGATTAAATCATTTCAGATTTCTTCCCATAATAATTATTTTCTCAACCCATATAGTACCCTTAATGATGACAAAAAAAAAAAAAAAAAAAAAAAAAAAAAAAAATGAATTACACATGTTTAGTAATTTTCTGGGTTTTTTTATTTTTATTTTTTTTAATTTTTCCCCAAAGCACAAGTTGCTTGTGTGGTTATACTTGTCACACATTACTAAAGATGACTGTGCTTGTACTGTACATTGTGAGCATAAATTATAGGGCACATTACAAAGGTCTATAAAACAAAAACAAATTATTGTAGTACTAACCTGTTTAATATTATATTTGCAAGCATATTTCAAACAGTTTTATTTTATATATTCAAGAAGTTGTACATTTGCTCCATGTGTCATACGAAAACTATCAAGTCTGTATCTATATAATAAAGGCCAAACATATCTGTGCGTAACACATACGTCATGTTTTGAATCGCAACACTTTCCAATGAAATTTCGGTTGTGCAAATTTCGCTATTGTAAATTTTTAAACTTCTAGACATTGCACGTTTTCAATCTTTATACCATCGTTTAGAGAAAAAAATGCACTTTTAAATGCTGTTTTTTAGAAAATGTATCTCAATTTGTTTTTGAGATATTAATTTTTTTGTAGTTTTTGATTCAATTTCTCTAATGGTGGCAACGTGAGTATCGCATGTATGTGGGAAAAAGAGAAAAAATAGCCATAGAGTAAAAAAGAAAAAAAATAGAGATGCAGTTTAGTGGCTGGAGGTTACGCCAAAAATGTAACTCTAAAATTCGCTGCATTGCATCAAACACAATGGCATGCTTTCACAAAAAAGAAAAACTTTTAGCGATGCAATTTTAATTCATAATGCAATGAAATGCTATTTTATAATGGCTAAAATATATTTAGATCTTTTTCATTTAGAGAAAAAATGATGTTAAAAATTCGGTCTCTGTTCCATGTGATTGTTTTCTTTGGGTCGAATGAGAGACTTATATTGGAAGAATAACGCCCATCAAACCATTTTAGTCGCATACTGCACCTCCATCTATCTCTTTTCTCCATGGAAAATAACAGATCACTGTATATTTTAGTTGTCATTTTTTCATAGCAACTGAAAAAAATAGTAATTAAAAACCTGTTATGTCAATATATCGTCGGCTATAAAATCCGGTAAATGTTGTTGGTTTTATTTCGTTTTTATGTATGAATTTAGTGATTTTTAGTTCGTTAGTAACCTTACTTTACAAAAGATACATCAATTAACCGTTACAAAAATGTATTTTAAAGAATATCTGGGTGTCATATTTTCTTAGTTGTTTTTAAAAACTGAGAATGCAATTTTATTCTTTGGCGAAATCTTTGGCTAATAACTGCTATCTTGCGTCTAATACGCAGGGCCGTAGTGAACAATAGGGAGGGCTCAAGGGAATGTAGGGGGGCTCATAGTTTTTTTTTCTCTCTCTCTGATGCAGAAAGATAAATTAGTGCATATTCATATTGTAGGTACTCTGTTTCTTATTAAACTGTTAAAATAACTTCATTTTATGCTTAGAAAAGTATATGATGATGAAGTTTTGAGTGTATAACTGGTGCAAAATTACAGATCATGTTAGCTTCATATGTACAAATAGGATGAGGGAGTGTTGAAACACTTATTTTAGATACAATTTAGTAATTCTGCAAAACTGTGAAAAGGTTTCAAAACTAAATTAGATTTTTAAACAATATTTCATTTGAATTTTCAGAACAGAAATTCATTGAGTGACCTTGGAATCTTTTCCAGGGAGGGGGGGGCTCAAAATATTTTAGGGGGGCTGAGCCACCCATAGCGCCCTGTTAACTACGATCCTGCTAATACGGAAGTATCGATAATTTTTAAAGCTGTATATGATTACATAAATAATATATTTCATATAAAATTGCTATTTGGAATTAGTTGGCAGTTTAAAAAGCCTATTAAGCAGAAAAAATTTATTAGACTTTCCAATTTTAAATTTTAAAAAAGTTTTGCACCTTTACTTTGTGACCCGGGAACCCCGGGTTTGGTGTACTAGTTCAATTTCACACCAAACATTGCAGAGCACCTCAGCTGTTATTCTTCCAATAACCTCAATGAATCATTGTTTTAGTTCATCAATATCACAAAAAATTGTGTACACTTGGTTTTTGGCAATCCACAAAAGAAAAAAAATCCATGAGTATTCTGTCGGGTGATCGTGGAAGACAAGGAATTTCTCCACCTCTGCATATCCATTGCAGACACTACATCCATCATCTGGGACATGTTTCCTGAAGTAGACTTTAGCATTTGAAGCTCCAATGTGGTGGTGCACCATTTTGCTAGTAATAAATTTGTGGCTTAAAATCAAACTTCTTAAGTTGCTTTCACATTTGAACTACAGTAGCACTTGCTACATTCATTTCTTTTTGTTTTATTGAAATTTGAAATGTGCTCATTAATTTATGCTCCCCCTGTATACTAGTGAATAAGCAATCATGTTGAGTTTTTTTTAATTTTTCTCAATATTTATTTGTAATTTCATAAACCCACATAATTATTAAAATGTGGTTCATTTTCATGTTCATTAATATGCTAAGCATTTTTAAAATTAGTTTTTGTTTTTGGTAGTTATCTGAAAATGTATGAATACCATGTTACATGTGGTGCATTCAAGAAGATCATAAAGTCAAAAAGTAACACAGCCAAAAGCATCCACGATTTCATTAAAAGAGCTTTCTCGTTGGATCTGAATTGCCCATTGCACTTACAATATTGGCATCCGAGACACAATGACTGGCTGGATTGTGAGGAATCAGATGAAAAAATTGAAGGCACTAAACTTAATGTGTGGCAAAAGTAAGTAATTATCTGGCACACATAATTTGGTATGTTAAGACTAAGCCTATTTATTTATTTATTTATTTTTACAGCGCTCTTAGTTTTCAAAAACTTGAATCCTCATCTTCATCTACACTATCACCCTCAAATATATCATCACATCCCAGAACACCATCTATAAATATGACATCATCTACTGTGTTTGAAGAATGCTCACCTGTTGATCAGCAACCTTCCCAACAAAGAAATATGTGAGTCTATTGTTCACTTTGCAGTTACTCTAATAACTAGATATTGTGTTTTAAATATATATTTTTCATGACATTTTTTAACAAGTTCTGTATGTTCATTCAACAGCAAATTTTCACAAAATTTTATGCTTTATGTGATGTTTGGAGTATTTATTTAACAATCAATTTATTAAGACAAACCATGATTTCATTTTTATAAATTGCAAATATCCATTCAAATTTAATGTTTTAAAAGCACTTTTTTTAACCAATCCTGATGTTGGGCATAAAAAATTATTAGTTTGGACGCTACAAATTTTTAAACATCATTGTACAGTAGACTCCCTCAAATCCCCACAGCTTGAACCAGAGGTTGTACGGATTTTAGAATTTTGTGGACTTGTGGTCATTGCTTTGTTTACATCATTTAAGAGTAATTTGAATGTAATTAATAATGAAATTGCAACTATAACAAATGATTACAATGTAATAAATATTAAACTAAGTAATACTTTAAAAAAATGTACACAATTTTTAAGATGATTAAAATATTAAAAACAAAGGTTAAGTTAATAATCAATAATGTATGATTAAATATTCAGTATAAAGAATATATGTATTTTTCCTAAATTATTTAATGTAACTTGTTTCATAAAAGTACATTACTAATTCAGACCAAAATCATAAAATAAGGAAGTTGTATTTCAGGTTTAGCTAGACTTAATAATAAAAAACCTTTGACATTCATAAATATATTTGGTAAGAAGATTGTGATTGCCAGTGATATCAGCAGCATCTTATTTTTTTTTTTTCAGAAATAAATTTATTATTCCTTTGTGAAGAAATATGAATTCAGTAATATTAACAAAAATTACAAATTAAAATACATATGGAATTGATATAAAACTAAAAAAAGTCAAATTTTGTCCCTATATCTGAACAAAGTTTCTCATTGTTTACATCTGTAAATTATGTGCAGATTTGAGGGAGTCTACTGTATTATAACCATTGGATTTTAATGTCTAAACACAAATAATGAAAACTTGGGATGTGACAAATAGTAATTTGGCTAAATTGCTAAACACTTTTTTTTAAATTGTTAGCAGCTTTGTGTATTTTTTGTAATATTTCAAATACTTTAATACTAATAATGGAACTTTTACTTATGTCTGAATTTTAGTAGCATAATTTTATCTACAGAAAAGTACAGTACACTCCCAGCTATATTGTCTAAAGTGGTGCAAGGGTAGCCCAAATAATAAAAAGCCAAATAGGCTGGAGTTCTATAAATATTTACTCCTTTCCTCCTATAATATTAGAAATGCATTTTAAACATTTTAAGGTAAATTTCATATCTACAGAACATTCAGTTGGCTTCCTCCTGCTTACTAATGTATTGTAGTGCTGTCTGAATTGTCTTGAATCTTTCTAAATGTGGGATGAGATTTTTCCTACCATTCTTCTCTTTTTTTTTTCTTTTGTTGTACCTTCCTACATAAACATTTCTATAATATTGTTGTTTATTAATTCATTACTTTCTTTGTTCGCTATCCATTTTCTTATGTCTTCTGCGCTGACATCATCAGAGCTCGGTATATTTTTAGCCATTGGGTGATGAATATCATTATTATCATCCACTTCAATTTCCAACATGGATTTATGTCCATATTTATAGCCCAAAAGAATGTTCCAATTTAATGGATATATTTTTTTCTTTTACCAAAATTTCAATTAAAAATTTCTATTTGAAAATTTGCCTTTATCAAATGACAGGTGTTCTGTAATTCAATAAAATGAAGGTAACTATTTCAAAATTCAGATAGGTATTTTTGAATTAAAAGAAAAATACTAAACTTACAACACTACCTTCTCATTGCAATCAACATTTTAGTGCAACTCATATAAACACGAGAAACGTCCCAGCTTTATATATTTTTTTTTTTGGGGGGGGGGGGGGAAGGATTATTAGGATTTGGAGTAAATTTCAGAAAGAAGACAACTCAAGCCAAATTTATTTTCATAATACTTGGGCTGGGGTCGAATAATTATTTTTTTTCTGCATATTTTTGCTAGAAAATTACCAATTCATTTTTGCCAAATCATGTCAGAGTGGAATTTATCTTTTTCTGCCTTTTTTTATTGCACAATCTTTGAAAAAAAGAAAGACCATCCTCATATTTTTTAATCACCAAATTTACTTAGAGAAATGTGAAAAGTACGGTTTGACTGAGAATAGTTGGATTTCAATTTGAATAATACCCAGCAGATTCGCATTTTCCTTGTTTTCATTTTTCCAAAATCACTTTTTGACACCCTTTTTATTGTACCATAATTACAGTAGACTCCCTGAAATCCGCAAACCAGAAATCCGCAACTCTCTAAAATCCGCACATATTTTATGGATGTAAACAATCAAACTTTCAGTTCAGATATTGGGACAAAATTTGATTTTTTTAGTTTTTTATCAATTCCATATATTTTTTAATTTGTAATTTTCTAAATAATACTGTATTCATGTTTTTTTCATGCAGAAAGAATACATATATATATATTTTTTTGGATAAAATTCAAGATATTTCTGATATCACTGGTAATCACAATCTCCTTACCAAATATATATTCATTAATCAAGATTTTTTGGTTATTAAGCCTGGCTAAACTTGAAAAAAAAATCCTTATTTTATGATTTTGATGTGAATTAGTAATGTACTTTTATGAAACAAGTTTTGTTGAATAATTCTGGAAAAATACATTTAATCTTTATAATGTATATTTAATCATACACTATTGATTATTAATTTTGCTATTAGTACTTTAATCATTTTAAAAATTACCTAAAATTTATTATTTTAGTTTATTACTTATTTTAATAATTTATTATATTGTACGCATTCATTATAGTTCCGATTGCACTATTAATTGCACTCAAATTTCTGTTTAAAAAACGTAAACAAATAAATGACCAGAAATCCGCAAAATTCTAAAATCCGCACAACCTCTGGTCCCAAGCTGTGCGGATTTGAGGGAGTCTACTGTATAATGATTGAAACAATTTTTTCTTCTTTTAAAGAGCAATGTTTTAATTGTTGGTATTACTTCTAAAATGATATATTTATTTGTATTCATCAATGTTGTTATTACTTTGAATGGTAATTTGATACAACAATTTCAGTACAATTTCCAGCAATTATTACTGAACTTGTGTTTAAATTTCTTATCTTTTTTTCAGAAACTTTATAAGCAGCTTTAATGCTTTCAATCTTGGCAACATATTATATTTTGTCTTCCATCTCATGCTTAATTACAGTTAATTACTCTTAAGGTGATTATTATTATTTGTATTAACAGAAAAATGCAACTGCAGCTTTTCAAGTTTTGAGTATGCAACTATGGAATATTTTTTTTAGAACATTCAAACATAAAGTATGTATAAGAAGGTTTTTTGGTCAATATAAAAAATAAGAATAAAACATCTGAGTAAGTACTTTGGATTTAACCACAAAATATATTTATGTAAGAGTATATATGCAACAGTTTATGAAAATAATCAGAATTCTTATATTTTTACAGAAATACGAATAGTATTTACATTTACCATTGATTATCTGCCCCTTTCCACACTCACTTGAATATTTTAACTAAAATTTTATAAGTTCAAATTCTTTGCAAAATTGTTATGAAATTACTTATTAGAAACTATTTTCAATGTAAAAAATAAAATAATACTAATTAATTTTAATTAATAATAAAATTTAAATTAAAAATTAATGTTAAATTATACATACTCAGAAAATAGTCTATTATTATATATTGTTGCCATATGTGTAGTAATGCAAACAATGGGAGATTTTGAGCATTTTGACTAAGGAATTTCTCTGTAATTGATATAAATTTTCAATTTCTCACTCCCTATTTACACAATCTGTCAGAAAACATCAATTTTTACCATCCTTTCTGAGATAACATTGTATGGGAATTTCACCTTATTCTATGTAAAATTGATAAACATATTTAACTATGCTAAAATCAACCCTCAATTTGCATATTCTGGTTTATTGCAGTGCTGACTTTCCCGGTGTTTACAAGTTGCCCAAGTTCCCTTTGTGGCTGCAGAACTTGCTTGACACAGATAGTCCACTGTGTAAGGAAGCAAAGTGTCAACGTGCTGTTACAGATGCATTATTCGAGGATTTGCTTCACTATGGCTAGTAAGCGCACTTTACCACTTACATGTACAGTTGAACCTCGAAAATCCGGAACCGTCGTGACCGCGGCGATTCCGGATTTTCGATTTTTCTAGATTTTGGAGGTTTATTTAAAAATCTTTTTTATGGCTATATAATAACAAACAAAAAATGCAATTTTTTCTCCCAGTGCAAACAAATAACGATTCTTCCGATAATACATTTTAAGTTTTAGTGACTTTTATTTTTATTTATTTATTTGAAATTTTACTATATCATTTCATAAATAAACCACGGTAATATATATACCATAAAATACCGTTAATCTGCCTCCCCCTACCAGACGTGACGAAAAATTGTTCAATATTTAGAGGGGGGTGCTTACACGGGATTTTTCCGCGATCGTTCAACAAAATTTACAGGAATGAGTCATGATGAAATGTATGAATCGTTGAATGAATCATGAATTTTGATAATTGAAAAAATTTGGGGTTTTAAAAAAACGTAAATTTTGTCGAAAAAACGCAGAAAAAAGGAGGAATTTGTAAAAAAAAAAAGGTCAAAACAAGCATGAAAATTAATTAAAAAATCTCAAAAAATCGCACATTTTATCAAAGATTCATGATTCATTCATTTCAGCATGATTCATCCGTTTTCAGCGATTTTTTTTTTTTTTTTGAGAGGGAGGGCGTTTTCTCGGGATTTTTTGAAATTTTCAAATTTTTTATAAAGTGGGGAGGGGGCGTTTGATCGGGAAGGACGGATTAACGGGATTTTACGGTAGTTATCAGAATTTAACTGCAATTGATGAAAATTACAGCTATGTCTTATTTTAAAAATTGATAAAACTGAAATCAGAAAAATGCCCGGATTTTAGAGATTTCCGGAATTTGGAGGTTCGGATTTTCGAGGTTCAACTGTATCTCTGAATAGTATTTCAGTTTAATGTTTACAAATTAATGTTACTCATTAAATTATTGTAACATATAATGACATAGAAAGGTATTTGTATTGTAATATTAAGAGTTTTACATGAAAAGAACAGTATTTTGCAGAATCAAAATCTTTCAATTCAGACTTGAATCAAATAAACCAAATTTAATTTGCTAGTTTCTGTGCATATTCCATAATTTTACAAAGCAGTCAATTTTATTTATTTATTGTTTTTTGCCCACACAAAATTAAGAAATTTAAAATATTAACAGCTGATCTGCCTAGGCATGATGAATGATCCTCAATCAACTTTAAATTAGCATATTTTATATCTTTAACTCCATTTTGTTGTTGATTTTAAATGTTTAAATAAAACAATCGCCCACAAAATAAATAAATAAATAAAATAAAATAAAAATTGAAAGTATATGCTATTTGTTATTTTATTTTCTAGATAATTTTAATTTTGGAGTCTATGCATATTTAAAGCTTGTGAAACCCCAAAGAAACACTCAGATTTTTACTGATTTCATAAAAAAATTATTTTTTTTTGTAAAAAATATTTTTTCCCGTTCAAGCATTTTAAAATTTTTGTTGGTGATGTGCTGAGATGCTCTAAAAAGATTGTGTCAAAATATGGAAGTTTAGTTAATTTTAGTGTAGAAAAAATATTATATCCATGAGCTTGAAGTGACCTGATTTCGAGAATGTATATGAAAGCACTGACATTCAAATTTTTAAAAACAGTTTACCTTATCAATTTAAGATTTCAGCTTTAAGAACATGTTTTTTGGATTCTTGATAACTCTAAAATTGCATCATGGAGAGGCATTTCAATAACGCAGAATAAAATTAACATTTTAAAATTTTTTATTAAAGAATTAAATAGAATGGTTTTTGGTTGATTGCGACATTAGAGTCATAAGAATACAATCTTTAAGAATATGTCTTCTGTTTTCAACTACAATAAGCATGTGTGGTATAAATTTATTGAAAAAAAAAACAGAAAGTTTGTACTTTTCAATAATTAAGTTAGATATGTGTGTATATATAAAAAGGAGGTTTAAACAATTTAGCAATTTACATAACTTTTTTTAATATTCACTATATCAGTTGCAGTTTTAATGGTTTCTATGCATTATAGAGATTTTTTATCTCATAAGACTGATGTATCCGTTGATATTGTTTATTTGTTTTCATGGGCATAAAGCACTCATTTCTGTATGGGTGATCGCAAACTCAACAAATTACATGAATTCTTTTTTGGTCATTTTAAATATCAAGTAATTTCTCTTATTTACTACTTTAATACATATTAACAAATTTGTTGCTTAAAGTTTTTGTTCTCTTCTAAGATTTTTATTGCTCAAAAGGAAATATTTTTATTTGTGCTGCCTTAGAATCGACAGCAATAATTAAAAATATCATCTAGAAATCTGAAATAAATGTCTTATGTAAATATATTTTCAAATTTAAACTGGTTAACAATATTATTATTTGATCACTTTAAATACGTTCTCCAATAGCAGGCGACCACGGATAGCGCCAAAATACTTTACTTACGACCCAAATAGCCTTGGACTCTTAATAGAAAAGAAAAAATTTGTAAGACAAATTGAAACCGGACAAATTTAAAAGAAAAAGTAGACAAATTAAAGATATTGAGAGACGGTTAGTGGGCGGGCAGGGCTCTGAAGCTGAAAACTTTCCCTACCTTCATCCCGAACATATATGTCTCCATTTTCTCCAATATTTTCTCCATTTATGGTTGTTAACCTGTCCCAGCAAGCAAAGACACTCACATGCCAATGTTAAACCAATGGAGAGATTATTTTCTAATATCTCATTTGCATTATGACCTTTTTTTTTGCATTGGATAGCTGAAGTCCATCTCTATACTGCTCTTTTTTTCCTTTCAGGATTTTCGTTGCAGAGATTTTTTTAAATTGACACTTTCCTTTTGAGAACGGATTTTGAAAGTGATAGTAAATTTTATAAAAGATATCTGCAACTAAAATCGAAAACGTAAAAAAAATGTGTGATATAGAGATGAACCTCAGCTATCCAATGTAAAAATAAATTAATATAAAGTAACATAAAAATGTCAAAATGCAAATGATATTTTAAAAAATAACCTCAGTATAGGTTTTGTATTAGCTCGCAAATACCTTTACCTACATAGACTTATCCCATATTAATGATTTTTTATTGTTGTTGGTTCTTTTAAAATTCATGATTAAATATTAGTAAGGTTTTTTTTTAGCGTAAATTTCAATATTTTCCGGCATTTAATACATAATCAGTCAATTTTAATTTGAAGGAAATATTATTCTGTGCTATTATTTGCACTCTTTTTATTTTCTTGTTAATAATTACAAGAAAGTACTGGATATTCATAAACAAATTTGACTTCCAGTTTTTGATGGATCTTTACGTTTTAAAATGTCCTGACCATGATTTGATGGTTTTTAGAAAAATTTTCTCTGTGAGTTTGTTTGTCACTTCATCTTTTAGCTTCTGTGACAAAAATTTTGTAGACCTATCTAATGAATTAATGCATGTAACACACAAACTTTGCATTCACAAACTTTAAATTTAGTTTGTAACTAGTATTGAATAGTTTTTGATGTATATCGCCCAACAGGTGGCGCTGCTATGCTGCACTTTTCTCGATTTCTGCATTTGCTCTATCTCAAGAATTAGTGCACGGATTTCCATCAAGCTTCAGATTAAATTACAAGTTGACTTAATTTGTTGTTTATTAGATTTTTATGTATATCACTCAATAGATGTTGCTGCTATGGTGCATTTTTCACAATTTCAGCTATTACTCTATCTCAAGAATTAATGTACGGAATTACAGACTTTGATTCAGTTAGAAATGGATGTAAACTAGTGCTGATTATTTTTCACTCAATGAATGGCTCTTTCTTGCTGCATTGTGTGTGATTTTTGCAATAGCTCTGTCTCAAGAACTAATACATTCAAAATTCAGATTCAGTTAAACATTGAAGCAAACTGTTACTGATTAGGCTTTAGTGTAAATCAATCAACAGGTGGTGTTGCTATGTTGAATTTCTCATGATTTTCATGAAACCTATATTTTAAAAACTAGTACACGCAGTTTAATCAAACAGTCCCACCATTGGCCGTGAGGTTCTGTTCTTGAAGATGGGAGGTGCTGGGTTCGAAAACTATTGCACCAGTCGGCCTAATCGCTTGGGGTTATGCATGATTTTCTTCAAACTTTAGATTCCCTTGTGTAAATACAAGATATGAGTTGAGTTCCCTTAGAAAGCCACCAATGAATAGCCCCCCCCCCCCTTCTTAGGGTCTATATCCCTCATGTTGATAATTGGCTTTCATAAATACAATCAACCAATTTAATCAAACTAATATTATGTTATACTTTCACATAGCTAAGTCCTTAGTAGATATGGGTTTATATTGAAGAAAAGGTGTTGATTTTATACGTTTTGTGTTGTAAATTTGGGTTGCAGAAATCTAAGATGGTGGGACCCAAAATTCAATGATTTAGTTAGAACAATGCAATATTTATATCTACTTGTTAAATTGATTTAATTTAACCAAGCTATATGGCTTTCTATTCTCATGATGAATATAAATTGTCTTTTAATTTTGGCACTGTGGTAGCAAATTTTAAGTTAGTAACATGTATGAGATAGATAGAAAACAATTTTTAGATTGGCACATCCAATTAAATTTGATACAACTTAAAATAATAACCTTTTTTTAAATATGTAAAAAAATCTTGCAAAATACTGAAAGTCTGAATTTAACACAGAAAAAATCTTCAAAAAAAAAAAAAATAGTAAAATAGAAAAGTTAATGCAGTTTGCAGAAACCTCTTGTGCAGAAAAAAATTATTAAATTCCTCTGTTTGGTTTTTGCTCCTTTAAAACTTTTTTAATGGAATGATTTTGTTCATAAATTTTAACCATAAATATCTTTTAAAATGCTAATTTGATTTAAAAACTGTCTGTGTTTATCTAACATTTTTCTATAATATGTACTATCAATTTCGATATTTTTATATGCAGTATTTTTTTTTAAATATTAACAAAGGAAGACCTCTGGTCACAAAAAGTTCATTTAATGGGACAAACATGAAAAAATAAAAATTTAAAAAATTTACAATTTCTTGTACAAACAATATTACCACTATTAAATGTGCAAAATTTCATTACAGTAGACCAGGGCGCGAAATTTCCACTTGCCAGCTCGCCATTGGCAAGTAAATATTTACCGTTGGCGAGTAAATTTCGTCTTTTAAAATGTTGTGCTTTAAATCAAACTATGCACAGCGATACACGGAAGTATTTCAAAATGTGGTGATGGTATTTATTTTCTAAAAGAAGTAAAAATGCTCCGTCACCTTTTCCTTCGTCTTTCCTACGGAGGAATGAAATTACCTCTGCATTTGTCCCCTTCCTCACTTTCGTAACGCGCACGCGCCAGTACCGAATTAGATCGTGATAGGAAATAGACCCTATATTCTTGCCACTGTGAAACAACCTTTTTAACTGACATTTACTGTAAGAAATGTCCTTTGGTATGAGAGTCAGGCCATTCCATCTAGCCATTAATTTTTACACATTTTATTTATATAAGACTTAAATTTACAGTATATAAATACAATAGTCATCTTTATTTACATTTCAATATAATTTAAAGTACACTTACCTTTTATAATAGAAGTCTCATTTCTAGTTAATTGTTGTCTATAAACTGTATAATTAAACTTTAGTTTTATGTTAATTTATATTTCCCGGCAGACTTATTTTTTTCACACACCTTTCAAACGTAAACATCGCCTTTTGACATAGTTCCCCATATCGCCATGTGGAGGCGTAGCGATGAGAGTCGATGACGTAATCGCTTACGCGATCCGACGTAACGATCTCATCAGCCATTCATCCTTCAGTGATTGGTGGGTGTGTCTCACAGCAGGGAGAAAGTTGATGTTCAATCCGTTTGAGAAGTATATATACTTCAGTCTCGCCGACGAAGGTGGCTTCGTATTTTATTGTTTTTGTCTTCTTAGTTTCGTCCGTTAGATATTGTGTTATGATGTTATTTTTCTGGAAGTCAGTTGTGTCATCAGTCAAGTTAATCATTTGTTGTAATAGAACATTTATTTAGTAATGGCATTTTATTCCGTTATTGCATTTCATCTAAGCATACAGAATATATTCAGTTATATGAGACTATTTCTAAATCTAAATACTTGGAGGCCAGAAGAAGATGTCCGCCATTGACGTGAGTTCATTAACCCGGAGAGATGTGATAATCAGCGATGTTATGAGATGTTCGGGTAGAAGGGATCCTGTGAATTGGACTGTAACCTTCCCCTCTAGAATAAAGTTCGGCTATTTTCTCGTAAGGAATTGTTGTGGTTTTTCTCCTCGGTTTTTGGTCGTGGACTATTTGGAACTCTATTGACGGATGCATATGACTTGGATACATTTTTTTGGAACTGAAATCATTTTCCAGTTTTTGACTTAGCAAGCTCCAGTTCACTTGATAAATTCAATAAAGGACTTATAAAGTGTTTTTAAATATTTTTCTCACAGATAAGTTTAACTTTGTTTTATTGTTTGTCTTGATATATTTTATTTTTACAATATGCTTATTTATATATTTGGTTCATGGATTCAATAGAAAAAAAATATTTTTTTATTTTAAATATGATTCGATTAGAGATACTATATATTTTTACTTACATTTATGTTTTTATATTTTATGTTTATTTTATTTTACGAACTAATAAATGTTAATTGTTAAGTTTTAATTTTTCATGTCATTATTTCATCTGATTTAAGTTTATCTTTGACTAAACATTTAATTATATATTCATTTGGGCATTTCGTTTAAATTAAATTACTTATGGGGTTACAAAATCAGCATTAACGCTGACACTGTTTTTGACGCGACTCTGCTAAACATTCAACCCCGATGGAATTGTGTTTTAATTCCATCATTTTGGTTATGGGCTTTTTACAACTAACGTTGTGCCCTTTATAAAAATGATTTTTAAAAATTTAAAAGTTTAATAAAAATATTTACGATTTTTTAAAGTTATACCCTCCCTTGAATATGATAATATATTTAAAGTTTAATGTTTAAAATATAGTAAGTTATATCTGTTTAAAGATTTAATAATTATTGATAGTAAAAATTTTCTACCGGATGTTTGAAATAGTTTTAGATGGGGGGGCCGTATGTTAAAGTCAGAGATATAAATATGTAGGTTTAAATTTTTAATTCTTTTTGAATAAAATGAATCTGTACTTAATTAAATATGACTTTGGTGTAAAATTTTACTTTGAGGTATTAATTAGTAAATTTTAAGAAATTTTTTATTTCTATAAAAACGAATTTTTTTAGTGTAAAGATTCAATTCTTGAAATATGAATTTGTAAATTTAAATAGTGCTGACCTTTAAATGTAATTTTGAATATAAATTGGATATTTAATGATAGGTTTAATTTTTTTTTAGGTATAAATGAAATAACTTAAAGTAATTTAATATACTTTTATGGGTAACTTATTGTATAAAGTGCTCATATAAAATTTTTTTTATATAAGTATATGCAGTGGAGCGTGATGGGCTCCATTGTATTTTTGATGGGAAGATGATGTGAATTTTTGTGCTTAACTATGGTAGTAAACCAGGAGATCTGTCTGTAAAGAAATTTGTTTTCGAATATTTTTGATTACGGAATGTTATAATAAAATGAAAGCAAGAAATGTCTTTAAAATTAAGATGTGAATCTTGAATATTTTTGACTTTGAAATTTAAATACCTTTTCAAATTAAGGAAATAAGTTTGCTTTTGAATTTTTCTTGAAATTTAAATGACTTTTTGAGATACTTTGTCATGAGTTTTAAAAGCTTGACTGATGTGGAAGGCTTCCTGGTTTTCTCCAGTTTAAATGGTTGCCATCTAGTGATATTTTTAACTTATTTTGTGTAAAGAGATAGTAGGGTGTAAGAAGTTTTATATATTAAAGAAAAAGATTTTTGATGCAACATTGTTAAACTTGTTGTGTAATTTTCAATATTGCTACTCTAAAGAGTGTTAGAATAGAATTGCCACCTGGATCACCATCTTTCATCATTTATTTAATGAGATGCTTTTAAATCTTGAATTTCTTGTGATAATGTAAAAATAGCATATGTTTTAAACTATGTCGTAAGAGTTAAAATAGTCCCAGTAAGGGATTAATATTGTGTGAAAATGAGAAATTTCAAGTTTAATTACTTTTTGAGAGTTGAAGTGCTTAAGTACTTGGGACAGGAATAAACTTATGAATTTCATATTGGATTTAAATTTAAAGTATTAACGAAATTGTTTTTTTTTTTAAGAATTTAAGTGTGTACTATTAAAAACAGGAGCAATTTTTTTTAGTGAAAAACTTACCTTAATGACTTTTATGTAAACTTGTTCTATTGTAGCTATACTCAAATTTTTGAAATTTTGTGGTCTTGACTCCCCATATAAATGCTAATTTCTGCTTCAATAGTAACTTAAAGTATGAATTTAAAGATAATTCCATAACATAAAATATGTAAAGATTCTGTAATATAAATCCAAACTTATATGATTTTTCATAATAAATTATACATTTAAAGTAAAAAGTTTTTAAAAATAAATGGTAGTGGTTTATATTAAAGTAATCATATTTTAATGTTACAGTTTTTGGACAAATCTAGGTGTGGAATGATTTGAAACAAAAAAGGGGTACGTAATCGCTTACGCGATCCGACGTAACGATCTCATCAGCCATTCATCCTTCAGTGATTGGTGGGTGTGTCTCACAGCAGGGAGAAAGTTGATGTTCAATCCGTTTGAGAAGTATATATACTTCAGTCTCGCCGACGAAAGGTGGCTTCGTATTTTATTGTTTTTGTCTTCTTAGTTTCGTCCGTTAGATATTGTGTTATGATGTTATTTTTCTGGAAGTCAGTTGTGTCATCAGTCAAGTTAATCATTTGTTGTAATAGAACATTTATTTAGTAATGGCATTTTATTCCGTTATTGCATTTCGTCTAAGCATACAGAATATATTCAGTTATATGAGACTATTTCTAAATCTAAATACTTGGAGGCCAGAAGAAGATGTCCGCCATTGACGTGAGTTCATTAACCCGGAGAGATGTGATAATCAACGATGTTATGAGATGTTCGGGTAGAAGGGATCCTGTGAATTGGACTGTAACCTTCCCCTCTAGAATAAAGTTCGGCTATTTTCTCGTAAGGAATTGTTGTGGTTTTTCTCCTCGGTTTTTGGTCGTGGACTATTTGGAACTCTATTGACGGATGCATATGACTTGGATACTTTTTTTGGAACTGAAATCATTTTCCAGTTTTTGACTTAGCAAGCTCCAGTTCACTTGATAAAGACAATAAAGGACTTATAAAGTGTTTTTAAATATTTTTCTCACAGATAAGTTTAACTTTGTTTTATTGTTTGTCTTGATATATTTTATTTTTACAATGTGCTTATTTATATATTTGGTTCATGGATTCAATAGAAAAAAAAATATTTTTTTATTTTAAATATGATTCGATTAGAGATACTATATATTTTTACTTACATTTATGTTTTTATGTTTTATGCTTATTTTATTTTACGAACTAATAAATGTTAATTGTTAAGTTTTAATTTTTCATGTCATTATTTCATTTGATTTAAGTTTATCTTTGACTAAACATTTAATTATATATTCATTTGGGCATTTCGTTTAAATTAAATTACTTATGGGGTTACAAAATCAGCATTAACGCTGACACTGTTTTTGACGCGACTCTGCTAAACATTCAACCCCGATGGAATTGTGTTTTAATTCCATCAGATCGCTCTTCACTCCTGCTCGAAGAGATTCAGTTTTCGCCACCTAAGCCCATAAGCTTCACATAAGCATCACCTAAGCGTCACCTAATATCCCATATTTTTCATTAAAAAATGTAAAATATTCTGGATTTAACGGTCAGCTTCTTTTAATAATCGTCAATTTAAATTAAATTTGTCATAAATATTTCATTTTCTGCGCAGGTGTGGGGGCTGACGTTGTTGTCTGAATGAATGTAAATAGTGGCGAGTAAAAATTTCAGTCTGGCGAGAACCTTTTAAGCTGAAATTTCATGCCCTGCAGTAGACTCTCTCAAATCTACACGACTTGGGACCACAGGTTGTGCGAATTTTAGAATTTTGCGGATTTCTGGTCACTACTTTGTTTACATTTTTTAACCAGTAGTTTGAATGCAATTAATAATGCAGTCGGAAATATAATGAATGCTTTCAATATAATAAAATATTAAAATAAGTAATGAACTAAAATAATAAAAATTTAGATAATTTTTAAAATGATTAAAGTATTAATAGCAAAGGTCAAGTTAATAATCAATAATGTATGATTAAATGTTCATTATAGAGATGAATTATATTTTCCCTAAATTATTCAAAGAAATTTGCCTCATAAAGGTACATTACTAATTTACATCAGGATCATAAAATATTGAAGATTTACTTCATGTTTAGCCAGACTTAATAATAAAAAAAGCTTGATTAATAAATAAATATATTTTGTAAGAAGATTGTGATGACCAGTGATATCAGCAATAACTTGAATTTTTTCTGAAATAAATTTATTTCTCCTTCATGAAAAAACATGAATTTAGTAATATTAACAAAATGCAGTAGACTCCCTCAAATCCGCACTCCTAAAATCCGCAATTCTCTAAAATCCGCACATATTTTATGGATGTAAACAAAGAAATATTCAATTCAGATGTATGTGCAAATTTTGACTTTTTTAGTTTTATATCAATTTTCCATATATTTTTTAATTTGTAATTTTTGTTAAGGTTATTGAATTCCACTTTCTATATGAAGAAAGAATAATTTATCTCTGAAAAAATATAGATATTGCTGATATCATTGCAATCATTGGTAATCACAATCTTAGCAAATTCATTTATGAATTAATCAACCTGTTTTAGTTAAGTATGGCTAAACTTGAAATAAAGCTTCATTATTTTATGATCTTGATATGAATTAGTAATGAACCTTTATGAGGCAAGTTTCATTGAATAATTTAGGAAAAAGACACATTTTATCTCTATAATGAATATTTAATTGTACATTATTGATTATTAATTTGACCTTTGCTTTTAGTATTTTTAGCATTTTAAAAACTATCTAATTTTTTATTATTTTAGTTTATTACTTATTTTAATATTTTAGCATATTGTAAGCATTCATTATACTTTTGATTTCATTATTAATTGCATTCAAATTACTTTAAAAAAAATGTAAACAAAGGAATGACCAGAAATCCGCAAAATTCTAAAATCTGCAAAACCTCTGGTCCCAAGCTGTATGGATTTGAGGGAGTCTACTGTATACAAATTAAGAAATATATGGAATTGATATAAAACTAAAAAAGTGGAGTTTTGTCCCTGTATCTGAACTGAATGTTTCATTGTTTACATCTGTAAATTATGTGCGGATTTTAGGGTTGTCGATTTGAAGAAGTCTACTGTATTGCATTTGTAGCAAACATGTTAATTTATATAAATTATTTATGTATACATTTATTTTTTTAATTATTCAGAATCATAATTAGATTGTGTTAATCAAATTGCATGCATAAAAATAATATGCATTACATGATACAGTTAATTGCCATAATCAAGGCATTAAAGCTCATTATATTCACAATCTAGTCAGCCAATAAGAATGGCTCGGGATCTGAACTGAGTAGGTATTGTGGATATGCAAGTGGCATCGCTTACCATTCTTAAATAACACCAGAATGCTAACACAATTTTTTATTTTTTATTTCACAGTATTAAAAATTTATTGAGATAAATCAAAAACAAATTCAATGAACTCAATGATAAATTTAACCATTCATTTACCATGATTGTTAATTTTTTTTTTTTTTTTTTTTTTTTTTTACAAATTTTATCTATAAATGCTTTATCAGATTCATAAAAAGATTTCCAACTGCAAAACGAAAAAAAAAATGTAACTTGCAGCAAAATGAGGATATCAAACCCAATAGATAATTCTATTTCAAAGTGTTTTATCATAGAATGGTAGAAAATAAAATATATGTCTTCAGACATTAAATAAATGTGTAAAAGAGTATTTTAACATCAAAAGAATGCATGAAAATACAAACTGAAATTTGGATTTTGAATATAAAACTTTTCTGACAGTTTACAATTCTTTTATATGAAAGACTGACTCAATTAAAAGTTGATTGATATACGTAGATACTTCAATTAATCATTACTTGTATATGAAATAGTTTATTGGCTATTTATGTATTTTTAAGATATGAATTTCAATATTATTTTGATTAAACATTGATTCTCATCAAATGATTTAGTAAACCAATGATCATTAAAAACACATTATTTAAATAACCTTTGAGTTAATTAGTTGTTACTTCATATAGCTGAATGATTTAACTATACATTTATGTAACTGTTAATACATGCAATACCATCATCTAATTAATCATTGTTCTTTATAAGTTGGTGATTTAACTAACTGTTAATAAAAGTTTTTCAAGTCTTGAACCTCTTTTTAGATGTGCTTTATTTTACTATATGTAAAATACTTGTTCTGACCACTAATAGAGTGCAATGAAAATTATAAATTCAAAATTATTTTTCATATGCAACGTGGGTAAAATATTATTTAGAATTAAAACACAGAGGTGAATATGGGATGAACAATTATAAATCTTATCCCAGTTTCAATGTTTGAATTCTTCATTAAAACAGAAATTTTAATGGATATCTTTAAATATCATTCTCATTATGATGCAATTCTAACCCAATCTTTTTATTCCCTTTATAAGAATATAACGGTAAGCCTAACTTCCTCAAGTATAATTGCCATTATATAATTTGTTGCCATTATACATAATTGTAACTAAAATTTCATAATAACCATTAAAACAACATACTGATAATCATAACCTTTTTCATAACTTAAGGTAGGTTGGTCTTTCATCCCTTAATCTTTAAGCTATGATTGTTGATTTACAAAATTTTAAAATGTCAAACAGATTTTTTGTGATAAGGCACTAAACATGAATCTTACATGAATTTAAAAAGATGCATTTATATGATATTAACTTAAAAAATAGAATTATTTTTTAAATAATGTGCACAATTTAAACATACAGGTTTCTAAAGCTGAAAAAAAAAATTGTGCAAAATGTGTGCAAATGCAACTTCTAAATATCTTGCATTGAAATAACATTAACTGTTCTGTCTCAGAAGGTTATTGAAGTAGCCCTTTACTTGAAACTGTTATTTTATAGTTGTAAAAATGGCAGTCATATAGTCAATGGTTTGTAATGCTAATGTATTTCCAAATTTCGTATTATAATTACATATAATTGAAATTCATTGTTAATCTCTGTTAAATGCCATTAAATAGTAAATATGTCACAGATTAATCAAATTTCAAATTTGTTTAACTGTGGATAAGAATTGACAACAGCTGGGTAAAAATATGGAGGTGGCATGTTGAATGTTTATCTCTGCTTTTAATGTTGTATTTATATTGTTAATAAATGATTTTTGTCAACAACTGTGTCATTGAGTGTTAATGTGTTTTCCAGCTACCCAACTTCAAGAATGTTTCAAGAGACGTGTTGGGCACTCGTTGAAGCACATCCAATTCTTAAGGACCAGGAGTCTGAAAATGGCCAACCCCATGTAAACATTTATGAATTTTAAGAAATAAGTTTTAGGTACAAAGTATTTTAGCTGTAAATAATTTTCAATGAATTATGTTTCAGAACAGCTGGGTTCTTAGACTGCGAGATAAATTCAAAAAATTCCGATCCCGACATACAGAGCTGTGCAATGCCGAGGAATTAAAGAGAATGAAGGAAAAGTTTGGACATAAAAGGGATAGAAGTAGATTAAATTTAGACAACTGCCTCGATGACGCTTTAGCTTCAACAAAGCACATAAAGGTAATTGTTTCAGTTGACGTACAGTTCCTACTTTAGTAGGAAAAGTCGTTTTTTGTAAATAAGTTCTACTTTTATATGGATTTGAAAGTAAACTTTTTAACTGGTGGAATTTAGTTGATTGATTTAGTAAATTACTTTATTTTATGTTTTTAAAAATTTGGAGATTATAAGTCTTAATATATTTTATATTTTTCTATTTCATTTTCACATATTATTGAATAAAGATTATTTTTAACTTAATTAAAAAGTATTACTCCCTTTTAAAGTAACTAATATTTTAAATATATCAAAGGTAAAGCAGTGTTGACATCAGAAATAATATGATAAACACCTGACTTATGTCATTCGTTCATTATATTGTGAGTGAAAAGAAGCAGACTGATTCACAGCTGTTTTCTCAATCCGGCTAGCGAATTTCTTCTTTGTGAGGACAGTGTCTTGAGATGGAGTTCATGACATGAGTTTATGTGTCTTTGCCAGATTAATCGCCCACAAAAGGCTTCCTAAACAGAACTAAACAAATAAGTTTTTTCACAGCCTTTTGGTTTGGATGGAAATCATGTAAACTGAAATTAAACTCTCCATTTTAAATTGCTACCCTCAAAACAAGAGATTTCTCAGCCAGAACTAAACAAATAAAATTTTCCACAGCCTCTTGGATCAGCTGGAAATCACTTAAACTCTAATTAAACTGCTGTCCTCAAAACAAGAGATTTTTACCTGTTTGCATTCCATTGCCACTATTCTATATCTATTTTTTTAAACAATTTTTTATGAAATAGATACCAGATTTTAAGGCTTTTATTCTTTTTTATTTTTTAGAAAACGTATTATGTTGTTCAGTTAGACTCTGATATTTTCAAAGAAAAAATGATCGTCCCATCTATATGGCTAGACAGGAACGACACCCTCTGTTTGCTTCCACCCATTTCAGATATTGAGAAAGTGGAAACACTTGCAAAAGCCCAATGTACACCGGAACATGGTTGGCAGATGCACTGTGTATCTTTTATACAGAGTTTTGGTAAGAATTATTTTTCTTGAAATCTTAACAAAAACAGTGTTGGCTAATTTTTGCCAAAAGTGGAAAAATTGTTCTAATAATAAGTTTTTTGCCAAAATGGAAAAAAAATATATGTATTTTTATTTGCAGGAATGTAATTAAGTTTAATATATATTTCTTAATTTTAGCCAAAACAAAATGTAACTTGAGTGGAGAATGAATAACAATAAATTATTTCTTTATATAAAACCATATGTTTACTACATGTAATCCTAGCAGTTTGATTAACAAATGTGGTTCTGTCTAAAAGGCTTACTTAGTTTTCATTTGCATTCATATTTCAGATACCTATTCACAAGCAAAAGAGAATATCAATAAAGATAAAGCAATAACGATCAAGTTAGAGGAAGAGGAAATAAAACATCACCACAAAGAAGTGAGAGAAAAGCGAAAAAGGAAGCTTCCACAATTTCTCGAACAGTATTCAATTGAGTCTGATGACGACGAAGAAGAAGACTGTGGCTCAACACAGGAGGTCTGTACCATGGATCATGGCATAGTTCTTTATCCAGCAATTGTAAAGATAGAGAGACTGGAAAATTTGAATGTACCAGAAAATGATCAACAGTCACGCCTAAATACCACTCATTCCAGCTCAGTTCATTCCACTTTAGAGCATGACAGCCAACTCCAAGCTGTAACAAGCAGTTCATCTATAAAGTAAATACTTTGCCAATTTATGTCTGAATTTTTGTTTTCTCAAATTTACTGCTAAAATCAAGTTTAAATGTTGCAAATAATTTTAAAAAATGCTGAAAAAAGTTTGTAGTTATTTTATAAAATTTAAAGTCTGTAATATGAAAAATGTTTAATATTTATAATAATATAATATGTATAATTATATTTTTTGTTTAGATGTACAATTGAGTCTCTCTATAACAAAACTCCACCCAACAAATTTCTCTATTTAGCGAATTTTTTGCTGGAACGGTAAATTTTTTCATTATTACATTAAATATAATCTCCATACAGCGAAATACAGTCTATATAATGAAACTTTTCAGAAATTTACTTTCATTTGTTTAGACAATGCTTCAAATTGTTTATGGAATACGTTTATGTTTTCTGTTTCCTGGTTTATATTTCACAGCTGTATATTTCTACTTTATTATTCATGCTAAAAAAGAAGATATTTCCCCCCCCCCCTCCCAGGAAGAGAATTGATTTTTGTTTTTGATGTTACAAGGGGAGGACTTCAAATGGAAGGCAATGTTTTCCACTCACATTTGCATTCCTTGTTAAAATTTAAAATTTTTTAAAAGTGCTAAAGCTTTGAAATTAAAACAACCAAAAATTACAAACTTCTTCAACATATTTTTATAGCGTTTCACTGACCTTTCAAATAAACGTTTATTTTCTTGTTTTGAAATTGTTTAAGAAATAAAAAATAAAATATCAAATTAATGTTTAGAGTTAAACATTTCAAAATCTTAGTTTAAAAATTCAAAAATATTTTTTTAAAAATTATACATTAAATGAAAAATTTTGTGATTTTCTCTATACAACGAATTTTTCTATATCGCAAATTTTTTAATGGAACAATGAATTTTGTTATATAGAGACTCAACTGTATATAAAATAATCATTTAAATACTTCAAAAGGTTTTTACTTTAAAAAAAACAATTCCATAAATGGAGGATAAAAATGTGTAAGGCATTCTCACATAAAGCTAACTTTCAGGAATACAAATTTGATGAAAGCAAATTTAATAAAATGAAATTTTAAAGTTTTAGAAGAAGGCTTTAACGTGTCAAAAATAAAGTAAGAATGCTCAATAACTACGATTTATAATAGTATTTTAAGTGACTGAAGCACTAAGTTAAATTTGCATTTTTTATATTCGTTATCATTCCCTTGAAAATTTCTCTTATTTACTTTTTATTTTCTTCTAAATTTTTACTTATAATGAATTTGTGTAGTACCCACAGAACATTTAAATAAGAAATAATAATAATGTGATATATTAAGAACAAAATTTTGGAATAACATTGTCTTAAAAGCTGAAAATTAGCAGTTAATATATTTTATGCTGAATTATTTTACGTTATTATTTATCTGAAACATATATGTTCCAGACATGCTAATTTACTGTACACACCTACTAGGATTCAATATATAGGTATAATTTCTTTTTGTTTAAAATATTTTATTAGGAATTTCATACTGTATTTACTCGTGTACGAGGTGCACTATTTTTCGAAAAAATTAGGGCAAAACTCCTAGGTGTGCCTTATACACAGAATATTTTTTACTGTTGGATGCAGTCAAATGATGTACATATGAAACAAGAAATTATTCAAAGAAGATATTAAAACTCAGAAAATGTTACTTAATTGAAGTATTACTGCATATTTATTTCACTCCCTGCAGTTTTTTATACAACAGAGCTAGTGACATTATCTAAACTTTAATTAGCAATTCTCTTTATCGTCACTCATTCCTATTTCCCTTACAACCTCTCATTATTCTCTTACAACCCAAAGTCTAAAAATGCATTTTCATCTTGTTTTCTGGTCTAGTGTAATGTTTGTTTCGACTTTTTTTTTACTGAAATTCATTTGGTCATTCTTCATTAACATATCAAATTTATGGTGCACGTTATATATGAGATTTTAAGAAATCGCCATTTTTACTTCTAAAGTAGGGGTGCGCCTTATACACGCGTGTGCCCTATACACGAGTAAATGCGGTAATTGTAAAAATAAATATAAGAATAAAGATGATAAGGTTGTAGCATGTAACTACAATTAAATATTTAGAATATAGTTTCTCCAACTGTTAGTTCTGAACAGATAACGAGAAGCTGCAGTCAATGCAAAATAAATAAATAAAATAATATAAATTTTGATATACAAGAAATAGCTGTTATTAAACAATAATAATTAAATATTAAACAATTGGTATTGATGCTAATGTAGTGTGATGAGTAAATGTAAAAATGTTTTAATATGCGGCTTCATTTATTTATTACTTGAAATCTGTGCTACATATGTATAAACATTTGAAACACACAGAAATAACTTATTTTCAACTAATTTTGTTTTTAAACTACTATTGATGTTTTTGACACAGATAAGTAAATAAAAAATATATTGAATAATTATTTTGTAAACTGCTACTAAAATTTCATTAAAACAGTGTAATAATACAGGCTATTTATTTTTTTATGAATGTTTAGAGAGTCTCAACACTTTAAATTTTTTTAAACAATGTTTATCACAAAAATAAAAAGAAAAGAAAGGCATAAAAATAACAAGATGACATTAAGCCTTTTCATTATTTTTATCACATAGGAACTGTAGTTTAACCAACATGATAGAAAATTCATTTTATAATTATTTTACATGTTTTTTAAATATTAACATCTGTGCTAAAAAAAATTCAAAAGTCCGTGACTCAAACTGGTACTATATACTTTTTTTTCAATCTCATATGAATTATTATCATTTCCAAATATACAGTAGACTCCCTCAAATCTACAAACCTAAAATCTGCTACTCTCTAAAATCCGCACATAATTTACAGATGTAAACAATGAAACATTCAGTTCAGGTATAGGAATAAAATTTGACTTTTTCAGTCTTATATCAATTCCAAACATTTTAAATTCTAATTTTTGTTATTATTACTGACTTCATGATTTTTCTTGAAGAAAGAATAAATTAATTTCTGAAAAAATATATAGAGAAGATTTCTGCATAATCTTTATCATATTTTACCAAGCATTATTCATTTACATGCGATTCATTTTCTGAGTTCAAATGATTTTATGAAAAAATCCATTAAATCAGATAAAGATATTTTTCCATCAGTGCCCACAAATGAATATTTACATTTTTTTCCAGTAACATATATATTTTTTAATCAATGCGGTTTGTCTTTTGTCAGCTGTGCAGAAATATCACATTTACTCACAAGAAGAATTCTATAAAAAGCACAAGCTGTTGTAAAAAATTCAAAGCCATTTTATGACTGGTCAGTTATTTATTAAGATTTACTCATGCAGATTTTCGGAGTAGTAACTTTGCTCTTCTTGTAAAACCATGCAGAAATCCTTTCCTGTACAAAATCACAATATACTTCCAGATCTTTACCATACTTGTATGATAGCAATTTCAATACCTTTGCCATATGTTTATTTATTAATTTGAATGATGACTATCATCATATATATTATCAGTAGCAATTTATTTTTTCCCGCCTGCTTATTTCTTTCTCTATTTTACTCTCTTTTCATCATTACAGTGAAAGAACAATAACTGAAAGTTCAACTACTGAGGCTTCTATAGACAAGACTACTTCTGTTTCTGTCTTTACTCTTCTCCTGTTCTTATCCTATTTTCAAAGCCACTCTTCATTTACTTGTAATTCAATTTCTGAATTGATTTTATTTAAAAAAATAACATTAAAATCGATAAAAATGTATATGTATATACAGTAGACTCCCTCAAATCTGCATTCCTAAAAACTACAACTCTCTAAAACCTGCACATATTTTATAGATGTAAACAATGAAACATTCAGTTCAGATGCAGGTGCAAAATCTGACTTTTTTACTTTTATATGTCAATTCCATATGTTTTTTAATTTGTAATTTTTGTTAAGGTTATTGAATTTGTTTTTTTCATGAAGAAAGAATAATTTATTTCTGAAAAAATAAAGATATTGCTGATATCATTGGTAATCACAATCTTACTAAATACATTTATGTATTAATCAAGCTTTATTAGTTAAGTCTGGCTAAACCCGAAATAAATCTTCATTATTTTATGATCTTGATGTGAATTAGTAATGTACCTTTATCAGGCAAGTTTCATTGAATAGGTAATTTAGGAAAAACACATTTAATCTTTATAATAAATATTTAATTATACCTTATTTATTATTTACTTGACCTTTGCTTTTTGTCTTTTAATCATTTAAAAAATTATCTAAATTTTTATTTTTATAGTTTATTATGTATTTTAATATTTTGTTATATTGTAAGAATTCAATATACTTTTGATTTCATTATTAATTACATTCAAATTACTTTAAAAAAAATATAAACAAAGCAATGACCAGAAAACTGCAAAATTCTAAAATCTGCAAAACCTCTAGTCCCAAGCTGTGCGGATTTGGGTGAGTCTACTGTAAAAAATTTTTACATTGGCACCCCACCAACGAGTTTTTTCATTCTATGCAACATGATATTCATCTTTTGTCAGTTTTCCAAAAATGACATTATTTCTTCTTTATTTACAAGAAATATTCTTTTATAATGTGTACATTCTTGTAGAAATTTCATAATCTCTTTTGGTCATAGGACTATTTTTTAAAAATATTTATTATTATTTATTTTTTTAAATCTAATATTATTTAAAGTTTTTTTTTTCTAATTTTAAAAATTTTAGACCACTATTTTTGAAAAGGACAATAACTATTTCATTGTAGAAAGTATGCTTTTCATATGGTAAGATTCTATATTACATCTTTTTTTCCAGAAGAATGAAATTTGCCATCGCTAAGTTTATCACTGAATATGACTATGTTGCCATTGTCAGTAGTAATTGGATAACTGATGACAGAAATAGTTGCTGCTACCCTAATAGCCCTAATGTGGAGAGATTACTGAAGAAGAGAATAGAACCAACTCCTGATTGGAAAACATATCCAATTGAAATTATGAAAGAATATGGTAAGTATTAATTAATCCACATTAATATCTTTTAATTTTTTTAAATTCAAAACATTCAAATTTAAATAAGATTCTGCTTTTCATTCCACACAATTTATTTAGGAAAATATTTAGATTAAATTCGGTTTTAGAAATGCTTACTATTTCAATTTGTTGTGAAAAAGGAAAAAGTAATCCTTATTATATATATATTATATAAAAATGAAAAAAAATCATGATTGGCATTTAGTGATTTAAATAAAATTATATGTGCTACATTTGCATCCTTTGTAATCTCTAATTGATTTATTTCTTTATTTTCTGTGAAAAAAGTCCAAATGGAGAAATTTCCTTTCAGTTTCTGCTATTTTCTCTGCAGCCTGTACATTTATTCACAAAAGCCAATGAGTAGATTTCCTCTAGCTCAAATTTATTTGATATCCTATCTTTATATTTTTTTATTCTCCCATTAAAATGGATATTTTTTCTTGCATTGATCTTGGATTTCTTCAGGGTATATATATTTCATGCTTTTTTAATAAAACAAAAATTTAATTCAGTTTAAATGCTACTAAAAAATAAAGCAAAATATATATATATATTTTAATGCATATGTCACTTTTATTTATTTCAGAGACTTTTAGTGAGGCTCAAGAACATTTTACTGAAGTCGAAGGTACATCTAGTTCGGATAGTGAGCCGGATCACTGTTTAAAAAGAAAAAGAACTGCAGCAATTCCCTTTAATAATGAAGAGCTGGAAGAAGACAAAATTTCGTCACATACATCTTTGGATTTATTTTCTAGTTCAACTCAACCTGTGTCCATCTCATCTATCACCAATTCCATCTCACCCATCACATCCATCACCTCTACTGTTCCATCCATTTCATCCATCTCATCATCATTTCATTCTATCGAATCATCTACAAGATCATCTGAATTCTCGTCTGCTTCTTCTTGCCCTATTACATCTCAGACCTCTGTAATGAGTAAGTTAGATTCAATTTTTTTTTAAATAAAAATTATTAATATCCTTCATGCATTATGGATATGTTAGCATAAAATAAAAGCGTTTTCTTGCAGAAAGAAGACAGTTAATAATTTTTATCAAGGTTGGAGTAGCACAGTTGAAGTTTATTCTTACAGAATGAATAAAATTCAAATCAGATCTTTTTTTTTTTTCCTCTGCTGGAATAACTTAATTGTGCTATTCTAGTCTTGAAGCTAATTTATCTAGTCGAAAAAATATTCTTTTCTTCATTATAATTTAATTTATTTTAATTTATTTGTTTTATTTTTATCTTTTTGATTTTCCTCAGTCTCTATGTACTTAATTTAATTAACATTTAAATTATCAATTGTAATTTTATTTAGCACTAGCGGCCTTCGCCCGCTACGCTGGTCGGTTTATCTAAAGAAATCTTGAAGAAGTAGTTAGATAAGGTTCAGACATACATTAAAAAAAAAAAAAAAGCAAGTCGATCATTCAAAAAACGTTGGGAAATATCAAATATTTACTGTAATTTTTTAAGAAAAACAAAGTTTCGAAAAAAAAAATTAAATCGAAAAAAAAATTACACTGACATATTAATGCAAGGAAATTTTCCCAGAGAGAAAATTCGCCTTGAATACAATATTTCAAATTCTTTTAATTGCTTATAGGCGTTAATGCCAACATAGTGAAAAAAAATTCCATGCTGGGAATCGAACCCGGGCCATCAGTATGGCGCACTGACGTTCTACCGACTGAACCACATGGAACGACAGCCAGCTTGAAACTTTCTCATACTTAAGTAGACTGGCGAAAACATAACGATAGCGCGTTTTAAAATCGCACAGTGACATCTATTGGATTTTATATGTACTAAAAAACGTTATGTACTAAAAAACGTGAGCAGCGCACCTAATAGTTTCTTTTGTTTCTTTTTGTTACTTTTTTGTCTGTTGTCCGATTTTGATGAAACAAAGCCTATACACTGCCCGGGAGTGTGCATTCTTCATTAGTGAAAACCGCATAAAAATCCATTCAGTAGTTACGAAGATAACCTCGAACAAACAGACAGACAGACAGACAGACAAAAAATTCAAAAATTTTTTTTTTGTGTTTCATTGGTTTTCTTTTATCGCCCTGACTCCATTTTTGTCAATTATCTTCAATGTACAGACACACCGGGTCCTACTGTTTTATTATATGTATAGATTCAATATTTTAAAAAGTAATATGAACTGAGTTAATTTGTGTAATCCTACCTATGTTTAGTAACTTAAACTTTATAACAAAGAACAAATTCACATTATATATGAATGGGATAATAATATAAAAATGGTTGCAAACCAATGTATATTTAATTCCTAAATTTAAACACAAATGTAAAAAATTAAAATAGCTAAATACAAGTATAAATTATACTTGGCAGTTTGTTTTTTCTTTAAAACCATCATCAGGGGTAAAATCTGTCATCTTTTCAATTTCTTCCTGTGCCGAGTAACTTTCAGGTAGATTCTATCTTGGTAATGGGATAAAAAGAAAAATAAATCTTTAAATGTCTTGGGCATAAATATTTTTCTTTTTATGGATGCATGATTTCAGTCTGGGAGAGATTTTGATTAATTGTAAATTCTACTTTATATACTTAAATAAGTTATTTTATTATCAAGAACTTTTAATCAATGTTTTTTATTGTAAGAGATATAACTTTTTAATTATAATGCAAGGCATAGAAATGTACTAGCCCTTTTCCTTCTTGTTATTTCTAATACTCAGAAAAACTATATCTTTACCTTTTTCTGGTCTTTTTGCAGCCATGGTTGCTTCATTTAATGTTAGTAAATGTAATTTTTTAAATATTAATACAATTTAAATTTAATGATATGTTTGTAGTTCTTTATTTTTGAAAAAATCTTTTTATTTAGTATTATGTTTTTACTGAAATGCATAGTAATTTTCATTTTACCAAATAACATTTTTAGGCTGCTTTAGGCTTCCATTACCGTATTTTCCTGCGTATAATCCGCGGATTATCTGTTAAAAAACTTCAAAATTTCCAAGTGCGGATTATCTGCCGCTGCGGATAATCTGGTGAAATTTTTTCAAGCAGAACTGATTTCCCATTTTTTCCCTGGCAATTATAAAATGTAAACATATCAAATGATTGTCTGTTTGGGAAACCGCTCGCGGAGCTGCTTGTGATTGGTTCAAATATGACGTGTCCGTTCTAGTGGGAGTGGCCTCCGATTTTTAAAGAATATTTGTCTAGTCGTTTAGCAACATGCCTCTATGAAGAATACAAGTTTCTCAGGTCATATCAATCAAAAATTGCAATCTAATCATTTCTTAGCTGAATCTTCTTTTATTTGTCAGGTGGAAAAAGAAAATGCGTAAGTTACACAGCTGAATTAAGCTGGATGTAATAGAAAAGGCAGAAGAAGCCGTAATAGATCGAATATAATCGATTGCCATAATCGAATGTTCGATTAGGGCAAAAGAAAAAGGAGATAATTATTATTCACGGAATAAGAGTCTCTTACTTATTATTAAATACTAAAAATTATAATTATTAAATACTAAGAATTATAATTATTAAATAATATTATTACCTGTTATTATTAAACAATTGTCAAATATTATTGGTAATAGATCGAATATAATCGATCATGATAATCGAATTTCCATTATAGCCGAAGAACAAGGAAAAAATTATTAAACTATTGTCAAATATTATTACTTATGCTTATTATTTTAACTTGCAGTAATCCTATCATTATTTATTTTATTTACAATTATCATTTAAATAGGACAACTAAATCAATAGAAACTTTATTTATTAGTATTTTCGAATGTTGAAAACAATGAGCATCGTATAATCCGCGGATTATACGCCGGTGCGGATTATCTGCTGAAATTTTTTTAAAAAGGCTAAAATTTACGACCGCGGATTATACGCCGGTGCGGATTATACGCAGGAAAATACGGTACCACTTTTCAGTTTTGTGAAAATTTCTGACTTGCACATGCCATTGATATACAAAATATTTCTGCTTTTTTTATATTTGTATAATTTATATTTATTCTAATTTCATTCTTAATTAAATAATTCTGAATGAGTACATTTAATCATTTTATTCTTTAAATTGGCCTGCTAAGATTAAAAAAAAATTACATATACATTAAGAAATGGTAAAACATTTTTTATATTGACGAATGTAAATAAAGGTAATATTCATTTTGTAAAAAAAAATAATTTGCAGATTTTCAGGAAAAAATTATACAGATGCTAGAATTTCTACACTCTGATATAAAGTACATCAAGGATGCAATAAATCTCAAAAACTGTCATGAGCTTCCACAGCTCCCACCAGGTTGTCCCAAGTTACCTTGTAAAAATCCGGAAGATTTGACCAAATTGGAAAACATTTTACAAGATGAAGGTATTTTCACTAGTACATTTACAAAGTGATTCATTTTAGTTGTATACTTCTTTGTCTCTGAAATTTAAAACTTACTTAATTGGAGCAATTATTTTGTTTTCCTTTAAAATTGAATATTTTTAACAGTTCCTTGATGCTTGAAGTAAATCCCTAATAATAATAATAATTTAAAAGGAAACACTAAGCAGTAACAGGCAAGCTGAATTTTTCAGAGCCCTAAATACGACTGAAAAGTTCAGAGGTGTGATAGTTAGCATCAAGAGGATGAAAAATTGCCATAGGACGTGAGGTCATTAAGGGGCCGCTTCTACAGGCCTGCTAATCGCTATGAAAAGATTATAATTACTACGATTTGGACCTATAAGCTATGGTGCTACTAAACTCAGTCTTAAACTAAGATTTTTTTTGCAGAAAATACAATTTTTTTTTCTTCTTTCTTTCGAGTTGTTATTTTTAGTCCTTCCTGCATATTTCTTAGGAATCGTTAGTTTCTGAAATTAGAATTTGGTACTGAAAGTTTAAAAAGAATCTGTGCAGTATTTCTTCCAGGAAATTCTTCCACTGATCTGTTTCTTCTGCAAGTATATTTTAAAATTTATATTTTAAAGTCCATAAATTTTTTTTTGTCCTGAGGAATTTCTCTTATTTAAATAGTGAATTAGACAAGGAAAAAATTGATAATTTCTTCAAACAGTTGTGAAAAAATATCAGATATTTCATCAAAAGTCTCAGAAATAAAAAGCGATTATCTTCAATTGGTCGCTGAATAAAATAGTTAATTTAATTAAAAGTTCAGAACAAAATTGTGAATTTTGTCAAAAGATTGTGTATAAAAAATAATGAATTTCGATAAACTATCATGGAAGAAACATTGCTAATTTTGTTTAAAAGTTTCGGAAATGGGCAGTGAATATTGGCAATTGGTCAAGAAAAAATATCACGAGTTCTGTCAATAGGTCACAAACTTTTGCGAATTTTGCCAATTGACCGCAATAAGCTATTAAGAATTTTGGCAAATGATAATGTTGACTCTAAGAAAAGGGTTTCCAAGTGGAAATTTTTCAAAAGGGGTACACTCTTTTAAAAAGGCACTTTTTTTCAAAAAGGTAATACTTATTCTAAATAAAGGGTACTTTTTTTTCACCCAAACAGGGAAGAAAAATATTTTGAATTTGGTTTAGAGTCCTCTTTTTATTAGAGCTTCCTAGAATTTCGATAAGCGGAATCAACTAACTTCATGCACTTAATTTAAGTATACAAGATTAGAAAACAGAAATAAAAGATTTACCTCATACACTGAATAATATTTCCTTAATCAAAAAACAAGTTAAGTCTTATGTTTAAAAAAAAATTCTGTTTTCTCATCATTTAATTCCTTTTTATTGTCATATTTAGGGATTTTAATTGTCGGTAAACACTTTAAGCATTAACTGTATCCACATTGTTTACCACATTTTTGTTAATCGCAGTTCTTAATAAAGTAGAATCACCCAGGGTCATTCCTGGTCACTGAATTTGAGGTAACTCTTGATCATTTTCACTTTTATTATCAAAATAATGATTTATCAAACAGTAAAAAAAATTGATATTTTGCATTGAAATGTATGTTCATTCATTTAGTTGAAATTTAATACTGATAAAATATATTCAAAACTGTGACTCAAATTTCTGTAAAAACACATTAACCTCAATTTTTACATATTTTACAAAGGTTTGTGTCATTCTGAAAGTTTTAATTATTTTATTTCAGCAATGGCATATCACAATCTTTGAAAAATTATAAAATTTGCCTCTACTATATAAATGATTACTACTATATCTACAATATTATCTCATTGCAAAATGCCAAATGATGCATAGAATAAACATAATGTAATTGAGGAAACTAATTACAATAAAACCCTGATAATTCGGATTAATTGGGACCAGACCCAATCCGGATTCTCCGGAGAATGAGAAAAAAAGTGAAACAAAACATATTTACAGAAAATTGCTTTTATATTAAACATATTGAATATTTACAGATAGTAAAAAATGTTTATTTTGTAATTATAAAATCTTCTGCTGAGCTAGTTTTGTATAACTTATGCGGGCCGCACGGTCACACATCCACTTAAGCATAGTTAGTTTTTTGGGTGTAGTCTCCACCTGATGTTTAAAAAAAAAAGCAATTAATTGTTGTAAATGATTTGTTGCTTCATTATGGCTAATAACTTTTGGTTGATCATCATTGATAATAGTATTTTCGTCTGAATCACCTTCATTTCCAACTTCTTCGGTTGCACATCACATGATTATTTCATCATCTGTAACTAAAGCGTAAGCTTTTTTTTTTAATGCTATACACATTAGATACATAATATCCAGTAGGTTAATTTGAATTTAAATATAATGCATATTATTTATTATATGTATGATTATTATACATCATAATAAACCATTTTTATCTATAATTCTCCCCCCCCCCCCCCACTCAAAAAAAAAAAAAACTAATAGTATTAAAAATACAAATAATGCATATTTTGGAAGCAAGGTAAGACAAGAAGTAATAATTTAACAACTGAATACTTAAAATATTTAACAAAATTCAGCAAAGAAAAAAAAAGGGAGATTCATAAGTATTTGTATAAGCTAATTTTTCAGCATAGTAAACAAATAGGCTGGATATTGTAAATAGATACTCAGATATTTATAGAAAGGAGTTAATTTTTTATTATCTTTATGTTAGTTATACATTCAAAAAATGACTGACCATTTCAAATTCAGAATTAATGATTTTTCTGAAAAACAAGCTAACAATTGTAAAAATCAAAACAGAAAAAATATTACACTCATCTAAGAAATACTTCTAAAACACAAAATATTATGTAGTTTTTTTTTTATTATTATCTAATTGAATAGAGTAGACTCCCTCAAATCCGCAAACCAGAAATCCACAATTCTCTAAAATCTGCACATATTTTATGGATGTAAACATTGAAACTTTCAATTTGGATATTGCTAAAAAGTTTGATTTTTTTAGTTTTGTATAAATTTCACATATTTTTTTATTTGTAATTTTCTTAATAATACTCCATTCAAGTTTCTTTCATGAATTAAGAATAATTTTTTGGGGGGAAAAAATTCAAGATATTGCTGATATTACTGGTAATCACATCTTACTAAATATATTTATGCATTAATCAAGATTTTTTTGGTTATTAAGCCTGGGTAAACCTGAAACAAAACTTTCTTATTTTATGATTTTGATGTGAATTAGGAATGTACTTTTATGAGACAAGTTTTGTTGAATAATTTTCGAAAAATACATTTAATCTTTATAAGGAATATTTAATCATACACTACTGATTATTAGCTTGACCTTTGCTATTAGTACTTTAATCATTTAAAAAATTATCTAAATTTTTATTATTTTAGTTTATTACTTATTTTAATATTTTATTATATTTTAAGCTTCATTATAGTTCCAAATGTACTATTAATTGCACTCAAATTACTGTTTAAAAAATTATAAACAAAGCAATGACCAGAAATCCGCAAGATTCTAAAATCCGCACAACCTCTGGTCCCAAGCTGTGCGGATTTCAGGGAGTCTACTGTATAAAAAATTTTTAATTAAACATTCATTAGTTAAATATTTCCAATTAATTTCATTGCATAATCGAAATCACGTTTTCAGGTTGATTTGTCACTTAATAATTATAATGTAATTGTTCAATTATAAGTGCATTTAATTTTAAAGAAGCATTTTATTATATAGCCATCAGAAGAGGCCTATTCCGTAAAAAAATTGGAAACATTACCTTTAATAGTTTTTATAATAATTGATTATTGATCTTTTTTACCAAGAATTACCCCGAGTGACCCTGCAAGATATTTTGAAATATTTTTCTGTTAATCTGTTTTCCTATTAAAAATTATGCATGTTACAAAAGAGAAATTAAAAAAATTAAGCTTGTTTTTCCCTAAAATAAGAAGTATAATTTATTTCAGGTACATATAAAACAGCTAATGACGCTGCTGACTATTATGAGAATAATAGTGACATAGAGCCATATTCAACTGATGACGGTCATCGTATGAAAGAGAAGAAACAATATGACTTATCAGATTCTGAATCAGAGCAGATTCCTTTAAAGAAAAAAAAAACTTTAAAGAATAATGCAAACTTAATTCGCGTAACCTCTCCTCCAGCATTTCCATCTACTTCACGCTCACAAGGATTGTTTCTTGAAACTCCTTGCAGTGGTCAGGTAAACCAGAAATGCTCCTGCAACACTGAGCTACTTGGTAAGTGTTTTTTTTTCTTTTTGCACAATTCTTAAAATTTCAATAGACCAAAAACTCATTAATTACCAAAAATATTATTGTACCAAAAAATACCGAAATTATATATGTAATTCCATTTCTATACATTTATGTTATGTTATTTTATTTTTCTCCCTTGTGTCAAGGTAGTAATTTTGTATTAAATTGAATGGTTCATGTATTAAGGGTTTATATGTATATATATACGTATAAAAATGAGAGAATTACATAAATTTAAAAGTTTTGTCTCTTTTTATTGATTTACATCACAAATAAAATCTCTGGAAGTGTGTGACGGGGGAAGGGGGTGGCAACAGCTTTCCTTTTATCAGCTTAAAATTTTCCTTAGAATTTTATTCTTTTTTCTGTTCATTGAAACAAGATATAGGGAAATAAAACTAAATTTTTAGGAAGTTGAAAAATAAGCCTAATATGCAAGTATATTAAAGCATCCTTCATTTGAGATTGAAATATATTTTTAGTGAAACTTTTATAAATACCTTTCCAAAATGACCATAATAATGTAAATCAGGGATTCTCAAACTATGGTATTGGTATGCGAGCCTCTTGTGACTGGTATGCAAACATTCAATACTTATGCATGAAATGAAATACAACATGTTATCAGATCAAATGCTGCTTGTGTTAATAGCTTGAAATTTCTAGAAAATTATCAAATGTGATTTAGGTTTTTGAAAATGCTTCTATTTTTTTTTTTTTTTTGTTAGTAAAACTATTTTTTAAAACAAACTCGATGGAATTTGTAGATTATGCTTAACAAAAAAAAAGGGGGGGGGTCTTTTATTTATGATGTTGTTTTACAGTCCCTCCGTCTGCCTATTCTCCTATACACAGCTGTTGCTTTTAATCTTAGTCTGCAATCTGCATTCATTAACCCATTAAAATCTTTAACCCCTAGAGGGGCAAAAAACTTGTATTCTCAAAATTCTAAAATGATTGACATCAGAATTAAAAACAAATTTATTTGAAAGTACAGTAGACTCCCTCAAATCCGCACAGCTTGGACCAGAGGTTTTGCAGATTTCTGGTCATTGCTTTGTTTACATTTTTTTAAAAATAATTTGAATGTAATTAATAATGAAATCAAAAGTATAATGAATGCATACAATATACTAAAATATTAAAAAAATAATAAACTAAGATAATAAAAATTTAGATATATTTTTCAACTGATTAAAATACTAAAAGAAAAGGTCAAGTTAATAATCAATAATGTATAATTACAAAAGAAGAAATGTGTTTCTCCTAAATTATTCAATGAAATTTGCTTCATAAAGGTACATTACTAATTCACATCAGGATCATAAAATAATGAAACTTTATTTCAGGTTTAGCCAGACTTAATAACTAAAAAAGCTTGATTAATATATTTGGTAAGATTGTGATTACCAGTAATATTAGTAAATTCTTTTTTTTTTTTTTTTTTTTTCAGAAATAAATTATTCTTTCTTCATGAAAAAACATGAATTCAATAACCTTAACAAAAATTATAAATTAAAAAATGTATGGAATTGATATAAAACTGAAAAAATCAATTTTTGCACCTACATCTGAACTGAATGTTTCATTGTTTACATCCGTAAAATATGTGCGGATTTTAGAGATTTGTGGATTTTAGGAGTGCAGATTTGAGGGAGTCTAGTATATGAAAACTTTTCTTCATGGACTTAATAAAATTAAATTTTCATTTCAAAATTCCGTTACCAATATGGCATATAGCAATTAAAAATAAGAGAATATATTTTATCCTACCACCTTTTAAGGGATTAATTTTATAACTATTTCAATTATATAGCAGACCTAGATAATATAATAGACGAACGCACGAATGTTATTCACAGAAAATTTTCAAAGTTGGCAGACAATTTTGATATATATTTTTACAATTTTTTTTTCCCATTTATTCATAGTTGAGTTATTTTTAAAATGAATAAAATCAGTTTTGTTTATTATCATCAATTGGTGTTTTATATAAGTTAATAACAAAAATTACTTATTTTATTAAATGTTTTTTAAAACTTTTATTACTTTTTATTTCATCCATCAGTTATTTGTAATAAGCATATAATTGATTCTACTACTTTTCTTGGTTGAATTTTAACAATGCTTTTTATGTGTTATAGTGACACTTACATTTGCATATAACTTGATTCTTTTACTATTCTGTACAATATAGTTTTTTTTTTTTTTTTTTTTTTTTTTTTTTTTTTTTTTTTCCTAGCTGGAAATTTTTATGATTTCATTTTAGATAATTTTACATTTTACCTAGCCTGCTGTATTGTAAAATTTACTGCCCTAAACATAAAGCTGTATTTTTATGTTTTAAAAATGTGACATTATTTTTCCTTAAAGAAAAGACCCTCTTAAAAGAAACTGTTGGCTTGTGTGAGTTAATAATGACATGATGTAGTCACAGCATTAAATGTCATTTAAGGTTTATTCTATAACCACTAATGCACAATTCAGTTGATCCATCCTCGATAATGATATTTCTTTATCATAATAGAGTATTTGACTTTATCTGTCGTGTCCCAGTCTATAATAACACCTCACGGGTTTATTTTTTACAAGTTATCCCTTCACAGAATAGTGCACACATTTTTTTAATGTTATTTATGTTAAGATTTTTCTCAGCACCAGTATGTTATTTTGCAGATTTTGAAAATGTTTATATGTTTTGTATTTTACAGGACTTATGGAAAAAACTTTAAAAGAAATTCAGCTACTAAAAAATGAGATGGTTGAAATGCGCCAAAAAATATGCTTTGACACTACCTTTGAGGAAATCGAACGATTTCCTCTGACATCCATTCAAGAACTTTTGGTGTTGAATACAACATTAGAAGACCATGAAGAGTTTTCAAAATATGTAAGAAACTAAGAATGTAACACAGTATAGAACCATTTATTCGGAAAGCCAGTTATCCAGAATGATATTTCTAATAGACTGATGTTAGAATCTTTATAGTAAAAAGTGTCATACACAATCAGTTTGACATATACATTGCTTGAAACAATTGCGCATAGTTTGATAACAGCATCTAGTATTTAAAATAGAAGCATATAATCATATTGTAGATTAATAAATATTATAATATTACAGATGTTTTCATTTTTATGCCTAGAAAACAGAAGAATTTTTGTTCAAGGAATTCCCATAAATTATCTTCTTTCAAACTCTAACAATTGATCTTATTTGTGTCAGATTCTTGGTTCAAGTATTCTAATAATAAATTTAAAATTAGAAGTAATACCACAACTACATATGTTTCACAAAACTTATCAAATGGATGCTGCTTTAATGCCCAACCAGTTAACCGGAAAAACCAGTTATCCAGAATACATCTGACTCCAACCATTCCAGATAAATGGTTCTGTACTGTGTTTAATGTAATGTAATATATTACCGTAATTTCGGGTGTATAAGCCGCGGATCAAACAATTCTTTTTGGACCCAGAAATTTTATTTAGTGATTGAAGACAAATATTTACGGCGATCTAACTAGTTATATTTTTTTCTTAAAAAATTCTGGGTCGAAAAAGAATTGTTTGACCTGCGGCTTATACACCCGAAATTACGGTATGTCATAAAGACGATGGAAACTAGAGCTGTTGCAAAATGCACATATTTGTTACTAAGAAATGGGTATTTTCTAAGGAACGAAGTACTAAATTATTACTTAGAAATACGACTCGTTAGTCATTACCAGGGTGTGTGAAGAGAAAACTGTGCCTGGGGCAAAGTTTGAATTTGGCGCTCCCTCTTCCTCCAACTTCATGCTAAACCTCCCAAAATGACATTAATTGTATAAATTTAGGGCCCCCCCTAAATTTCTGCACCTGGGGCAATCACCCTTTTCGATCCCCCCCCCCCCCCTCTTTCGCACGTTGCCCTTACCACCATCCTCCATATCGCTTCTGTTGGTTGTTACTGTGACAATGCACAACTGAACAAACTGAAACTACCTTGAAATGCTGTTTACGCGATCCTCCCTTTCGCACGGTGCACTGTTGGTCGTTACCTGTGTCAATTCAATACACAACCGAACAAAATGAAACTAATTTCAAATGCTACTAACATTTGTTAGCATTTGTAATTGTATGAATGTGGCCAGACACTCGAATGTGGTAAAGATGCGAAATTGTGTTCAGACTCTGACATTAAGCGCTAGTTTCAGTTATTTCCGTATCCAGTGTATGCGTATCATTTTGTTTGTATCAGTTTCTCAAATCTCAAATGATTTGGATTCTGCATGAAATTTTTGATACATTTATTTTATTATGAAAAGAAATAAAAAGTGGATATACTCTTCTTAAGCATCAAATGATGAAGCAAAATATGATTCATATTTATGCAAAGTGAAGTATTCAGTTAAAGGTAGTTCAACAACAAATTGGGGGGGGGGGAAACATTTATTGGTAAAGCATTTCAGAGCTTGCGTATTTAGCAAAAAGTATTTATCAGTGTTGTATATTAGTACCATCTGAAAGATTTTTTTCAAAATCGGGTTATTTATTATCTGAAAGACCTCCTCCCCTCCTAGGGCCTAAAAAAAAGCAGGGGGCCATGGTCGGCACCTTGCAAAAGGGAGGGCTATCGCCCTGGGTGCAGAACTATAAGGGACACCAGATTTATACTACTAATTAAGTTTTGGCCTGTTACAAGAAAAAGTTGGGTGAGGGGGCGTCAAATTGAAACTTTACCCCAGATGTAGTTTTCTTTTTGCACGCCCCTGGACAGGGCGGGCGCATGAACCGAGGGCACCAGAATGGCAGGGTGCCAAATGACCTTTTTTTTTCTAATGTCTATATTTAGCGTGGTATATTTAAAATCATCCTCTCTGGGGTATACCAAAGCATAACAGAATCTAAGAATGATATAACATAAAAAAGCCTGTATAAAACAGAATTTTTTTTTACTCCGTATTCAAGGTTTTAATGAAACGATATATGTATGACAAACCAAATTACATAATTCAGTATCATATATTTTATGATTACATATTTTAAATTTTAAAAATAAGTCGGTCATTAGAAAATTAGTGAAATTCTCTTTGTAAATATACTTCATGGAGGTGTGGCCAGTGGAGAGGGCATGCCAAAATTCATATTTGACCCAGTTCCAAAAAATGTTAGTTTCGGCCCTGAGACTCTCTTCATTAAAATCAAAAATAGTGGAAAAAATATTTTTTAAATCACAAATCAAAGAATTTAGAAATAGAATATTTCTGCTGGTCAGGGCAGCATCGTGCGAAAGGGGGAGGATGAAGGGAGCGGTCACCTTAAGCATGGAAATTTAGAGGGCACCAAGTTTATACTACGAAAGTAATTTTTGGCCTATCAGAATAAAAAATTGGTGGAGGGTGGCGCCAAATTGAAACACAGTTTTCTCTTTGCATGCCCCTGGTTCAAGGGGGAGGGAGAATCATGCAGTAGGATAGCTAGCGGGGGGCAGTCCACCCCGGGTGACACCCAATCTTTATTTGCAAATAAAAAATATAATCTTATAAGACTATGGAAAGGAATTCTGAAATAAAATGAAATTTTTAGCGCATGACACAATATAGTTAATTTTCTTTCATTTGAGAATGTGAAATTTTATAGAGAATGGTGTATCTTAATTAGACATGCACCAGAGAACAATAACCTACCTATCCAACGAGTGGGTTGCAAAAGCAAATTTTAAAAGAAAGAATTTTCTTCTGCATTATAGACGCCACGTTGTCTTATGCAGACTTTGGGTTGAGTAAAAACGCACTCCCGTGATTTATTTATTTATTTATTTATTTTTTTAATAGCAATTCTGTGTAATGCATGTGAATTCAGCTGTAAAATGTTTAATTAAATGCAGTTGCTCCACTTTGTGTTTGAAGTTCTTTTTCTATTTTTAGATTATAAACATTACTTCAATGTGTACAGGAATGACTGTTTTCCTGTTTAAATATTTTGAATTTTTTTTCATTAGTTTTGAATATTCATGTTTAAGAATTCAATTTGGCAAAATTGAAATCAATCACTTAGAAAATTAAGAACACAGTCAACATAACAATGGATTTTGTAGTTTCTAATTTGTTTGTCTGTTTAACCTTCTACACTACATATATTGTTTTTTTGATTAATCAGATCTGAGTTCAAAATTGAAGCCTACCTCATTTTCAATTCTAATTAGTTATTTAAAAAAATCTATTTGTAAAATTGACCTTTTTCCATAATTAAAGTATTAAGCATTTTATTTTAACATAGTGCTCTTTGTTCAAATATTTTTATTGTTGTTTTAGGTTCACTTTTTTGGTAGAATCGAGGGTAAAGACATCAGTGAAGTGACTAGAAATGTCTTAAAATCATTAATGACGAACAGTCTTGCCCTAACCATCAACTGGGCTGGTGGTTATGGTAAACAATCCATGAGAGAGTTAAAACGAGTATTGTTACTCATTGCTGGTTTGTATTCATAACATTGTAAAACATCTGCACTAAAAAAAAAAAAATCTCAATCTTTATATATTTTTTTTTTCTTCCAGCATCTGTTCGTCAAGTACCAATTACACGAGCAGTTTCACAAGCAAACGTCGAGGACGTTGTAAAGCGTTGGCTGCGCTCAGCAGTTGATAGAGATGGTGGGCGAATGAAAAGAAAATCAAAAAGTCAGAATGAGATTCATGACGATGTTAATTGTGATGAATAACTTTAATGTATCATTAATTATGTAAATAAAAAAGTTAATTCAAAATGTTTTTTCATTGTAATGTAGTAATGTTTCAAAGCACCATATTGAAATTGATACAAATTTAAAAAAAAAAACTTGCAAAACTGATTGTCCAGTACGAATCAATGAGGGTAGGGGAGAAAGAAAAAAAAGTCATTTATATTTAAGGGGAAGATAATATTTATTGCCAGTGTTACAGATTAATGCATTCTTGTTCATAGTATTCTCTATTTTATTCAAAAAATGTTGTGTCCTAAGACTATTAATGTCCAGTCTCTGATATATGTTTTTTTAGAGATAGTTGACGTGTTTTTGTACTCATTGATTCTTATAGAGACATATATTTTTTCAAAACCTAAAACTTTCCAAAGAGAATATATAAAGCATTGATTATATGAAAAGTTATGTAATTTTATATGAAACACAGATAAATATATCTATATCCAGCTATACAAAGGCCATTGGATACAGTTAATTTATGTGTATAAATAATTGTGCACTACTTTGATTTAATTAATTATAGTTTATCTTAGCTTTTAGGCTACAAAAACATTTATAACAAATTTTTTTGAGATAAATAGGCTGTTTGTTTCAAATTTAACATTTTTCATATTTATTACTTGTGATTCTATGCAACAATCTAACATAATTTGCCAACAATTAATGATATTTGAAATATTTAAGAACACTGCATTAAGTGTCACAAATTCTGGGATTATTTGCATTAGTAATTACATAAAATTCCTTTTTATGAAAACATATACAACAGATGCATAAAAGAGATCTCATTGAGATTGTTTTGTATTCTCAATAAAATTATGGGTTTCAGCTTTTTTTTAGATGTTTTGGCAACAATCTTGCAAAAAGAATAACTGAATAAGTGAATCTTGTAGGACTGGTGTTTCACTGTATTAAAAAAAAATATTTAAATAAAGGCAAGATTAATGCTGCCCTTAAAAATGCCTTGCAGAGAAAATATAAGTATTAACATATTTGGTTAAACAGTGTTTCTACTCAACTAGAAAACATGGGAAATGACAAAAACTCAAATAATCTGAAAAACTTGAATTTTTTTTTTTTTTTTTTTTTTTTTTTTTTTTTTTTTTTTAATTGAAAGTCTGATTTTTATGTGCTACCATTCATCAAGATTGCCCTAAATTTTAAAGCCCTTCTGTAAAAAAATTCGAATTTTTCACGTAGAAGTAAAATTTTTACAAAAATCCACATGTTTATAACATAGATATTTTAACTATGCATATTTGTCACCATATATGTCAGAGTGGAACCTTTTTGATGTGTGCCTATTGTTGGAATTTTTCCATTTAATTAAAAAAAATATGTGGAACATACGTATAGGTATTTACTGTAATTATGAGGAAAAAATAGTTAATGCAATGCAATTATATTTCTATTTTGAAACTTAATATCAGATTAACTATATTGCAAACTTGTTTGAAAAAAATTGAAATCATCAATAGATTAGAATATTATGTGCTACAATTAATTTTTTTCAATTTCCATTTAATTGAATTTCGAAAAGATTAACAGTGATTTTGTGTGATCTCACTTAATTTTGATTAAGAGTAATGTCGTGCCTTAGGTTCAAAGACCCTTATATAGGCAGTATCTCTACGAAAGAACGTGATGAAATGTGAATGATTAAAAATGACAAAACAAGCTGAAAAAAAAATGCTAAAATTATATTTCTAAAAGATAAAAAATTGAAAACTGCACAACAAATTGCTTTTGTAACAGCTTAAATAAATGATATAACAGAACTAACTAAAAATAAATTAATGTTTAATTTATATAAATTCGTATGTAAATATAAGCCTATGTAACTTTTATTAATATATTATTATAGCTTACCTTAATTACATATCTTACATGAGTAAAAGTTCCTTTCAATTCATTTTAATTGTATTTTAGTTTTAATTTTTTTAAAATGTTGTGAATTGTAGTCGGGAAATTTTGTTCTTCAAATAGAGTATGAACTTTGTTAACTGATATAAGACTTATTATATCAACAGTCAGTGGTAATTATATCAACATAATATATATTGAAACAAAACTATTGTTCAGAGATTGATTTGTATCCTAGAGGGCTCTAGGCATTAGCATAAAAAATATTGTTAATGAAGCCGAACAAAAATTCCAAGGGAATTATTTGGAAAAAATAAAGAATTTATTAAATGGGTGTTAATTTAGGTTTCCACAGAACTTTAGTAATGAATGTTATAAGTCAAATATTGGATCTCAGAAGTTTTAAAATGCAAATATTATTTTGGGGCTCCCAAAATCGTTGGCCCTAGTCTGTGTCCCAGATGCTCTGCTGCAAATCAAACCCTGAATAAATATGCTGTTCCAGAGAGCAGTAATTGCTGGTCATGGGAATAATAATGGTAGTAATGTGCTGGTCCAGCAAAGTTTAAAATCGTTATAGAGGATATTACTGATTGAAAACTGCTGGTACAGCAGAAGTCCAGCAGCATAAACATTGGATGATGGCCTGCTGCTTTATCAACACTGCTGGGTGGATGGCTGTTCGTAGTAAAAACAAATCTGACTGATGGTTTATCCCTGTATAAACACTGCAGGATAAGTGATGGTGGTCGATTAAATGTGCTGACCCAGCAAAGAAGTAGCAGCAGGTTAGAAGCTAATACAGATTAAAAACCGCTGGTACAGCAAAGGTCCAGCAGCACATACACTATCTGATAATCTATCTCTTTATAAACACTGTAGGGTAGTTGTCGGCCCATAGTAAAAAAAAGCAGTCTGACGGTGTACCACTGTATAAAAACTGTAGGATAAGTGATGGTGCTGGATTAAAAGTGCTGGCCCAGCAAAGGAATTGTTGTAGGATAGCTGCTAGCACTGCAGGAAAACTGATGAATTGAAGTAATGTGATGGCATACCAATGCTGGTCTGCTGTTGGCCATCACTGATGGGCCAGCTGCATTTTGCACGGACACTTTAGTACAGGTTTAAGTAATGGCACCATTGCACTTTACCGCTGATGGCACTGCTGGGCTGCCATCATTTTTCTAGCTGATGGCCCACCGTTTCTTTCTTTGCTGGGATGTAACTTGTTATCTATTTTAAGGTTATTTAAGAACTAAAGCTTGATTAACCATCATATGTGCAGATTCATTTAATCTATCTCATGACAATCTTTAAAATTTGCCAAAGAAAAAGGGTATATTTTTTATTTATAAAATATTGTTAACACCAACTTATTATCTAATGTTATTTGTATGAGCCTCTCTTCCTAAACTGAAAAGACCCAGAGTTGCTGAAGAAATGTATTTAACTTTGTTTGTGCTAAACTCTCATGTTAAGTTGACCTGCCAGAAAAAATATTTGAATGTTTAAAAAAAGTTTAAACCTTTCTAATTCATTTTTCTTTGGTATCACACACAGATATGAGTGATATGCAGACAATTTACAACTATGTTTAGGAATGGAACAAATCACTTCAGAATAAAACAAATGATATCCCAGTTATTAATATTAGTAAAAAGTAGTTTTCCAACTACATTGGCAATCATTATTAATCAGGGCTGCATTCATTTTGCTTTTCCGTAGAGTTTACAGTGTTGCTAAGTATAGATTTAAATTGCTAGCTATTTACTAGTTTATTCATATCTATTCTCAATAAATAAGAAAAACTTTTTATAAAGTTTTCAACCCTTTGAAAATACTCAAATAAATTTCCTCACAAGTGTCTGTATATAATAGAGTTTGCACAATGCCGTAATATTTTTTTTTTTTTTTTTTTTTTTTTTTTTTTTTTGCTACATAGAGTAAAAAAAGTTATTTTGCTAATTATTGGTAGATGGGTTATAGGAAAAATGTATATCTGGTGTAGTACCAGGCAAGTATACCACTTATACTTCCCTTCTTTGTGACTCTGAATTTGCATAATTTATTTCTATAAGAATTTCCTTCTTGATTGCATCAACTAAAACCCAGTCATCATGCCTTAGTTTACATTAGGCTTTTAGCTTTTATATGGTTTGCATCTTGTGTTATGGCAAAAAAGAAATATGTAGATAAAGTTTTGCTTTGTTTCAAATAAATTAATTTTTTAATCTCTTGCTTTATACCCCTCTACCTAACATTCCTGTTTCCTCTGTGCTTCAGAACACAAAATTAAATCTTTAATTCTTTTTATTTTTGAATATGTGTGTTCAATATGTTACTTTGTACTAATAATAAATAAATAATAGCATCTTTAGATCCTACTGAAGTAAATGTGTATGAAAACTGATATATTTTCATAATTGAAATTAGTATAAATTATAAATTGCACTGAAGATTTCTATGCATTAACGTAAGACTTTTTTTCCTCCTTCATGTGGACCCTAAAAAAATATTTACAATTATAATTTGAATTTAAAACTTTTTTGTACCATAAAATTTTATATTTTGAAATCACAATTTAGAGCAAAGAATCAAATGAAATCCAAAGAAACCTTTTTACTGCTTTTCAGTCTTTAGCATTCGTTCTTATTTTAAAGAAATATTTTTTATATAAGTAATTTTTTAGATAAAAAATTCAATAAAACATCTAAATATTTGTAGTTAACAATTAAAAGAACTAATCTTGTTTTCATATTTGTTATTTAACTCAAATATAGCCATATTTGAGTTTCAAATGGGGATTTTTTAACATTTGTAAAAAATGTAAAAAATATATCATATTCCTTTCATGTATGTTGCACCCTAGTGTAAGATGTGCGCTTTGATATTAAATTACCCTATTTCATGTAAAAAAAAGGTAGGAGTAAAGCATTTCAAACATGTTTTTTTTTTCTTTGAAGTTAATTGTTAACACTAAAATTGTTAATGGTACTCACAATGTAGTTTTTTTTTTGTGATTTTGCAAATTTAATTACAAAATATGCTGCTAAACAAATTTTGATGATGATTAATAACCATAGGTAAAAATATAATTCAAATGATAAAATATTCATGTATCGTGTATTTCATATAAGGATAAATTTTGAGAAGATAACAGCAAGGCATACAAGAAATAAATTTTACTGTTGTAATATAGTAGTCTTTGTTTTACAATAGAGTATGAAATGCTTATTGAAACTTGTAGATTATGGATTTATTTATTTTTGAAGTCGTGAAAACTGATATGTAAGAAAAAGCAGATATATCTTCATTATTTAGGGAAAAGGCATATTGCTGCTTTCTTCTTGTATTGATTGCATAAATATATAAAAGTATTATTGCAAAAATCTTAGCCTTGGTTATGTAATCTTTTGTAAATTACTTGTATTAGCAATGTTGCTTTTAGTATGAATTTCATGTAATTTAAATGAATAATCATACACAGAAAACAATATCATTTTATTTATTCTTTAGTGTTTTATTTACTCTTCTCTACTTAAATATTTTTCGTGCCACTGTAAGAAATTTTTCGTTTTATATTTTGTTTTACATCATTTCTGCAATACACTGCTCAAAACAATTAAAGGGTATTTGAAGTTTCATATAAAATAAAGATATAAACAATATTTTTTTTTGCCGAAAATAAAAGAAGTGAATCGCAAATGCAAATTTTTCTGGTTTTCAAACTGTGGAGTATGCAAATTTTGAGTTCGACGTCAAAAACGTTGCTTCAGCGGCAGCGAATGAAATTTGACTTTCAACTGGATAAAAGAGAATGAAGACAAGGATGATCGGTATTCAGTGATTGCTTTGTTTCGATGAGTACGATGTCTCAGCGAAGTCATTTGACAGATTAAGAAACTTGGAGAATTGTTGGTAGGTTAGAAGGGGGCCAAACTCAAGCCGAAGTAGCGCAAACCATTGGAGTGTCACAAAGTGTCATTTCCAGGATCTGGAACCGTTTTTTGGAGAGTGGATGTGCAGGCCGAAGACTAGGGCAAGGTTGTAGACGGGCTACAACGCCCAATGAATATCGGTATTTAATGTTAACAGCTCAGAGACACCGAAACATGAACGCTACTCTTCTCCAACAACACCTTCGCTCGGCTACAGGCACCACGATTTCAACTCAGACTGTCCGAAACCGGCTCCATGCTATAGGTCTGTATGCTCGCCGACCGATGGTATGTGTTAGATTAACATCAAGGCATCGTCGCGACCGCAGGGAGTGGGCAACCGAGCATGTCAACTGGAGGAGAAATGAATGGAGCAATACTCTGTTTTCTGACGAGTCCCGTTTTTATGTGCATCCGGATAATAGGCGTATTTTCATCTGGAGGGACCGTGGCAGTAGGAATAATCCTGCGTTCGTGCACGAAAGTGTCAGATTTGGCGGTGGAGGAGTGTTGGTGTATGGTGGCATCTCCATTGACGGGCGCACTGACCTCTACATCATTCGAGATGGAGCTCTGAATGGTCGCCGATATAGGGATGAGATCCTCAGAGCTATTGTAGTTCCTTACGCTGCAGCAATCGGAGATAACTTAATTTTAATGGACGATAACTGCAGGCCACATCTTGCAAACCTGGTGGAGGATTTCCTTTTCGAGGAAGGAATCGTTCGAATGGAATGGCCAGAGTGTTCTCCAGACATGAGTCCAATCGAGCACGTTTGGGACGCTCTAGGAAGACGAGTTTCTGACCTCCAACAACCTCCACAAACCCTCCAAGAACTGGAAAGAGCTCTTCTGGAAGAGTAGGGCAGAATACCCCCAACTCGTCATTAATAACCTCATTGAGTCCATGCCTCAAAGTTGTTCAACGTTGCTGGCCGCCCGTGGAAAACATACCCCCTACTGAAAATGATTTTCTTTGAAGAAAACACCTTTTCTTATTCTTTTTTCTCATATGCACAAATTGTGTTTTTTCCTTTTGTACAGAAATGCGCTATAAAATGCATTTTTTTCTGCCAAACATGTGTAATTTATTCTCATATAACCTACTATGTCTGTCGACCATGTATCAATAAACTAAAAAATTTCCGAGATACAAAATCCACCTAAAACTGTAATATCCTTTAATTGTTTTGAGCAGTGTATTTTATTGTAATCGACATGCAGTAGTTTGTATAATAAAGTACCTTAATTTCACAGTTTACTGCTTTTACCTTTCATTTATTTATTTTTCATTTTATTTATATTATGTGTAGTCAAATAAAATTACAGTTTTCTAATAGCGTAATAAATATATAATATTATCTATAAAATCTTTTTAGAGTTGTATTTTACTTAATAATTCAGAAATATTTTTATCTCTAAACTATGCAAAGATTTTATATTTTCAAAATAGAAAACTTCAATGAGTGACCTGCCATTATTTTTCAAATATAAAGAAGAAAAATTATTGAAGTTCCATATTAGGGCAAAATTGTAGCTTTAAAAAATATATTTTTGTAACTAAATACTTTTTCAAATTTTGCCGAAACAAAATTAATGTAAAATATCCAAAAAAGGCATGGTTCAAGTTTGCACTTTTTTTCTTTAACGATTCTCGACTTTTAATATTTTGAAGACGAGAAATGGTGGGAAAAATCATCATGCAGATAACCGTATTTAACGTTTTAAACAATATTTGGCTCCTAATAAAATGTTTAAATGCTTTTTAAAAATTACAAATGAAAAGGAACTCCTTTCTGTAGTTTAAACTTCCATTTCAGTTTAACTTTTGCCATTTCTACATTTTTTCGCTACTGCCTTAATTGCTCGTAAGTTATTTAAAACAATGCTTTTTATAACATAATGATTAAGAGCTTTTTCATAATTTTAGTTCTCACGACCAGTGGCGTGCGAAGAGAAAACTGTGCCTGAGCGAATTTTCAGTTTGGTGCCTCTTCCCCCCCCCCCCGCCCTAAAAAAAGTTATGTATAAAAGAACTTTGCATGTATATTTTAACATAGGGGATTTGGAAAACACATGTGGGAAAAAACGTGTCAATATAACTCCTTTTGGATTCCAAGAAAGGAATAACATGCTCGTTTCAGAATAAATGTTTTTTTCACAACAAATTCCTAATATATTTATATATATATATATTTCAAAAAAGAAACAAACGGCTTAGGAAATATAAATTTGGCGCACCCTCAATTTCCGCGCCCGCGGCGACCGCCTCCTTCGCCTCCTGCTTCACATGGCTCTGCTCACGTCTTCAGGATTTTATCCGTTCCGACGAGGCTGATAAAAAAATTGTATTCTGGGCCAGGATCCGGATGTTACCTTTTTCTAAAGACTCGGCCAGACCAGATGTAACATTTTTTTCATACTAAACCATACCAAGTTTCTTTCTTCCTAGGTCTGCACGGGACGAAATTTTCAATCCTGGTCTCGACATAACCCGCATTAAAATCATTGTCTCTGTCTGATCTAATCTATGCAAGATGAATATACCTGAGAGAAAAATATACTACATCTACTCGTCTAGAGAAGGGAAGTTGTCTATAATGTATTTTTTCTATTCTATGTGATTCCGTCTTAAAAGGATTTACTATAAAACATTTTTCAGTTTCCAACACATGGCATATGCATTAATGATGTTGAAGGATAAGTGAAGTATTCACACTTAAATAGATATTCATTGATAAAATAAATATATCACAGCCTTTGGCGCTTCTTTAATAATGAAAATTATAAATATGAAAAACGAAAAGCTTTAATATGTACTTTTGATCAGAACTCCTCCATATCAAACAACTTTTAATCAATCGAAGTATAAAACTATGTAGAAATTTAGGGCCAATCCGGGCTGTAATTTCAATTTTTTTTAAGCCGGACCGATTATGGTTTTAACTCTTTTCCAGGACGGGACGAGCATTTTTACCTATGGGTCTGTTCAGGACCGGACCTAGATACTTCGACCTGTGCAGATCTCTAGTGCAGACTACCAGTGTATTTTGAAAGCAGGTTTAGCATAAAATCTATACGCTGTTATTTTGTATCCAAAAGAGAGACACTATCCTAAATCGATTTTTATTAAGCTACAATTTGTGAATGTACCTTTCTTGCATTAAAATTGTGTCAAAAACTCGTAACTTGCAGGTAGGATTAAGTAGTATAAGGCACAAATTTTGGAGAAATTTAGATTTTAATAACTCTGTGAGATTTTTAGATATCGAGATGAAATTTGTTTATTCAATTCAGGAATGGATAAGGAAAAATTTCCTAATTCTATCCCATGGGGGCCGAATAAAAATTTAATTTTTGCAATTTCTCAGATAGATTCTCCATGGAGTTGCAACTTATCTCATCAAATTTTGCACCTATTTTTCATGAAACTTTGCAATTGGAAGTAGTGCGTAGGCGCAATATTTAAGGAGATAGCCTATTGTTTCAATAATTGTGACTCACCTTGTAAATAAACAAAGTAGAAATAACTATTATGGTTCCCGGTCTTCACAAAAATTCACTGGCTCATCAAGTGTCCAAAAGTCTACGAAAAATGCAGATAGAAGTTACGTATCCCGTACAGTTAGCGCACGTCTGGTGTTGAAGTTCAATAATAGGCTAAGTCATATTTTGGCGTTGAAAAGCTTTTTAAAGAGAGGATAAGACTGGTTGTAATTGTATGGGAAACATGCGAGCTAAAGAGCCGCTACCTCGGAACAGGCACGTAGCCAGGGAGGGGGCTAAGGGGGCTGAAGCCCCTCCCGAAACTTTGAAAATACAAAATTATCCGTATGACAAAAAAATAAGTTTGCGGTAGGTGTTCGGTACTTAAAATGTAGAACAGAGATGTTACAGTCACATTTTTACTGTAGACGACACAGTACAAAACACACTATATACAAATCGCATGACGAGGCGCTAAACAATCAGTTAAACATTCATAAAATTACTTTAGCGCAAAAGAACATCTCTAAGGGAGATGTACTCCGAACATACATCCAAATCTCCCTCTCATCAAACTAAATTACTTCACTTCATGTTTTTTAGAAAGGAAGGCAAAATATCTCAGGATATTTTGCCGAAAGTGGCAATAGCGCCACCTATAGATTCTATAATTTAAGGAATGCAGTCATCTTGTTACAAGTTTTGTTTGTTTTTATCTTCCATTACATTAAAATCAATTGCATTTTTAGCTGTAAAAATATCCATTTATTGAATTACATTTACGGTAGTCCTTCATTATGTCGGTTATTTGGATATTTTTTTTTAAATAAGTATGTACCACTAAAAATATAAAATAATTTTAAAAATTAATTTTTGCTGTCTTTATGCGCAGTAAAATTCGATCAAGCATAATTTCTTATCATTAATTTGACTAAGAAAAATTAAGTATAATACGCTTACGGCATAAGAAAGATCACGAAAAATTAGGAAGATTATTTTCTACATGTTTCAGTCATTGGAAAAAAGCTAAATGTTTTTCTTAAAACATATACAATAAGATTATCACAAACCTTATGCTATTTTAACAAACAAACTTCAGATTTTTTCAGGAAAATAAAAATATAATTATTTCATTGTTGAGTTTTCAAAGAGCTCCAGGAAAAGAAGAAATTAGAGAAGATCTTGAACTAATACTTGAAATAATCTTATTTTGTGCAGAATAAAATAGCCACTGACCACGATGACGATCCTCTAACTTTAGAGAAATTGGTATAAAAAAGACTAGTTAAGAGTTCTTTTAAGTTTTGATCAAAGTCTGGAGCGAATGAATTTAAACGAGACATTATAAATATCTTTAGAAATGCTATTTATTTTACCCCAGAAACTCAGAATGAAATCAAATATTCTGGGATACAGTTACTGAAGTATTAATTATCAAAGTATATATTACGATCTGTTTTAGCTTAATTGCTGTTGAAACTATGGACATTTCAAGCGCAGAACAGCTTGCCATTTGTGTTAGATATGTGAGCTATTAAAAAATTCACAAAACCCAATAATTCGGAAATTTTTTTCGCGTGTTATTCCAATAAATGACTCAAAAATTCAAGAAAAGTAATTTTACAACATTGTGATGAACTATGTATTGGCATGTATAAATGTGTCGCATACAAATTGCTAATGTTGACACCAACAGAAGAGGTTTTAAAAGTTTTAGTACTGTAATGTGACGTAATTACGATAAAATCAAACACTTGCTGACAGTTTTGGTTGAGACGAGTAACAAAAGTCAGTGCTGAAATACATTTTTCGGCAAAGAAAATAATTAAATCTGACTCGAAGCGTTATGTCGATGACAGACCAGGGCCGTAGGTAAGGGGGCGCTATGGGCGGCTCAGTCCCCCCTAAAATATTTTGAGCCCCCCCCTGGAAAAAGTTCCAAGGTCACTAAATGTTCCGAAAATTCAAATGAAATTCTGTTCAAAAATCTAATTTAGTTTTGAGACCCTTTCACAGTTTTGCAGAATTACTAAATTGTATTTAAAATAAGTGTTTCAGCACTCCCTCATCCTATTGGTACATATGAAACTAACATGATGTTTAATTTTTCACTAGTTATAGACTCAAAATTTTCATCATCATGTATTTTTTTAGCGTAAAATGAAGTTATTACAACAGTTTAATGAGAAACAATGTGATGCACTAATTTATCTTTCTGCATTAGAGAGAGAACAAAAAAATATGAGCCCCCCTACATTCCCTTGAGCCCCCCTATATTCACCTAAGTCCCCCCCTATCGTACACTTCTAGCTACGGCCCTGTGACAGACTGAGTAGTTTTTCCACGGTTTCCATTCTTTGGGAAATTACAGAAACTCTTGATAAGTCAATCAGCATCATGGCTAAGAAGAAATTATGATGATTGCTTCTGTTGCACTTGTAAACAGTGTTGAATTCAAGGGGTCGCCCGAGAGGGGGATATTCCCCCTCCCCCGGAGAAATGAGATGTCCCATCCCGGAAAATTTGTGATTTTGTGTTTTCAATCGTCAACTCGGAATGCTATAATGTCCCCCCCGGAGCCCCAAAAATCCCTGCCGGAGAAAAGTGCCTGAATTCAACAGTGCTAGTAAATTTATTTTACCACGATTGTCATTTATAATTATTATACTCAGAGAATGTGAAATGCAAACATAATTTTTATGATTATATATGCCTGTAGTAATTAATTTTCTTTCAAAAAAATAATGCATGTAATTTATTTTATTTATGGATCAATAGTTTCAAGACCTCGCACTGGTAATGTCAGATTCTCGCACTTTAACATTAATCGTGTGTTTTAAATCAATTACATATTATTTGTTTGCATTTCAATATTTTACAACGTTTTTCTTCATATGATAGGGGAGAGGGGAGCACATTTGAACAATTTTTTAAAAAAAATCAGTACATTTCTTATTTGAATTATATTTTTTGCGTTTTAAGTATTACATAATAAAAACAGTGCATTTCTTCATCATATGAACCAGAAATTAAAAGTTTTCCATATAAATAAAAAAAATTGTGAGGATTTAAAAAGCTGAAATATTTCTGTTCAAACCTGTCCCGTGTAGGGATATTTTTGAACAAGTAAGGGGCACCTTTGAACAAATGAGTAAAATATGAAAATATTGGGAGTTTTCATAAAACGTTGTTTCAGGAATATAAAGTAATACGGATAAAATTTAATAACCATATTTTATTGAAACTAATATTTTTTCTATTATTTAACCAAACTTAAATTCATCAAAATTGATGTCAAAAATCATTGTTGAAACAACACAGAATTTCTCTCCAGTTATGTTTGTTTGAGAAAACTTTTTTAAAATATCCTTGTAATACACCAATATGATATCTGATGCTTCTGGAAAATCAAAATTCTTCATTCACACTTTTTATGAAAAAAAACGTGACTTAAATTCCGTTTTATCTAGTACGAAAGTACTAGTAATTCATTAGTTTTGGAAAGAGTATATGAAAGAATATAGGCTTTGATAGACAAATCTTACTAAACCATGAATCATTATTGTGTATCCGGATTTTGCAATTATCAGATAAATGAATGCCGTCATCAATTTAGGTTTGAAACTTCCAATCGTTATATATCCAGAGATTGTAATACATGTTTGCAGTAAAGAAAGATTGTTAACAGTATAAGTTCATGTTCTTTGATATTCTTAATTAACCTTTTTTCATATAGAAAAAATTCCAAAAATAATAACATTTAGGTACATCAACAACTCTTTACTTCATAGTTTTCGATGTTCAATGGTGCTCCATCACATGGAGTTCAACATTACAACGATTTACTGAATTTGGCTGATGATTTTAAATAAAACAAAACTTATAAACTAAAGATTACATCTTTATTTAAGTGTTGGAGAATAAATCAAAATTTTAGGGATACAAAATTTTGAACAAAAATCTTACAACGTTATTTTCTTAAGTTTATATTCAAGAGGGAGAAAAATATATATCTTGCTTAGACAGTATTGTGCATACAAAATGGATGAGCTTTGTATACTTATTGCACTGAAGTAATAGTAATGTATTGCCATAGACATTTTTACAAAATAATTTATTTGAAGGTATTTAGTGTTCAAAGGTGCCCCCAGTTCAAATGTGCCCCCCTCTCCCCTACTTGAGACTCATCTCAAACATTGTTAGTTTGTGTTTTTTAAGTTTCGCAGAAAAATTTTCTTAAAAACTCTCCGGTTCTCAAATCGGTTTGGAAACTGGAAATGCTCTTAAAAGTTAAAAAGTGCAACAGAAACTCAAAAAATTAAATATGAAGTAACAATATTTGACATAGTTAACAAGTATCCTATGTAGAAACACACATTAGGATAAGCCTACATTATTTTTTAATTTGTTACTGAATATTATTCAAATTACTTTTGTAAGAATAGAAAAAATTCCAAAATTGAGCCCCTCCCGAAAGAAAATCCTGGCTACGGGCCTGCCTCGGAAACTACCCGACAGATTTTGTTAAAGTTTGGAATCTATTATAAATGGATTATGATCAAGATTTTTAGCAGACAGTTTTTTTTCTGAGGCTACAACTTTTTACTTGAGAGCTATGGCAATTTATCAGGCATTTTTTATTTTTCGAGAATTTTTTTCTGAAGCTAATTATTATTTTTTAAACTGTCTACTACAGATAATGTTATATTTATGCTCTACTACCAACTAACTTTCATATGATTTCTGAGGAAAAGGGTCTTAAAATGAGCATATTTCCTTAGATTTGCACCTAGTGTTGTCTTCCCATAAACGTTTCTAATTTATAGTTTATAGCATATCATGTACATATTCTATGGATAAAACATAAATCTGCACACAAAAAAATTCCACACTTTACCACACAAATGGAGAATAATTACTGGAAACTAAATTTTTAATGAATTGTGTTTTTTTTTTATATTATTTTTTAGCAACCTCATTTAGTCCGAGTGCTACGCGACAAAAATAAGGTGAAAACTGCAAATCGTGATAAGAACATACCGCTTGGTGAGTATGTACTTTATGATAATACAATGCATATTAGAGGGGGAGGCATCTCGTAAAGTCGTCGGAATTCAAGATGGCGGCCGTTATTCAAAATTTCAGAATTTTCTTAATATGCGTAATATAAATGTGCATTTCATGTCGATTTCGATGTTTTTAAAGCCAAATTTTCGTTTTCGACACTTTCCAACATTATTTAAAAGAGTGTATGAATTCGGTTTATCTGTCTGTCTGCCTGTCCTTCAATGCTATAGCTCGCTTAAATATACTCAAATTGCCATGTAAATTTTATATGTTATATGAAGTGTATAATAACATATTCGGAGAAAAAAAATAAATCGTATAGCTTTTATAGTCTGTTTATAGGGCGCTAAATAAATGACATTTTAATATTGTGCATGCGGTGAAATCGTTTGCAATGTGTTTAAATGATGTTATACTCTTTAAAACACATCCAAATTCATATACATCAATGTTAATACTGCAATGAACTACCAAATACTTACTACATAATAAGATGTGCATCACTTATTTACAGTGACACATCAAAACAAGAAAATATGCGTTTGTAATTTGTCCATAAAATTTTAAAAAAGATCACGATCTAATTCAAGTGTTATTAGTGAAGATGATAGAAGGAATAAAACTTCATTTTGTGATAAGGATATCCCGAATAGTCAGTATCTATCTTATATTAATAAAATAAGAAAGTGAGGCATCGTATAAATTTATAGGAATTCAAAATGGCGACTATTATTTAAAATCTTTTGCAGTTTTATACCTCTGCATCTTACAAGAGTATTTGTGATGTTAATTTCTACGTTTTGTAACTCAAAAAATTTATTTTTAATACTATAAATATACCTAAAATGAAAATAGGATAATTATTAAAGTATTTTTTGTCATTTACAATAGAAAATTTGAAGGAATGAATAAATAATAAAAGTACGATTTTATTAATACGTTACTTATATAATCTATAAAAATGAATGTTAAATATATAGCAGTAGAATATAGAAACATCGCATGTTATCATCATATTTTGCGCATTCGTTTTTGCAATTGCACAATAATGTGCAGGAAAGTCCAACCTTTCTACAGACACATTTATTTTTACAGATTTTACACATACATTTTATTAACTCTTCACAAGAGTCTGAAATCTCTGGCAACTCCGACCATTTTATTTTCCATGATAAATTATCCAACCACCATCCCCATTTGTTTGGAGAGGTTGGACGTATTTCATGCTGATCTGCTTGTCCCCAAATGTGTCCAGCTTGGAACACACTGCGTAAAATATGTTGTTGAAGGTTAATGAAAGATGTTCAAAAGAACGATTTTTTGTCATAAAGAATTATTATCTTGCATTGTTGACACTTATGCTATTGCTTTTTGAACAGTACAAAAATAGTACGAACTTTTGTAAAATATTTAAAATACCTTCAGGAATGGAAGTTTGTAGTTTTGATAGGTATGAAAATGTAGCAGTAGCTTCTTTAAATGGAATCCATGCTTTCCAATTTGACTTTTACGTCTTTCCCGTAATAACCGGATTGCTGTCGCATCCCGAGAAAACATGAAATTCTAAGTAAAGTCGTCATTGCCTTTTCTCTTCCAATTGCTGCAGCTATGGTACGAACGAGAGTAAATCTATATTTTTCCCTGTTCCAAATGCAACCCAAATAGTTTCTAGGCATTTATCTGAAAGGATAAAGAAATATGCAATCGCTAAAACTAATACATCAGTGTTTACAGAGCGTATAAAATTTTTCAGTCCTTTTTCAACCATGTCTTTGAGATGCAGTATTATTCTTGTATCAGCTTCTTCGTGACCAGGGCAAGTCATTGCAATTAAGGAACTTGCGGCAGTAAGATTTCCTTTAACTTCTTTTCCTGAAGTGGTTATATTATATTTTGTGTATTTTCATGGTATTTATTGCTGGCGTAACAAATAGTTTAAAAAGCTCTTCTTTGTTATTTGAATTTCTTAAGAAATCTTGCCAATTTTTAGGTAATCTAACATGTGGTTGTACTTGTCATTTGGTCCCTGCACCTCTCTTTTGTCTAGTTTCACCTTTAATGCTTGGTGTAATATATCTATCCCAAATCAAATCTATTCTTTGATGTATAAAACTCCCAATGTCGTTACGTAAGTGAGGATAAAATGTGTTAATGTAGTAATCATTAAATGTGTTTAAAGTTTGTTGAGATTTTGAAATGTTAGTAAGAACTGACCCATCATGTTTTAAAGCATCACGTGTTCCTGGAAAAACTTTGCCATTTTCCCCAACAGTTTCCTCTAAAATATGAACTAAATCACTTTTGTTGCTAGGTCTAAATTCCCTATTACAAGAAAATGCAGGTGGAAGTTGTTGATTTTCATATTTGAAAAAAAAAATGTGAGTTTAACTGACGATTCTGTGTAACTATTAAAAGCGTGGAAAACAACTGGACGTCTGTTTTTAAAACCTTCAAAGTTGCATTTTTATTTTTTATGGTTTTCGTCAGATTACTGAACACAGAAATTTTGTTCTTTTTCAAAGGTTGAAATATTAATGAAAATTTTTTTACTAGGCGTTCCTTAATGAAATTGTAGAATTGGTCAATACCAGTTGACTCAGCTGCACTGTAAAACATTTGTCTAACATTACTTTATAAAACTGGTTAACAACATTACGCAAATGTTTTACAGTATGAATAAATTAATGCATTAATATCCTTATTAACAATAACTTTGCTTTCGATGACAAGCATGACTTCACGATCTTCTAAAAATGGGTTCCCTAATGCTTTTAGTGCGTATTAGAGTGCTTGAACCTTAGCGATTTTTTTTAAACTGAGTTATATTGTTCATGATGGCATCGATTTCTTTCTTCGGGTTTTGCTTGAATGTTAGACTCAAACTTTTGTATGAAATTGCAGATTTCTTGTCCAGATACCATCCAACGTATAAGTGCCGATGAATCCTGCATTAACCTTACTGCACCTCGTTCTCATTTGACAATAGAGTTGTTTTGCTCATGCGCTTGATCTATGCCCGTAGCTGGGAAGAGTTTGTTGGATTTTCTTATCACAAAATGTCCTGATGAAAATACACGTTTACATCTGGTAGTTGCATCAAACAGATCTTTCAGATGGATTGGTAATTAACGTGCATAATTATGGTGATCAAGCATAAATGAATCTTCGAGAAAAGTTAGGAACCGAAAAAAAAAACGAAAATAAATTCAAATTGAAATTTAGGAATACTTTTGATTCATCTTATTTTGGTTGGAGATTAATCATCATAATTACAATGTATATTTATAAGCTGCATTCCAACCAAAAAAAATAATAATACATTTTGCAATTCATTTTTACCTGGCAAAATTCAACAAAACATATTATAATTTAAAAAGCACATATACAACATTGTGGTTATAGACAGCACTGTAAACGTATTGTTTTTTGAGAGCTTGTATAGAAACGATAAATTCTACGCTCGCCATTTTATACAGAAAGTATCTTGTACTGCATTTCAGTGATGTGTATCAATTTTAATATGTTTCAAATAGTTTAACATCATTAAAACACACTAAAAAGTATTTTCGCCAATATACCAAAATGTAAGAGAATTATTTTAAGTGTGCCTGTAAACGAACTATAAATGCTGCACTCTACATTTTCGATGAGAACATTTTGCAGCATACCACATCTTTAAATTACTTATAGAGATAACACATACATAAATTACACGGAAATCCGAGCAAATTTCAGGAAAAAACAATCGGGGCCGGAATGACGGCCAAAAAATTCATAAATACTTTGAGTGCCCTGTAAATGGACTATAAAAGCTATACACTTTATGTTTTAGTCAAAACATATTATTATAAACTTCATATAACATATAAAATTTACATAGCAATCTGAGTATATTTAAGCGACCTAGAGCATTGAAGGACAGGCGGTGAAAAAGACAAACAGACAGATAAACCGAATTCATACACTCTTTTAAATAATATTGAAAAGTGTCAAAAACGAAAATTTGACTTTAAAAACATCGAAATAGTCCTGAAATGCACATTTATATTACGCATATTAAGAAAATTCTTAGAATGACGCCATTTTGAATAACAGCCGCCATCTTGAATTTCGACGACTTTACGAGATGCCTCCCCCTCTAATAGCTATTGTATTATCATAAAGTACGTGCTCACCAAGTGGTATATTCTTATCACGATTTGCAATTTTCTGATGCGTAGCACCCGGACTAATTATATTTTATGTAAAATTAATTTCTTAATCATATTCTGCTACCACTGCAAACTACTTTTCCAGTATTTTTTCCTCATGCAAGACATTTAATTCAAGTTTAAATACGGACTGGTCATAAAAAAATTTTGCCGGTATATGGATCTCTAGCGGCCAGTCCGTTCAACCGATCGAGGTGAAATTTCAGATATAGCTATTCAGAGGTATGAACTCGAGATTCTGTGAACGGCAACAAAATGGCGCTCACGGTTACTGTTTTAGTTACAGAAACTCGAAATTTTCCAATGGCAACACCCATTTTTTTCCTCGCATGCGAAAACCGCGAAAAGCATCGTTCTAGAGTCTTTCTTAAAGGAGCCAGACAATAATATTCCCATCCTACTTTTTATTTGTTTTCTACGCTACTATCTGTCAAATGACGTTCCGTGATTGGTATTTTGTCTTTGTCATATTCAAATTTTCTTCGTGCGCCTTGGTCGTGTTTTTTTGGGGCCGTTCGTAGAGCTGATTTTGTACGAGCATAACGCGTCCGTTTATTGCAATAACCATACCGTTCCAACGCTCTTTAGGGTTTTTGCATGCACTGAGAACTTTGCGATGAAAAAAAAATGGGTGTTGTCATTGGAAAATTTCGAGTTTCGTAACCGTGAGCACCATTTTGTTGCCGTTCACAGAATCTCGAGCTCATACCTCTGAATAGCTATATCTGAAATTTCACCTCTATCAGTTCAACGGACTGGCCGTTAGAGCTCCATATATCGGCAAAGTTTTTTTATGACCACCCTGTACTTTGCTTTTCAATCCCTATCAAACATAATCGTTTAATTTTTTTACGTGTAATAATAATATTTATGTTAATTTTTTTATAATTGTATTATATTTGTCTTCATTTGTTTAGAAATCTATTTGTATCAAAAGGTGAACATTAAAAAGTGACACTATTTATTTATTTCTTATGAAATTCATGAAATATATCATTAAAACTTCAGTTTCAGCTAAGTGGGGAGGCCTACCAAATGGCTTTAGCTCAACAAGCAGGCCATTAAAACATCATAGTGATTTTATATTATCAACTTTTATAGCTGCTGAGCAACTGTAAATAAAATCGGAGATTAACTGCAGTTTTCTATTTCTTTTCCCTTCTATACGTTTAAATTGTTAATTTCATTAGACTGTTTCAAATGCATAATCTTACATCTATGTAGAAAGGAATAAAATGGTACTGTTTACTTTATGTATTGCCTTCTGTGTTATTTCTGTTATATTCTGTGTTATTTCTATTATTTAAAGATTTATTCTCTTCGTTTGTTAGCAGTGGTGTTGTTTCACAGTTTAGACAGCTTTACACAGTATTACGTCAAAATTCTATGAAAGTGTATTTATAATCATCTATCCAAAAAAGACGCAATATATTTACTGCAATTTAAAGTATATACTATTGTTTAAAATCCAACTACTGTTGTTATCTTTCATATTTTTCAATTCGTATTTGTAAACAACAAAGACTGAGGAAGGGCTTTTGGAGAAATTTCAAAAATGTTTTACAGCCTGACTTAATGGATATTACAAGTTTCCAATAATTTTTGCATTTAACCTCTTGGGAATAAGCGACTGTATATATGTCGCAAAAAGTGCTCAGAATCTTTTTTTATCCCCAACGGTAAAATTTGCCTTATTTAATCGGAGCAATTTCCTGATTTAATAAGGCACAAATTTCTGTTTTTAAAAATCTGTGACAAAACATTAAAAATTTCAAAACAGGTTCTCGATGCAAGAAGGTTAATCACCCATATTTCGTTCAGAAAAGAAACCTATACTTTAAATTTAAAACATGAAATGTACGTTTAAAATAAAAGAATGAACAACGATATAAATTATGCAAACTTTATTATTTTTTATATTGAAAAATGCCAAGACATAAATGAAGTCATAATAGGAAATACATAAACTTATACTACATATCGATAATAATGAATGTAATTATTAAGTCAAAATAATGGACAATAAAATAGAATGAATTATTAAAAGTACAGTCAATCAGGGTAACTTTGGGCCAAGAGAGAAAAAAGATTAATTTTGCACGATCAATTGAGTTAACGGCAAAATTTTCGTCCCAAGATATAGCAGCACTAGTGCGAGTTTCACAGCTCAATGGAAATAATTCGTAAAGATTTTACCATGGCAGAATGGATCAAAGTTTCGTTAAGGTGGAGCAAAATTACTCTGATTTCGCGCTAAGTTACCCTGTTTGATTGTATGCAAATCCAATCACGTTAAACATATAAGATTACAACATGTAGATGAATGATTTTTTTTTATATTCATTTTATCAAATAAAAAATCTGTACTCTTTTCATTGAAGTTACATTCATTCATGAATTCATTCACGTATTACCGTATTTTCGGGCGTAAGCGCCGCGGCGCATACGAGTTTAAAAGTTAGAATTATGCTTACTGCGGCGCTTCTGCCGGGGCGGCGGATACGATATATTTTTTCCCTTGCAGCGGTATTCATTACATAGGTGATTTTTTCTCCCGATCCTTTGATAAAATTCTTGCTTTTTCTGCGAATGATCGATAGAAATTAGGCTATCATTTGTCGAAATTCGCGATATTTTTTATGCTTCGCATTTTCTTCCTGATGATTGACTTTTCCCAATTTTCAGAAAAATTACGATCAGAATCACCTCTGTGATGAATATCGCTCCAAGGGGAAAAAATATATCGTATCCGCCGCCCCGGGTTTTTTAGCGATACTTTGGCGAAATTCATGAGCACATTTCGACGAAAGATTGCAGTAAAAACGCGAAATAAGTCAAAAAATCTCTAAAAAACACAAATTATATCAAAAGATGGCGGAAAAATCGTGAATTTCTCAAAGAATTTCCAAAAAGAATTGTCAAAAAATTGTTAGAAAAAACGCAAATATGTCGTATCTATAAATAAACGGTAAAAAAAGAGAAAAGACGTAAATTCAGGCGAAAAAAACGCAGAAAAAAAGGAGAAATTTAAAAAAAAGTATGAAATCTATTAAAAAATCTCGAAAAAAACGAACATTTCTTCAAAGATTCATGATTCATTCATTTCATCATGATTCATACCGTTCTCAAAGGCGAATGAGAACGGAATGAATCATGATGAAATGAATGGATCATGAATCTTTGATGAAATGTGTATTTTTTCGAGATTTTTTTAATAGATTTCATTCTGTTTATGCTTTTTTACAAATTTCTCTTTTTTCTGCGCTTTTTCGACAAAATTTACATTTTTTTTAAAAAACGCAATTTTTTCAAGTATTGCTTCAAGTATCAAAATTCATGATTCATTCAAATATTCATGATTAATTCAATTCATCATGATTCATTCCTTGCTTATCCCCATAAAAAAACGCAAATTTTTTCACGTATCGAGAGAAAACTCTGCAAATTCGTCAAATATCGCGATAAAGCCCTGCAAATTTCGTCAAATATCGCGATAAAACCATAGAAACCTCGTTACAAACTATAAAAAACGTATTAAAAATCGAGAAAAAAGGCTACACGAATTCAAATTTAATTTTGTCGTAAAAAATATACAAAATATATTAAATTTAAAATTGGATTTATATTACAAATGTTAAAAAAATGCCAAAAAACACTGAATATAACGTATTTTTTAACATTTTGATGTATTTTCGTAAGTGCGGCGCATACGACGGTGCGGCGCTTCTGATGAATATTTGTATTATTTTAATGCATTTTCGGAGCTGCGGCGCTTACGGTGTGTGCGGCGCATACGCCCGAAAATATGGTAGTATGAACACGCAGGTGATTATTTAATTGATATTTCAGAGAAAACCCTTTGTTACATACCTCACAAGAAAAAGGTTTCTCATTAGTATGTACACGCAAGTGGACATTTAAATTACATTTTTCAGAAAATCCTTTGTTACAAACCTCACATACAAAAGGCTTCTCTCTGGTATGAACACGCAAGTGTTTGTTTAAATCAGATTTCTGCAAAAACTCTCGGTTACACACCTCACAAGAAAAAGGTCTCTCTTCTGTATGAAGAAGCAGATGCCTATTTAAATGGTTCTTATGAGAAAATCCTTTGTTGCACACTTTACAAGAAAAAGGTTTGTCATTAGTATGCACGCGCAGGTGGGCATTTAAATGACACCTTTGACAAAATCCTTTGTTACATTCTTCACAAAAGTAGGGTTTCTCTCTTGTATGAACACGCAAGTGGGTAATTAAATATTCTTTAGAAAATCCTTTGTTACATACCTCACAAGAGAAAAGTTTGTCTTTTGTATGAACTAGCAGGTGGCGATTTAAATTACTTTTTAGTGAAAATTCTTTGCTACATAGCTCACAACGAAAAAGTTTCTCTTTCGTATGAGCTAACATGTGGCAATTTAAATAAGATGTCCGAGAAAACCATTTATTACACAACTTACAAGAAAAGGGTTTTTGTTTTGTATGCACTCTCTGGTGAACATTTAAATCAGATTTTTGAGAAAATCCTTTCTTACACACTTCACAAGAGAAAGGTCTGTCATTAGTATGAACATGCAGGTGGTAATTTAAATGAGATTTGTGATAAAATCCTTTGTTACACACCTCACAAGAGAAAGGTCTCTCATTAGTGTGAATATATAGATGAGAAATTAAGTTTTGTTTTGTAGAAAACCCTTTGTTACATACTTCACACGCAAAAGGTTTTTCTTTAGTATGAACTCGAAGGTGTCGATTTAAATTTGATTTATTTGAAAAACCTTTGTTACACACCTCACAAGAGAAAGGTTTCTCTTTAGCATGAACTAACATATGGGTGTTTAAACCGGTTTTCTTGGAAAATCCTTTTCTACACACCTCACAAAAGAAAGATTTATCTTCTCTTTTAACACGCAAATGGACATTTAATGCAGATTTAGGAGAAAGCATTTTTTTTACATATTACATGCGAATGATTTCTCTTTGGTATGGATTCGTAGTTAACTACGTTAATTAATTGTGTGAGAAAACCCTTCACTATCCACTTTACAAATAAAATGTTTCTGATTAGTATGAATCCCAGGTTGTCAATATAATTTACGTTTTCAAAACAACCTTCTTTAGATATCTCAGAAGATACTTTAGAATAACCTTGTTATACATTAATAACAATTTTGTGAAATCATTCGTTTAATAAAAAAATGCAATGAAATATCTTGTTTAATCTGATTTGCTAGAAAGTCTCTTATTTCATATTTCACATGTGAAATTATGTGTTTATTTACAACATGTATAACGTGCATATAAAAACTAAATTTCTATACAAATGCTTAAGAGCAAAATTTTCCAGTTGCATTCTTGATTTAAAGTCATAATTAATTTTTAGATGTATCTTTTATTTTATATCTGACATGTAGAAGTGATTAATAAAAAATACAAATATGAGTTACATTCTTTTAGCTTTGGAAGAAAAAATGTTTGTTAAAATGATGAATAGATGAGTTTTCTAAAGCAAAACTTTATAAATTAACAGTAAAGTGACATGTTACAACAGTTAATTGTTTCATGAAATTTTTTATAAAAAATTATGTAAAATTTACACTTTTTTAACAAAAATACAGCGCTTTTTAATTAATATAGCAGGTTACATTAATGAATGTATATTTAACATTATAGTAAAGCTGTTTCTGCAGAACTTTTTATTTGGAAAACACTTATCTGCTAAAATTTAAAATATCAATAAAAATGCCTTGTTATTAAATTATTTGATTTTTTTAATTTGTGTTTTAAAAAAGAATTTTTTATTTAACAGAACAAAATCTAGAAATATGAATCATATATGAATTTTAGTCAGAAATATGTTTTTAAAATTTATCAAATGGATTGATAAAATTGAAAAGTTGATTGATATTTTAATAAATAGATGTCTTAGTTTTATGCTGTAATTTGCACTTAAAAATGTTAAAAATTATGTTAATTCACACTCGCACAAAAACTTTAAATAATCCTTACTGAACAGTAAGTTTTTTCAATGAACTAATTCATCAAAGAGAAAATATATATGGTCTTGTTGCATGGTTTATTTTCATAAGTTCTTTTACTGTTTTACTGTAAATTCCGAATAGATCTCAAAAGCTTCTGCACCTGAAATATAGAAGAAAGTGTATATATATATATATATATATATATATATATATATATACCACTGTTTATGAATATCCAAAAAAGTTTATAAAGAAAAATGAGTTTCAATGTCAATAATCAAATAAAAATAATCATTAAACACATAACACAGTTTTAGTACATTTCACCTTTATTTCTGCAATTAGCACAACTACAATCACATCCTTATTATTGTTATAAAGCTGCTAGGGGCACGCTTAACTATGTTTTAATTTTTATCGCTTAGAGATATTTTATCATTTCTGATATAAAAAAATTAATTAAAAAGATATAATATGCATGAGATATTTTTCGAGTATTATTTTTGAAGTCTATCTATTAGAGTTTTTAAATTAAAATTAAAACTAGTCGTTGGAGGCCACCGTAATACTTACCCATCATTTATATGCATATGAAAATAAAATATGTGAAAACTATTTATACAATGTATTTCAATTCCAAAACTAAATTTAAATGTTGTTAATACACATAGTAATACTCTATTAAGGAATTGCTGATGCACCAATTTCAACAAATTATATAAAACTCCAAACTACTCAAGAAGTACCAAACTACGTAAAAGAAACATCCTTATAACTCCAAAAATAATAATCATATTAACTAACAGTTTGCTGCGTCGGATTAAGCGTCTCATTTTCAATTAAAATATACCTCTGAATTGAAATTTGAATGAAATACAGGATCATGAAAAATCGAAAAATGTGGAAAACAGGATTACAAATATCTCGACAACTAATAATCCGATCGACTTCGTTCTTTATGCAAAATTTGTGTTTTTTTATTGCCTTTTACATGCATTCCTTAAAATAAAAAAAAATCAAAAATTTTTATATACCTTTCATCAGAACGAATTTTTCGAGAATCCGGAAAAAATAGTTCCGGATAATCGAGGTTGCTGATATTCATTAGGCTTCGTCCCATTCTTACATACTAAGTACATACAAAATTTCAAGTCTCTATCTCAATTTGTTCGGGAGATAGAGCGTTTACAGACAAAAGGACGGCAATTTTTTTTTCTAAAAATATGTTTTTCGGAATCTCCACTATCTAAAACGTGTAAATCCGTCAAAAAAATTTTCGATTTTCAAAACGATTGCAAGACTTACCCTATACTACGTATGATGGGTAAGTAAAAAATCAAATTAAAATGGTATAACGAACATAATTTTTTTTTCGAGTATTGTTATTCAAGCCTAACTATTTCATTTCTCATTATAAAATTTAAAAAATAATAATTAAAAAGGTATGTGCAGTATTTTGCGATTATTATTACTCAAGCCTAATTATTAGATTTTTCAAAGATAAAATATTTCAATGAGATAAGTAATCCGTAATGACGCTGTCATTTTTATTTAATAAAAATTAGAGCTACTAAAATGTAAAAAAAAGCATGTTTATAAAATAAGCATATCTATTTGGAGTTATCTGTAGCTTGCAGTAATTATCCGAATGAAACCAAAATCGGTGCACTTGCTATTCGAGAAAAGAAAAGAAGAATGGAACAATAAAAAAAAACGTTCCAATAATCGCCAACAAGTGACGCTAAGAGACCTGTCGATGCAAATTTTGTGAGCATTAGCACAACAAAGATTTTAAGGACAAATTAAGCTCATTTTGATATCAGTGGGATAGACGATACGTAGAACTACAGAATATGATCGTCGTAGTCACAAAATGTTATTCACGAAATACTCCTCTACTCCTTAAATATCACTGTGTAATGTGACTTTACAGCAAGTTTCATTCTTGGTCCTATTTTTTTTAAGGCTTTAGGTCAACAACCCTAGTAACGTGTTTGGTTACTTCGCTAAGATATTTACAAATAGTAGGAGCATTTTCATCAATTGCAAACTTTTCTGAAAAATCTTTCTTGAAGGACGAAGCCTTCCTCATATTGGGTGAATGGTACAAGAGTTTTTATAACAGCGTATTACAGATGATAAAGTAATAAACCATTATATTCGCATGGCGTGACCCCTTCTTTTTTCTGATATGAAGATACATCACTGCTTGGATAACGGATTGCTTAAAATCTGTTGCATACTGTGTATGTCACACAAACCTCAATGATTTAGAAGATCGCATGTCACAACATGCGCGAAGCATTACTTCTTGCGTGTAACACTCCATATTTCAGCACGTCAAGTAGCTTCTGGATTATGTCCTTTAAAACAATGGTTATATGGAATCTAAACTTGACTGGCACAACCATGCAAAGGCGAAAACACATTCATTGTGAAATTTTCCAAGTGCCATCTGGTTTTTCGTCTCTGAAAAGTACAACACTGAATTTCACTCCGAAAAGCGCCGTCTATCGATGATTATTATAATAATTTTTTATTGCTACACTCTTCTGCCCCCTATTTGAATAATAAGTGCACCGATTTTGATTTCATTCGCGTTATTATTTCAAGCTACAGATAGCTCCAAATAAAGATACTTAAATCATAACCACCTTGTACTTTCATTGGTTTTTATTACAGAAAGGGATAATCATTTAAAAAATGCAAAGTATTTTTTGGAGAACATATCTTTAATATATAACTAACAGAAGCCATGCTTTGTTTGGATTCGCGAAGCATTATTTCATTAGATAATTATTTGAAAGTCATAATATTTTTCTGATATTATTTGGTACTACTTGATTATCCCGTCGATTAAAAAGGTACCGCCAAACTAAAAGATTAAATGCCATTTTGATGATAAAACATTTCACATTCACATAACGTTAAATCCGTATCAAGTGTTCGTAACGCAATCAAGTAATCTTTAATATGAAGTTTTATTTCTATTATTATTAATGTTTTATTAATTTATTTGTTCTTTTATTATTAAAAAAATTACGTCAATTTGTTTAATTAGGCTAATAGTTTGGCAATTTGTATCATTTGGCGAAATTGGTTGACGAAATAACCAAGTAGTACTTATTATTTTTTAATCTAATTTAAGTAAAAATCCTATTTTATGTTTTGGCGCAGTTTAATTTTTGAAAGGTAAATTTAGCCAAATAACTAAAAATTCCCTTGGAATTGTTTTATTTAGACATTAAACTGGATAAACAGATATATTTTCCAAGCAAAATTTGACACATTTTTTTTTTTTAATTTTCCACTAAAAGCTCTTTTTTAAAGATTTTTTACATTTTCCATCTTGTCTTCGAAAAAAATGGGTACTACTTGATTATCCCGTCAACCAATTTCGTCAAATAATACAAATCGTCAAACTATTAGTCAAATTGTACAAATTGAAGTAATTTTTTAAATAACGAAAAACAAATAAATTAGTGAAACATTAATAAAAATAAAAATAAAAAGTTGAATTAAAAAATATTTGATGACATAACAACACGTGTTTTGTGTTTAATGTCAAGTAATGTGACATTTACGATAGTTGATTATTTGCATTTAATACTGAAATTTAGCATTAGATTTTTGATCGACCGGTTAAATAAGTAGTGTCCAAACGTGTACTTTGATATTGACGATTCAAGCGCTCGAATACGCCATCTGGTGGAGAAAAGATGTAACTTCTCCATTCAGGATAACGCCGTGTAAGCTCACTGCATTACATGCGTTTTAAACTTGTTCAGAATAGTTATTCTTTTGCACAATTTCAGATTTCCTGTGACATTTGTTTTCTGTCCTATATGACGAAGTAAATATTACACGAATTTGAGTATCTAAAACTTTTAAATACATTTAGAATAAAGAATTGTTTCAATAGAACTTTAACAATAGTTAAAGGGAAATTAAAAGGACAGTTTTCCTGTATCGAAAGCTGCGAACAGCGCCTGTATAGGCCGTTTTAGTTCCCAATAGTATATATGGCATGATATAATGAAGTACAAATTTTTTTAATATATTGATGAGAATTAATAATTTGCCCATTGTATTCAAATTGATTAGCTTTAATACGATAAACAGTAATAACTGGATAAAGTTGAGCAGTTAATTTCTCCTCAACGAAAGTTAAGCTCTTCAATATTTAGGGATGTAGACCAGAATCCATATTATAACTGCAGAAAAAATATTTAGTTCATTATTTACTATACATTTATGGCAAATCTTACAAGATCCGTCAGATTAAAAATGCTTGCCAAACCAACGGCGATGACAAATTTTACAAAAAATATAATTTAAAATTTTTATTGTACATCTTCAAAATTTAAAGCATTTTTACGAACACTTGTATTCTCTGTCAGAAGAGATTCGTCATGTTATCGTTTTGGCATAGATGTCATATACGCTCCACATTTTTTTCAGACCCCAATGTCATACACGCACCAGGGTACTTAACTGGCGACAAAGTAGCATTATTTTGTTTGACATGGTAACTCGGGTGGTGTTTATTTATTAATAAATAGTTTATTTACTTTTATTATTATTCTTTTATTTGTAAATACTATTTTAGTTCTTCTTTTATAGTTTATTACTTTTATTATTATATTAAATAAGTATTATTATTTTAATTACATTAACTGCTTTATTCTATAGATATTAATTAATTATTTTTTAATTTATTTTTATTCCCTTTTTAAAAATATATATGGTAACTCGTATTCGAAAACGAGGTTTTTGCCAAATTGGCGTCTGAAAAAATCGCGCCAATATGGTGTGTATATGACATCTGTTCCGTCGTTTTTTATGCTGATATCTAGCCTCTTGCCTTAAAGCTATATCATATTCGCGTTCCTTGGCATTTTTATGAAAGAATTAATACATTCCATAAACTGCTTCTAAACGGGAAACTATTTAAAAATAAAGCTACATATACCATAATTAAAATATGTATGTTTCATTTGGTTAAATTTTAAACCTTCGAATTCAAATAACTCTTTATATAAGGAATTTAAGAATTAATTTTTTTTACAAATTTTTGTTGCCACTTTACAAAAAAGAAATCATAATTATTTTAATATGCGTACGTGTCATCAGCGTAAATTATTTTATCGAATAAAGAAAATACATTTTATTCATTTAATTAATCATTATTCTACCTGTAATTTCTAACTCCATGATTTATTTCTTCGTCTGAAAATATACATGTTTCATTTTTAATTTCCAAAAATGTATCCGTAATCGAAAAACCTGTAAAATAAATTAACTAAATTAATAAATTTTAAAGATTACTCCGTAAAAAAATAATATTGTGCAAATCTACAGATCATAATTTACTTTTATGTTTAATTTCAAGTCAAAATACTGAATATTTTTTTTTTTTGTAAAGTGTACGGCAAAATGTATAGAGGATTCGCTTAGCTCATCCTAATTAATTTAGTCAAAATTTGGGTGAAAACAGCTTATTAAAAGAGCAGTCAGTCTTTTTACATACTAATTTAGTCAAAATAGGAGTGAAAAAACGACTTATCAAAAAGGAGTGCCGTCACTCTTTTTACATACTAATTAACCAAAATTGGAGGGAAAAAACAAATTATCAAAAAGTAGTAACGTCACTCTTTTTACACACTAATTAAATCGAAATTGGAGTGAAATTTGCTTCTCAAAAAGGAATAAAAGGACTTATGTGCGGAGTGAAAATAATTACTCTGCGGTAAGGATGAAATTCACTCTTATAAAATAAAAGCATCTTCAACAATGGAAAGGAGTGAAAATTCACTCCTTTTGAGTTAAAATCGCTATTTCTTTCAGGAGAGTATATTTTAGTACATACTTCATAGATTATTGGTCAATTTTATTATATTCAAAAGGGTCTAACATCATTAAAATATACTTGAAACTATTTTCTCCAATTGACCATAACGTAATAGAATACTTTTGATTGTCCTGTAATTAAACTATTGATCCAAATTTCATAAACTTTGAAATGACACAACAAAATTATGCAACAATTTTATATTTTAAATCTCAAACGATTTTGTTGGGTAGTGTTTGCTCTGTTACATGCGGACAGACAGACTGAAGGACGACTATAGGTGCTATGTATTTATATAATAACAAACGCATCTAAAAATTTTGGAGGAAAAGTATTTTCGTTTTTTCCCAATAGATAGCTTTAAAGTCGCATATCTCGAGTAATACTTACTCAATTACGCCATACTTTACGGCATTTAGAAAGGTAAGTTTCTAGAAAATTTGATATATAAAGGCAGCGTCATTTGTTAAATCAGTCAATAGTTACTGCGTTTTAAAAATAGAGTTTCCAGAAGATTAAGGGAACGCCAAAGTCAAAATTGGTTTGCTCGTTTTCGTTCCGGAAAATTTGATGTTAAATATGAATCTTTACCTGGTCGGCCTATCATTGAAAAAGTCGATGATATTAAAAAAAATCGAGGTAGAATGGCATATTTCTTCCCGCGACATTGCTACGGAACCAAACATCGGTCATAAAACACTTTTGAGCTATTTGCATAAAACTGGATACCAAAAAAAACTCGATACTTGGGTCCCCATGAACTTTCAGTGAAAAATTTAATGGGCAGTTTCCATTTGTGAATTGCTACTGAAACAGAACAAAATCAAGCCATTTTTGAAACAAGTAATTAGGGGCGATAGCAAGTTAATCACGTACGATAACAATTTGCGAAAAAGATCGTGGTCGAAGCTTCACAAACGATGGCAAAGCCCGGATTGATGCTAAGGAAGGTGATGCTGAGTAATTGGTGGGAATGAAAAGGACTTGTCCATCATGAACTGCTCAAATCTGGCCACACCATTGATTCAACTATCTAATGTGAGCAACTAATGCGATTGAAGCAGGCGATTAAAAAACCCGTTTGAAATTGATCAATAGGAAAGACGTTGCCTTCCATCACGACAACGCTAAACCACACACATCTTTAGTCACTCGGCAAAAAATGAGAGAGCTTGGCTGTGAGGTTTTGATGCACCCACCGTATAGTCCGGATATGAATCCGACCGATTACCATTTCTTCCACCCACTGCGGAACACTTTTAATAGTGTTAAGCTGGCTTCAAAAGAGGCTTGTGAAAATCACATAGTTCAGTTTTTTGCCCAGAACTCTCAGAAGTTCTACAATGACGGAATTATAGTTTACTAGAAAAATAGCAAAATGTCATCGAACAAAACAGCACATATATTACTGATTTGTTCTTTTAATTTATATAAATAAATTCAGTTTGAAAAATACGGAAAAAGCGAAATTACTTTTTCCCCTAACCCAATCTTGGTTTAATAAAATGTAGTATTTCGGATACAATATAGTAGCCGAAAACATTTGTGTGTCCCTGTAAATACTATCTGCTTTCTATTATACAGGAAATAACTTGTAGTAATCCTCAGCAACATATATCAATTTCATAAAATGTTAAATAGTTTAATACAATTAAAACGCACACCAAGCAATGTTCTCCCTATGCCATTATATAATGAATACTTTTGTGTGGTTCTGTAAATCAATAACAAAAATCATTTGCACCCCAGACTGTACAGAATGTATATTATAGTATGTACTTCATAGATGCCTATCAATTTTATTATATTCGAAAAAATGTAACACCATTAAAATGCAGTTGAAACTTTTTCCCCATTGACCGTAAGTAATGAAATACTTTTGATTGTCCCTGTAATTGAACCATGGATCCAATTTTCATAAAATTTGAAATGACTGAATAAAATTATGTAATAATTATATATTTTAAATTTCAAACGATTCGGTTGAGTAGTTTTTGCGTTGTTATATGCGGACAGAAGGACAGATTGAAGGTCAATTTTAGGATCTACGTATTTGCATAATTACGAACGCACTTAAAATGTCATGCTATCATTCTGCTGCTATTCTATCAAATATTACTAGCATCAAGAAAACAAATATTTTATAACATTAGTAATAATATAAGCACCCACTAATTCTATACGTTTTATTTCTATGTCGTAAATATAGGTGAAAATTAGGGACCTTTAAGTAAAAGAAAGCTAATATAAGAGTTTTTGTTTTTTAAGTAAATGTATTATCTAATGTACAAAATTATTTATAAATAAATGATGATTCACAATGATTCGTCGTGTTTATTATCAGGAGCTTCATTGTGAAATGTAGTCAATCATATTTTATATAATCTTTAGAATCATTAATAGCTGATATTCACATAAAATAATCAGTTTTCATGTTCAGCACCATAATTCCCGGTTGGAAATGTTATTCACTTTAATTTATGTATAGCCAACTTTTATGTAAAATTAATAGTTTTGGAATTATTTTGAAAAACAGCGAAAACTCGTTTTTTACACTTTTTTGCAAAAAGAAAAAAAAAAAATAAGTGTTACCCAGAAAAAAATTCGTTCGATAACTTCCGATTCGTGTTCAGCGACCTCAAATACATATAGGCACGAAATATCAAAACTACACCAAAACTTTCTTTTATTTGTCCTTTTTAAGCACTTAATGCCTGGACTATTATAGATGTTTGTGCAGAGAAAATCAATTAATGCCAAAACACATGATTTGTGCCATATGAGTAAATGTAACAAATTTGACGATGATTGGCAAAAAAATTGGGTTTCAGAGTATCAAGGAATCTTCTGGAGATTTTAATAGGAGCGGAGATTCACGATTCGCCTAATCAAAGTCATTAGAATGTCCTCAAAAACAGATTATACCAATCAGTGTACGTAGAACAAACGTCTCTACAGTTAATCCTATTCCAAAAAACATTCATCCTTGTACGCGTGGATTTATTGGTCTCTGTATGAAATGCTTTAAATTGCTTTCTCACGTGTAAAAAAGGCGCCCAGACTGCTAAAAAAGAAAGTAAGCAAAGAACTAAAAATCTACTTTGGAAGAATGCCCTTTTTTAAATATGTAACTCGTTTAAAATTTGGAAATACGTACATAGTATTAATAGAGCCAGTCACGAATGATGATAATAATCAGAAAAGTTAACAGCAATAAACAAAATGTATCTCATTTGAGCCGATGCAGCTTCAATCAGTGAATAATATTGAACATTCTCAAAGGCAGAAATGAAACTTTTCGTTTTCAAATAATTTTTGTCAAATCCAGTTTTCAACAAAACTTAGAGTTTAGACAATGCACGAACTTTCGGTCAATTTCTACTTTGGAACACATTTCATAAGCAGAAGGAGTACCTTAAGGATATGATAAAAAATATTTATTAGATAATTATTAGTTTTAGATAAAAGTTTTGAAAAAATCTTTTTGAATATATTCAACAATCAAATGATTTTCTCCTTTTTATGTGTTTGTAAATGTACTCTCAGTGTATCCCTTCGTGAAAATCCTTTGGAACATATTTCACACACGAAAGGTTTTTCGTTTGTATGGGTACTCGAATGTTTTTTCAAGTCACTACTTTGTGAAAATCCTTTGGAACATATTTCACAAATAAAGGGTTTTTCATTTGTGTGGGTACGCAAATGTACTTTAAGATTACTACTTTGTGAAAATCCTTTGTAACATACTTCACAAATAAAAGGTTTTACTTTTAAATGGGAGCGCAAGTGTACTTTCAGATTATTTTCATATAAAAATGCTTTGGAACACATTTCACAAACAAATCTTTTTTCCAATTTATGGGTGTGTAAATGCACTTTTAGAGTACTATTTTGTGAAAATCTTTTGGAACATATTTCACAAGTATAAGGTTTTTCATGTGTATGGGTGCGCAAGTGTATTTTAAGATTACTAAATTTTAAAAACCCTTTGGAACATACTTTACAAGTAAAAGGTTTGCCCTCTGTATGTGAGCGCAAGTGTTTCTTTAAATAACCACTTTCTGAATATCCTTTGGAACAAATTACGCAAACAAAAGGTTTTTCCATTGTAAGGGTGCGCAAGTGTATTTTCAGATTACTGTTTTGTAAATACTTTGGAACATAATTCACAAACAAAAGGTTTTTCCTTTGTATGGATGCGTTAGTGGATTTTTAAATGACCACTTAAAAAAATCGTTTGGAGCATATTTCGCAAACAAAATAACCTCACTAAAAGACCTGTGAAAACCCTTCGAAACATATTCCATAAAATAAAGTCTTTCCTGGTTCTTGTGAGAGAATCTGAGGCACTGACATTTTCTTTCAAGAAAATATTCATATTTATAGAACAGGATATTCAAGATAAAATATCTGCATGAAAAGATACTTTGTTAGTCTTCAAGAAATTCTTTACATACTTTAAAAATAAGTATGACTTCCACTATGAGTCCACTTTTTAATCTAAAACAGAAAAAATATATCATTTTTATCTGAAGATTTCAATGCATTTTAAATGTAAATTTTGAAAGAATTTAAAATCTTGTACAGTCATAAAATGAAATAAGAAGTATTTGTACTAATTATTTGCATAACTAAGAATATATTAATTAAAAACGCATAATCTTCTTCATTGGTACACACACACACACAAAATTACATGAACTTGTAAAATTTAAAAATAAATAAAATTTAAAATCTCCGATTTGTTCTGCTTTTGCAGTCATTCTCGGGATAAAATATGACGGTGAAATGAATTAAAATTCAGGTATGAATGGTTTCTGTGTGAGAGACAATTTGTCGAGCCTTGACCAAAAATATGAATGCAACGATGCATCAGAGCCATCCAGTGACTGCCCTAAAACATGTCTAATGAAACAAGTTCGAACTGAATAAAAAACACAGAGTGAAAGAAATAAAAATTTTGATCGAAGAGCAACGAGTGTCGCCATCTATAGATGAGAAAATAAAGCACATTTAAACAGCTTTCTATGGGGAAAAAGTTTCGGGCTATAATGATTCATGTTTAAAGTGAAATACTGCAAACAGATACAGATATAAGGCTTTATAAAAACGGGAAAAATTATGAATATTTTAGCAAGATGCTGTCATTATTTTTAATGTAACTCAAACAGTGCATCTTCAATTTTACCGAATTTTTTTCTTGCTAGAATTACATGCTTTGAGTATAATTTTGTAATTTTTGGTTGGTGTAAGTATTAAATTATTACATTAATGATTTTTTTAATATTTTCGTTCATTTTTATATGCTAAAATTTGTGTAAAAACTAAAAAATACATATAATGTGAACTGATATATTCTTCAATAATTAATGTTGGTTTCATTTTTTTTTAAACTCTTGTAGCTTTAGAGAAAAACACATTTAAAAAATAGTAGTGCCGGTGCATACTTCCTCGATTCTCTCAAGGGCAGTTCAATGTAAGGGGTTATTAACACTGTATATTGTATTCGCATGGAGAGTCTTATTACTACACGTTACTTTAAACATCGGTAGTCGGGACCATTTCGCTATAATTATCCGGCTAGATTCTTTAGCGTAAATATAAATAAAATTTCAAGTTTCTAAAAACAGAAAAATACTTAAATAAAATTTAAAATGTTGAGAATAAACAATAATTCAGTGGAAGTGCAAGCAAAATTTAAAATTGTCTATTTTTTTCCAAATTTCATTGTGTTCAAAACAAATTGTTTAAAATCAATTTAAAATTCAAAAAAATTATAGAAATTTTGAGAAAATATTTTTTTGCAACTTATCACACAGTATAGCAGGCGTGCTGCGCATATACCGCGAAATCCGTTATTTCCATTTTCTAGCTCTAGCGGGTTCACAGTACTTTAAACAAATCTCTATCAGAACGAAACTTTGTTGTAGAACATATCCGGACCAGAGATATATTAGTCGAGTGGATGGGAATAAAATAAGAAGAATCTTTATAAATAGAGAGGTTCAACATTCAACTGCCAGAGAGGGTATTCTTTTCTAAACAAACAAATATCTGAACGAATCTTCTTTATTCATTTCATTTATAGATATTCATATTCTTTTTACTCAAGGAAGTGGGGCATCCTAATAAAAGTTTAAGAAATTTTGCGAAATCATTATTCGGAAATAATGGTGACCATTTCTTATAAACTTGAAAAAATATACTTATATTTTAACCTGTTACATAACTGTAATATAATAACCTAACCGTAACCTAATTATAATCCAACAGTAACATAATTGGTACTTAGCTGTAACTCATCGGGAGATGCTTAATATGAAAGATTGGTTAAGGGACTAACCAGCCATGCATAAGAATAGGAGAAAATAAGAAAAACGCTCCTTGCACGTTCCCAAAGCACTCCTTGATAATTCCAAAGATGCTGTAGCCACATCCTCAACTGACGTCGTCGAAATTACTTTTCTTCCTCTGCCACCTATCACGTCAAACGAACCCGTCTCTTGAAATTTATCGATCATATTCAGACCAAATTTTGTCATCGGGACAGAGCTGCTTCTTTAATGTCCAGAATTTCCTGAACAGAATTTCCGTAGAGTTACCTTTCTCATAGAAATGCTTCACAAGCAGAGCCCGATACTACAATGTTAGTCTATTTACTCAGATACAGAATAGTAGGATTTGCATTTTCCCTGCCTTTGTTAGGTGCATTCGTAAATATGTAAATACGTAGCACTTACACGTGTCGTTCAGTTCATCTGTCTGTCCGTCCGTCAGCATATAAAGCAAAAACTACACAACCGAATCGTTTGAAATTTAAAATATATAATTATTACATAATTTTATTGAGTCATTTCAAATTTTATGAAAATTGGATGCATAGTTTAATTACAGGGACAATCAAAAGTATTCAATTACTTTTTTACCTTTCTTATAAAAATGCTTCACAAGCAGAGCCCTATACTACAATGATACGAATTGAATATTTCCAACTGAGCGAAAAAGAGCATCTGATTGTGTTATTATAATTTGGACACTTGCAAGAGTAACAGTACGACCTCAAAGATCAGGACTCAAAGTCATCTTTCAACCCCTCATTTTTCTTAATTTCCCACTTAAAAGAGATCGGAAAATAGCAATTGTTTACGAATTTAAAATTTTCAAGATCAAAAGCAATTAATTAGCGGAAGGCGAGATTGCTGACTCTGTGCTAAATAGAACCGCTAGTACTAGCTTAACTGAACGAAGACATGGAACCAGTAAAAAACGAAGGTCACGGAAAAAATGCATTAATTTGGCAAGAAATTTAAAATGTGATTTAAAGAGATAAAACTGTGCTTTCTAAATTGATATACTTTACTTGTATAAAATTCAAGAAAATCTTGTTAAAGAACAGACAAAATAGTTCGAAAAAATAAATTTAACAACGATTTTTCGGAAATTAAAGGGAAAAAAGTACTTGACTATTTATTATTATTATTATTTTGTAACATTAAGAACATAAACTAAAAAAAATATTAACCATTTGCAAGATGGTAATTGTTTTTGGTCGAGAATAGATTTTGTAGTGTCCCATTTTATTTTTTTCCTTTTTTAACGTCCGTGATCCTTTAGCTTTTATTCTCTTAATGTCTGATTCTTTAGCTTTTCTTCTTTTAACGTCCCCGATCCTTTAGCTTTTATTCTCTTAACGTCTGATTCATTAGCTTTTCTTCTTTTAACGTCCCCGATCCTTTAGCTTTTCTTTTCTTATTGCGACTCTCTAGCGGAAGCCAGGTTCAAAGATTCCGAACCACATCCCGAATAACGAGTGCCTATCGGAAGCCTAGTTAGAAAAAAAATCGGAAATTAAATCAGGACAAATTTAAAAGTTAAATTGATTAAATCAAAGACATTTAAAAGCCGGAAGAGTGGGTTCTGAAGCTACAGAACGAGCACAGCTGCACCGAGTTTATTATTATTAAACCATTAGCTGATCAACTGTATCAGCATCAGATAAATTCGAAGCTGAATCCGGTAAACTTAAATCAGGCAAATTTTTGTCATCTGAATCTGAATATAACATGTCAAATTGATTAGAATTTCATTTTCCAAATAATTATTACATTTTGTTAAATTATAAATTTTTGTATAATTTTTTTTCTGTTCCTAACAAAAATACAATTTTGTTAAGCATTAAATTATATATAAAGACACAAAATAAAAATTTTGAAAGCACTTTTGATGATTCTTCCAGAAATCCAGAATTTTAAGATTATGGCTTAGTCTCGATTCTGGGCATGCCAGATTTTTAAAAATTTATACTGTACTAGTCCTAATAACTAATGCTACTCCAATTGCTATGATGAGAAACATACATAATATACATACAATTGACGAATTTGCTTCCATTTTAATTCTACTTTAAGCATACCAAAGATCCAATCTAGACTTAATAGGCTAAATAGATAAAAACCATTTTTTATCACTGAAAACTATTAGATTTTTTATAATTAACACAATTTTTAGACATCTCACTAATTTTATCAAGAAGAATTTATCACACAAAAAATATTAATAATGTATTGAAAGAGAGTTCTGAAATTACTTTAGAAGTAATACTTTCATATTAGCTGCATGTCTGGAGTTAAAAGTCAAAAGATTCACTTTTTGGCAGTTTGGTTAAAGTAGGCATTTAATATTTATTTGAGTTTGTTTAACTTTGTTTCATGCTATTGAACTGTTTTTGATAACAGACCAAATGTCATTGTGGGAAGGTTGTCTGAGTGAAACGTGTCAGACATATTTGTCACGGATATTTCAATTAGAAGAGTGTTATCAGCTAACATCTTTTCCTGCATTTAAATCTCAACTAAGGCACAGTTATACTAAATTGAACTAAAAAATTACAAATTATATATATTTTTTAATTATGACTAACTGAAATTTCAACAAAATTTGATGCCTAGCACCTGACTTTAAAGTATCAAAATACACTTTCTAAATGAAGTAAAAATATGGATAATACTGAGAAATTTAAATAGATAAGCACATAAAACAATAATACCTTATGTAAAACTTTTTTTGGGTGAAATTGCTTTTCGGGAAAATAATGCAGTATTTGATATTTCTCACTGACAGTTTACTATGTTTTTAACATATATATTATTTGAAGTACCAGGGATTTGACAGTAATTTAATCCATAACATAAAGATGTGAATGTCCATAGAAATATCAACTTTAAATATGACTTTTTATATTTTCAAAAACGAAATTAAGGGCCAAACTGGAGCAAAGAAAAAAAAATACGAAATTTTGTCTAAAAATAGCATGGTATTAAATGCATAAGCTTACATTTTGATACTTATTGAAAATGTTATTATTATTAAATATTATAAGCTACTTAAGTAGGTTATTATTTAAGTTCCATGAAATCAATGAGTGCATGAATTCAATAAAACCTCTGGTAAGTCATGATTCTAACTTGCCATGGTAATTTATGTCCTATTTCCATATTACTCAATTTAATCTATAAAATCATAATAAATCTGTATTTATATATTTTTGTATAAGAGTGCAACAAATATTGCACCAAGATCAATATTTATAAAACTAGTTTTTCTTTGAATGCACCTCATTTGTCCTGTTTGATGTACAATTTTTGAATTGTTTCTGTTTGTGAAGAAAAATGTTTTTCACTTTGTGCTCGAGTTTCAAGATTAGGATAAAAATTAAGCCACTTTCAGATCCACACCTAACTCTGTTCTCATATTTATTAATGTATGAAATAAATTTAGACATTTTTATTTGTATTTAATTTTTAGTATGATTTTAAAGGAATAACTCTTAAAAACTATTATTTTCTTCTTTTATATACACTTCTTTTATGTACACTTCTTTGACTTTTAAAAAGCATGATTTACAGTGAAAATACTGAAATCTTTCATGCTTGAATTTATTGCCAACCCGAAGCTTTATGTTTATTCTGCCAGAAAATTTATTATAAATTTAACAGCTTAGTGGATAAAATTGAGACAACTTTCCAACGGACTTACTTTACTGTACAAAATGTTACAAAAAGTACTTAAAATAGCCAAATCCATGTCTAAACATTGAGTTAGATATATTTATGGAATGTAGCTTACCGTATCTATACTAACTTGTCACATAAGGATTTAGAAAAAAACATAACATTTTAATGCAATTCATTAATTTATAAATTATTGTGAACAGGATCCTATCACGCATTGCTTAACAAAAAAAAAAAAAAAAAAATATATATATATATATATATATATATATATATAGAAACATTAAAATATATGAAACTTAATGAAAGCACAATATTTGTAATCTAAAGACCATTGTAAATGGGCTTTAGTGTACTTGATAGACATAAAATACTAAAAACAAACACTATTTTTCTGTCTATATTCTTCTGTATATTCTGTCTAAAATATTATTTACTTATTTGTTCCAGAAGCTCTAACATTTACAACAATGCATAATTAATACTTGTGATTTTGTTAAGTTTTTACATTAATCTTATATACAGTAGACTCCCTCAAATCCGCAAACCAGAAATCCGCAACTCTCTAAAATCCGCACATATTTTATGGATGTAAACAATGAAGCTTTCAGTTCAGATATTGGGACAAAATTTGATTTTTCTTAGTTTTGTATCAATTCCATATATTTTTTAATTTGTAATTTTCTTAATAATACTCTGTTCATGTTTTTTTCATGAAGGAAAAATATTTTTTTTTTTTTTTTTTTTTTTTTTTGGAAAAAATTCAAGATATTGCTGATATCACTGGTAATCAGAATTTTCTTACCAAATACATTTATGCATTAATCAAGATTTTTTGGTTATTAAACCAGGCTAAACTTGAAAAAAAAATCCTTATTTTATGATTTTGATGTGAATTAGTAATGCACTTTTATAAGGCAAGTTTTGTTGAATAATTTTGGAAAAATGCATTTTATCTTTTTAATGAATATTTAATCATGCACTATTGATTATTAACTTGACCTTTGGTATTAGTACTTTAATCATTTTAAAAATTATCTAAATTTTTATTTTATTTTATTACTTATTTTAATATTTTATTATATTGTAAAGCATTCATTATAGTTACGATTACACTATTAATTGCACTCAAATTACTGTTTAAAAAATGTAAACAAAACAATGACCAGAAATCCGCAAAATTCTAAAATCCGCACAACCTCTGGTCCCAAGCTGTGCGGATTTGAGAGAGTCTACTGTATATGTAAATCCTCCCAAAAGCAACCAGATTCTGTTCTAATTAAAATTGTTCACTCTGAAAATTAATACAGGTCATGTTTAAATCTAGATCTTATTTGACAAAAAAGGTCGAGGTTATCAAAATTAATTTTTACCATTAGGAAAAAACATAAAAATTTATGTATCAAAACAAAAGTTTATTACATAAGCTAATTATTGCAGGGTTAAAAAAGGGATATATTGATGTTTGCTTTTATTTTATCGTTTTATATTTTCTAAAATTTATTTCCAAGTTCTTTCAAAGTTCAGTAAATATAAGCACATTTTTTGAACGGGAACAAATACTGACAATTTCATTGCCTTATCCATTTCTTTGAGAGTTTCTTGACAGATTAAAACAATGAAGTTCATTGTATGTCACTAATTCATCATCAGAGTTTTAAAGTCATTGCCTAAAAAGGTACAAAGGGGATTAAATACTTAAAGGTTATCAGTCTACAAAAAATAAATAAATAAATAAAAAATTTTAACAAGGAAGGTCTCCATACGGGCATACTCAGAAAAATTTGAAAAAAATACAGAATGTTCTACTCATGTGGTTATATATGTTTATGAAAAAATTTTCGGCAGAATCCTGATGGAACATTCATAAAAAATAATGAACATTTCGTTTATTTGGCGATTTATCAACGTTTGGCGACAAAATAAAATTTCAAAAAATACTTATTTTATGCAAATACTTTTTAAGATAAAAATGTTTCACATTGAACTTTTATTAAAATAACTTTAATTTTGTCCATTTTAATTTGTGTTAACCATAGTTTTGTCATAATATATTTGTAACGAAAATTAATTGTGAAATTTTATATATTACAGCAAAATTTAAATTGATTAAAAATGTTTCAACCTCGAAATTAAGTTCAATCCAATTGAGCACTGTTGAGTCTATTTCGTTGCTATGGAAACAAAAACTTCTCCAATATTGAAATACATTACTGCACCATTCTTCATCTGGCCTTTATTTTGTCATATGCTTAAATATATGAAGATATATTTTTTATTTTTTATGTATGAAGTTGTTCTTAAAATGATAAATTTAAATAACTACTGCTAAAGCAGTATAAATATGCAATACAAAATGTATGTAAGTATTAAACTCTCTCATTATTCAAATTTAAATTCATTTCTATTTACACGCATTTTAAAAATTAATTTACAAGAAATTTTTAGATGCATTAAAATCATTTGCTTTTGGCGAGGGAAATTGCTGCTCGCCAAATCCCGTGGTACTTTCATCTTTTCACGCCAAATACTCGAAATCATTATATTTTTTTACAGAGTTAGTTCAGTAATTCCACTATTAAATTTTATTGATCATTTATTAGATACATAAGTAGTTTAATTTGTAATTTTTTCAAAAAATTCTGAGTATGCCCAGTATGGAGACCTTCCTTGTAAGCATAGTTTTAAATATTGATGATTAATGTGTTCTCCTGAATTATTTATCTGATAAAACCTTCTTCAAACAATAGTGAAAAAAGGGAATTTGTTTCATTTTCTTCAGTGAAATGGGCCACCTGTAGGGAGTTCAACTGGGATAATCTCTGAATGGAGATAAAATTAATATTGAGCTTATGGGAATGAATTTCGTTCCATGGTCGTTCAGGGAAGATGTCGCTTATTGGAGGTGGTAGCACAGGGAGGTTTCACTGTATATGAGTATATATATATATGCTATGCACTCTTCTATATTTACTCTATATAAAGCAAATATAAATAAAGTAACTACATACACTAATTATGTCATACATACATCACCAGCTGTTACCCATGACCATGTTCACATAACATTAAAAGAAAAATAAATTTGTTAATTAATCAAAACATTTATCTCCTGATAATTAAAAAAGCATATAATTAATCAACGCTAAATGATATTTTATAGGAGATAACATGGTAGTTTTTATTTATAGGGATCTTGAGATAACTCAGTCATAAAAATAGAGCTTTTGTGACAAATAATATAAACAACCTTGACTATGAAACTGCAACCAATGAAAAAAGCAGTGCCAAATAAAATCGTGGAAATCAATGTATCTCTCATTGTAAAAGAAAAAAACAATGTTGGGAAATTCTAATACATCAGTGTATTTTAGGTGGTATTTTGTGTAAAGTTTGTATATGAATGCATCCTGTATAGTTTTACAAAAATCTATTTTTAAAAAACATCTATTCAAAAAAAAAATTTCTATTTTAAAAGCTACTTTTAAAAATTAAACATATTTTTACTCTTTAATAGCAAAAAGAATAGGGAAAATTAAAATCTGATTGCTAAAATACAATTAACAAATGTGTCTTGAATGTACTTTGATCTTCATAGAAAATTATATTGATTTTGACCATCGCATAAGTTATAAAGATGACATATTCATCTTATTATAACGTATAAAGGGAATTAGCAAAAGGTGTAACCTACAGACAAATTTCTAAGAAATCCTGCAAATCCTGAAAAAATAAACTGTGACCATATCGACTATGTGGAAATCAATTTATTCAATGATTAGGCAGGGTTTGTTCTAAGCCAGTCTACACTTTTTCAGTGGTTTTTGACAAAATAAACATGCGGCTATTTATATTACAACACTTTAACACAATCATATTAAAGTAACTTAATATTGCTACGAGCAATTAAAAAAAATTTAAAAGGCAATAAATACCTTTATGTATTACATGTCACACGTGAATAATCACGTGTGACATGTTTCATTGTATCTGTCGACAACATTCTCAAGAATTAGAATAATAAAATATTTTCATAAAACCATTTTAAAGTGAAAAAAAGTAAACAAAAACCTTGCAAATACAAGCATAATGAAATTAACTGCAATAGTAAAAATGAATATTTGCGAACATGAATTTTTTTATATTATTGTTTCGTTATTCTGTATAGCATACTTTTTAAATATTCGGAAACTCCATGGAGGCTGAAACATTGAATATATTCTCACTGTCTAAGACGATCTCTATTGATTCTCAGATAATGGAGGCAAATAAAATCTTGATGGATAAATTATTCTGTTATTTTTAAAGTAAATTTGTAATGGTTCATTGTTATGTAGTCTGGCTAAAGCTGTAGTTTTGTTGCTGTATTTTATGCCTGCTAAATGTTTTTTGATCCTAGTTTTAGCTTTTTGTCCATCATTCCTACATAAAATTTCACTGCCCCATCTTCTTTGATGAAAAGTATTTCATATACTTCTGATAATTGATTTGGTTCTATTTTCTTACATTCTAAATGCAATTATATTATTCCTTGAGAATGTATGAATGAAAATGAAAATTTATTTTTTAAAAATAAAGTAATTTTTATTCGTATTTTTGGAAATGAACAGCTATAAGATTTAACAATCGTTAAAATAAAAAGTTGGGAGTCAAGATAATTTTACAGTTTGAAGAAAAGATAATATTTCTTGTTACACATAGCGTCATTTCTGACAATGATAAATTTGCAGTACATATTATAGACATTTACTTCCATTATTTTAAAAATGTGATTTTAAATTAAAAACTAAATCTTTATGTTAATTTTGGCAGATAATAAACTGTTAATTGCTGATATTTTTTTTCTGTAAATAATAAGAATTAATACTCTAAGACATTTTTATTTCAACATCAAATCATATCCAGTTTATTTTCCAATAATGACAACATATTCACATCTCCTTTCTGCTCTTTCTCAAAATTCATGCATCTTGTATAATATTAGAAATACTTCGAATTTTATATTTTATTTCCAACATAATATAACAGTCATATATATGTTTTAATTCTTTAGTTTTTTATTTCATTTTTATTTTCATGTGAAAAACCTTTCAATTTAAAATTAATTATTTAGGATAAATTATTGTCCTGGGTTTTAATTACTTGGCAACGAGAAAAAAAAGATACATTGGATTTATGGAAAATTGTCAAGTGATTCTCTACGAAAAACAATAAAATTTTGAATTACTATGAAAAATGTTTAAATAAAACAAATGAAACACAGATTATGTTAATTTTTGAGTCATAATCCTTCTATATTCAAGGGTACAAGGGCATTAATTCCTCCGTTTTGATGTTGACTTTCATTCAAACTTTCACATTTATAATACAGTATAACATTAATCTGGAATCATCGAGATCACAGCGATTCTGGAAAGTTCTGGGTTACAGAATTTTGTAAACCAGAATGTAGTTACATACATAATATTACAGTCGAACCTTGTTAACATGAACCTCAAGGGGTATCAAAATTTTGTTCATGTTAACCATAATTCATGTTATCAGTATCAATTCTTTGTAATCGTTTTTATAGGGGACTGTGAAAACAATCATGTTAAAAGTAGTTCATGTTAACGAGGTTTGAGTGTACTAATATTATTCATAAAAAGCAATATAAAAATGCAAGTAACCTAATAATTAAAAATAATTTTAAAAAACAAAGAAATTTTCCAGAATGTCTTAAAATATTAAAAAATAAATAATAAATAAACTCTTAATTTAGTGTTGCCATCTACTATGAATTATTAAATACAATAACCATAGTTTTTTTTTTTTTTTTTTTTTTTTTAATCTCAATTTCTGGTTAATAAATGCAAATAAATAAATAAAAATAGAAAATATGACAGCTATAACATGAAAAATATGACAAATTAAATTAATTTTCTTAAAAAGAAGCAAAATTTTACAATAAGAAATTTAAAATAGTTATAATTGAGGTCAATGTCATGAAAAGTTAAATATAAGGCACTTGAAAAAATTGAATTAAAATATAGATTCAATACAGTAATCCTTTAAGGGTGTATCTGAAAAAATATTTTTCCACACTCAAAAACTTGAAATTTTCTGAGAGATTTTCAGACTCATCTTTAAAAGTAAAAACATGAAAATTGTTGAAGTGATTTTTAAAGAGATGCATAAGAGGCAATGTGATTTTATTTTTCGCTCAATCAATTAGAATGGGATTTATAAACAATAATTTTCTTAGTAGTATGACCATTTTTTTTTCTTTTTTTATCTACTGTTTCTGAAAATTGGTTCAAAATACCAATTTTGACAACATTTTTTGCAGTATTTTAGTCATTTATCAAAATATTGACAAGCATGATACATAATGTACTTTCTCGCCAGATTCATGCATTTGAGAGTGAAAATGATTTTAAAATTAAATCAGAAAATAAGCACTTTAGATTGGAATACAACTTTAACATTTACAAGTTATTTTATTTTATTATTTTTTTTTAATATCTGTGAATGTCAAAATTAAAAATGTTGAGACTGTCTTCATTGGCATTAAAGCAGGTTAGATTGTATATATATATATGTATTTATTAAATGGAAAAAAGCATTTGAAACATAAAAAGTATACAGTCAAAGTTCTATAATCCATATAAGTTGGGGCCAAAAGTTGTGCGAATTATGGAAAATTGTGGATTATAGAGTACTATGGATTATACATCATTTTATTAGTCCAAGACAGCATTTTAATTCTATAATCAGTTTAATATGGAAAGATAAATATGAAATCTAATAATTAATTTAACATGCTATCTCAAAAAATCCCTTTTTATAGTTATTTTATCAAAAAAATAATATATATGAGCATTTAAAAAAAAAAGAATAATACATACATATTAGATAAGTTTCGTAATACAGTTTACTTTTTACTGTCAATAAAGTAAAAGAGTTATATTTAAAAAGAGATGTTTTTATGATTTTTTTTTTCAATTTTTTATTCTTTGTTTTAAAAAATCACTTTTGGATCACAAATTTGTAAATTTTCTTAACTATTTATTTCACTGTTTACATTTGTAAAGTAATGCAAATTATAGAAAATTGCAAATTATGGGTGCGCAGATTTATTGATCCTTGACTGTATTTATGAAGTACAGTGGATGATTGGTTACTGAATGTAAGTTACTCCAATTCAGTGTTTGCTAAATAATCATAGATTTTGCACTGATTTGTATGGGAATTCAATCAATTTGTTCTTAAAAGTTAAATAACACACAAAAAATAATACACAAAAAATAATACAAATCTTTCCTTTTATAATAGAGTTAATAACCATCGTTTTTTAATGCGCACAAATCTTATTTTGATGGCTTTGTCTGTGTTGTGCTGCATTATATATATATGGGTGATTTTCAAAATAGGGGACAATTTATGTCTTTCGGCATACAAAAAAAATTGAGAGGTTTTCTGTCATGTTTTTATATTTAGCTATGTTTGTCTTACTATTATTCATTATTTGCACTCAAGAATTACTCACTTTTTAGTTAAAAACACCTTAAAATAACAGAATAAATGTTCAAAATGTCATTAGCATGGATGTCCACAGCAGCTGTGCCTAGTGTATACTAGCTCTTTCAAGAGTTAATATCATGTTTCTAAAATAAATCAAATGTTATTCTTTCTTTAAATTAATCAAGGAGAGGATTTATCCAATAAATTTCTTTTTAAAAATAAAATTATAGTATATAAAAAAAGAATTAAAGTTTGTCCTCCATATTCTATTTTCAAAACAAGGTCATACTATAACAGCCGGTTATTAATCAAAATTTCATTTTCACATATGATAATAGTTTGAAAATATAAAGTTTCTCCATGGCAACAAGTAGCCATTTTATCCCAGCCTGAAAACAGAAGCATATATTGTATTTTAAGAATAAAAGTTGAATATTAGGGGAGTACATCAATTGCATGTCATTAGAATGGATAAAAATTTTCATGTTTATTTTATAATTAAAATTTTTATTTTACTTATTTGCATAGGACTTTTGTTTTTTAAAAAGCCCCAGAAAGGACTATTGCATTGTGATTATATTATGGCTCATAACCTTATTTAAATTAAAATTTGTCATTAGCATGGACAAATATCAGTGTCATTAGCATGGTTTTTCTGTCCATGCTAAAGACTCCTGTGTGCATAAATGTAACCATTGCTTATATTGTATCTTTTATAAAGTTTAATTTTACATATAAATTTAGGTATTACATTTATATCCCTAAAATATGCATTAAATCTGTCAGAAAATCTCTAAGACAGCTTCTTACATTGTTAATGTCAGAATGTTGCTCATGTAAACAAAGTTTGCTCTTTGGTAATGTTTTTATTCTCCTTATATGTATATATGTAAAAATGGAAACCATTTGCTGAAATGGAAGGCTAATAAATATAGAAAAAAACATTTAAACAGGAAGAAAATAAAAATTTCTTAATATATTTATTCCATGCAATTTGTTTTGTCATTAGCATGGCTCAAAAAATACTAATTATTTTTTTTAAAGTTAATTTTTAAATATTTAGCTCTGCTGACTACATGTAAAGTATACCTAATACTATATTAACAACACCTATTTTTTTCAGAAATTTTGCTAACAGTAATTTTTTTAAGATTTCACTTTTGAAATTGTCCCCTATTTTGAGAATCACCCATATATATATATATATATATATATATATATATAATAAAGGTACTACTCTGTTATCCTGTCAACCAATTTCACCAAATTATACAAATCACCAAACTAATAGCCAAATTATACATATTGACGTAATTTTTATTTTAAATAATATAAAAAACAAATAATTAGTAGAATATTAATAAAAATACAAATAAAAAGTCAAAATAAAAATCACTGAAGATGTTTTAAACACATGTATCGCATTTAATGTCATTGAATGTGACATTCACGATCATCCATTATCAGCATTTAATCTTATAATTTGGCGATAGTATTTTGGTTGACAGGATAACAGAGTAGTACTTAACTAAATAAATGACATGCCCCTTATAAAAAACTCTGACCTTTCAAAAAAGCTTTAGTTCTCTAAACGATCGTGTTTATTACAGAGCCAGATAAAGCTGAAGTTGAGCCTGGAGCCTGATAATAATTTGTGAACTAATTATCAATTCAAATAATTACATTGCAATTAAAAGCCTTTTTTAAAAGGAGCAAAAAATATAAGAATAAGGATTAATTCCTCATAATGGGTATACATACATACACATATACAGTCGAAATTCTATGATCCACGTGCGGAATGGAATATTGTGGATTATAGGGTATTATGAATTATACGTCATTTTATTATTCCTAGATAGCATTTTAGTCCTATAATTAGTATAATATGAAAAGATAAATCGAATAATAAATAGATTATTAGATTTCATATCTCAAAAAATGTCTTTTTAAAGTTAGTTTATTAAAAAATTAATATATACGTGCATTAAATAAAAATAATTATATATGTTCTGTAATACAGTTTATTTTTTACTGTTAATAAAATAAAAGAGTTAAATTTAAAAAATGTAGATGACTTATTATGATTTTTTTTTTTCAATTTATTTATTATTTGTTTTAAAAAAATCATTTTTGGATCACAAATTTGTAAATTTTTTAAAGAGTTTACTTAGAAGTTAACATTCACAAAGTATCACAGATTACAGAAAATTGCAGATTATGGATGCACGGATTATAGATCTTTGACTGTATATATATATATATATATATATATATATATAGATAGATAGATGCCTCCCTGTTAGTGGGGAGGAATGGCAGACATTTTGAAATTTAAAATTTCTTTAATTATAATATTGTTTCAGCTTATTATGCTTTGATAATGTTATCAGGACACTGAATATGTTTTACTTTGTTTTCTATAAATTAAAATATTTATTGTTGTGCCAAATAAAGTAGACTTTCTTATTTTTGTAAAAAGCGTCCCAGTCCTCACCACCCACCCCCTACATAAATTTTCATTATTACATTGAAAAGACAAGTCATTTATCCTGAATCAAAAAAAGTTCCATTATTAACACCATATGCATATTAGAGTAAAATTTATATACTATTTGGAAATTCTATTTTTTTCATCTTTCCAACAATCAACAGCTACTTATGCTTAAAAAAATATGTGTTATTAGCAATATGTTATAGCATATACATGTTATGCATGAACATGTATATACAGTAGACTCACTCAAATCCGCACTCCTAAAATCCGCACATATTTTATGAATGTAAACAATGAAATATTCAGTTCAGATGTAGGTGCAAAAAATTTTTTTTTGAGTTTTATATTAATTCCATACATTTTTTAATTTATAATTTTTGTTAAGGTTATTCAATTCATGTTTATTCCTGAAGAAAGAGTAATTTATTTCTGAAAAAATAAAGATATTGCTAATATCATTGGCAATCACAATCTTACCAAATATATTTATGCGTTAATCAAGCTTTATTAGTTATTAAGTCTGGCTAGCCTGAAATAAAGTTTCATTATTTTATGATCCTGATGTGAATTAGTAATGTACCTTTATGAGACAAGTTTCAATATATAATTTAGGAAAAACACATTTCCTCTTTTATAAGGAATATTTAATTGTACATTATCGATTATTTACTTGACCTTTCCTTTTAATATTTTAATCATTTAAAAAAATATGTAACTTTTTATTATTTTAGTTCATTACTTATTTTATTATTTTAGTATATTGTATGCATTCATTACACTTTTGATTTCATTATTAATTACATTCAAATTATATTTAAAAAAATGTAAACAAAGCAATGACCAGAAATCCGCAAAATTCTAAAATCCGCAAAACCTCTGGTCCCAAGCTGTGCGGATTTGAGGGAGTCTATTGTACATATATTATGTTATCTATGTACATGTTATATGTTATGTATATACATATAATATGTTATCTATATACATGTTATATGTTATTAGCATGTCAGGAAAATTGGCGTGCAGATTTCATATTCAATAATCCTATTTACTGTAGTTGGAAAAATAATTTTTAACCTTCAACAGCTCAAAATTTTCCGATACATTTTCAGACACATTTTTAAAGGTAAAGACATGAAACTTGCTGAGGTGATTTTTGAAGAGATATAATGTGCCGTATGATTCTTCACTCAATCCATTAGAATTGCATTTATACCAGGGCCGTAGCTAGAAGTGTACAATAGGGGGGGGGCTCAGGGGAATATAGGGGGGGGGCTCAAGGGAATGTAGGGGGGGGCTCATATTTTTTTTGTTCTCTCTCTAATGCAGAAAGATAAATTAGTGCACATTCACATTGTAGGTACTATGTTTCTCATTAAATTGTTGTAATAACTTCATTTTATGCTAAAAAAAGTATATAATGATGAAAATTTTGAATGTGTAACTGGTGCAAAATTAAACATCCTGTTAGCTTCATATGTACCAATAGGATGAGGGAGTGGTGAAACACATATTTTAGATACATTTTAGTAACTTTGCAAAACTGTGAAAGGGTCTCAAAACTAAATTAGATTTTTGAACAGAATTTCATTTGAATTTTCTTTCGGAACATTTAGTGACCTTGGAACTTTTTCCAGGGGGGGGGGCTCAAAATATTTTAGGGGGGGCTGAGCCGCCCATAGCACCCCCTTAGCTAAGGCCTTGATTTATACACAATTACTTCCTCAGCATAACCCTTTTTTTTCGTTTGCAGGTCTTCTGCTTCAGAAAATTTGGTCCAAACGCCGTTTTTGACAGCCGTTTTTCAGGGCGTAATTACTGCAAAATCCAACTAGGCCGTGGCCTTGATCTTACTGCTGCTGGGGGCCCCAAATTGAATAAAATGATTTAGAAAAAGAAGTTTTAAAATTGCTGCTTCTACAATTATTTTCTATAAAATCAAAATATATTTTGGTTAAGTTTGCAACTATATCATAATATCTAATAATATCCCCACTATACTTGCTTCCCCCAAAAATACAGGAACCACTTCATTGCAAGCCCCCCCCCCCCCCCCCCCCTGCACAACCTTAAGCAGGTTCTGCTTTTTTTGCAACATTTTCTACATTTACGTAAGAAAAAAAGGCAATCATGGCAGCTAGTGTAGTTTCTAAATAAGAGAATTTGAAAGTTTGTTGCATTTGAGAGCAAAAATGAATTAAAAAATAAATCAGAAAATAAGCAGTTCTGATCGGAACGCACCTTTAAACAGATCGTTTGGACAACTTACCTAAACACAACATTTACTTTCAATGAATCATTTCAAAAACTGGGGCATACGTCAAAAAAAATTATCTTTAATTGAAGAGTTTTGCGATCGAAATATAGCAAATTGCTGTAATGTATTTTCACAAATAATGAAGCAAGCTATGCTAAACGAATGATTCAATGTGAATGATTCCTTTGAAAAATTTCTAGAATTAACTTTGCTTATTAAAGAAATTCTTTCAGTTTATTCTAATCTATCTAGCCTTAAATTTTTGCAGCATTTTTATATAAAGAGATTTTTTTTTCGTCCAAGATCGGACAAAGCTCGATTTTTGCAAAAGTGTATTTAAGAATGTATAATTTTAAGATTTTCATAAAAACAAAATTTTCTGTATGCGGTATTAAATCCTGCAATCATTATAAAAAGTGGAACATATAATGATAAAACATTTACCTTTGCAGAAAAAAATGTTTCGTAAATAATGAAAAAAGATACGCCAAACGAATGACTCAATTTCAATGACTCGCCAGCATAATCATTTATAATGGTTTGCGAATTGCGAATACGCCAGATATCTCATTTGTTCGAAATATTTTGAAAAATTTCAAGCAGGAATTTAACAAATTTCAAATAATTAACTGTGTTTTAAAATATGGTTTGGAAAGATTTATGTTGTGTATGCAGGTAAATCCAGCTTCAGATTCTTGCAGTACTTTTATATAAAAAAAATGTGCAACTAAGATCATCAAAAAATTCAACTGGTTATTTTTGCAGAAGTGTTTCTTTTTAAGTATAATGTAAAATTAACATGTTTTAAGCTGTTACAGGAAAACAACGGCAATATGCAGTCTGCATATTGTCGTAAAATTATATTATATCTGCATATAATTTTATGCATATGTAAATAACTGTGTGATACCGTTTTCCTAAACTAGTATAGCTTTTGTTTTCAAGCATGGTTATACAAAAAAAAGCCTATTGACAATTTTCATAGTAACTTAATGGAGAATGATAACGCCAAGTTAAGATTAATAAAATCTACTTTTTCCATATTAATTCACTGATTTTCAACTCTGTATCTAATTTTTAAACTGCCAAAATGCAAAAAATTAAGATCAAACTGGGTCAGTTAAAAGGGTGCAGACCATGGATTGTTACAGGGTGTCAAAAAATTTATCAAAATCAGGTCAATTTTTCTTGCTTGTGTTGATAACTTGACAATGTTTAACATTTTTGCACAGCACAAAGTATGAAAACGGCTAAACCGCAGAATAAATGACTGCTTGGCATGACTTGGCAGCACTGCAATAGATTCACCAATTCAATAAACTTGAATATTCAGATCCAATGTAATCAGGACAAATAATAATGTAAATAAATAAAGTAACTAATGTAAACTATAGTGTAAATAAATTGTCACAAATATTGTAAACAATTAATTAGAATCATGTCAAGTAGTCATTTATTCTCTAGTCACACCCTTAATATTAAAGATTATCTCTGAGTCTTTATAGAAGGCTTCACTGTAATATACCTATATGTTTAAAGTTCCGTCAAATTTATTCAATGCTGTACAATTTTTCAAACCAAATCATGTAATATTTAGAAGTTGAAAAATTGAACACAAATTACATTGTAATAGATTGCCTGATACCAAGTTTAGGATTTCCTTATTTTATTCTTTTGTCAATAGATACCTTAGAGCAGACATAGAAAAGCGATCAAACCTACTAATTCACTTGCAAATAACTGAAAAAAAAATATTGATAAAAAGCTATTGGGAATAATGTCTATTATTAAACTTTATTCATATTTTTTTTCTTTATATTAAAAATAAAAATAACATTAATGTTGATTTTTCAAATGATATTACCCACTTTGATACTTTATTGAAGATCCTTCAGTCAAAGTCCAAAAAAGATTAGTTTATACAGTAATAAAATTATTAATAAATTTACATAAAAAATTATGACCTATATTATTTTTAGCATCAAACAAACCAAAATTGTAAAATACATCAGTGTGTAAATTTATAGTTTATTCAAATGTTTATTTTTTTTTAAATAAAGTGAAATTCTACCTTTGGACAGTCTAAAGGGAATGTCTTTTGTTGTCAAAGAATTCATGCAAAAAAACTGTATTTATTAAAAACATTTTGTAAGATTTTCTTTGATAGTGAAAATTTATTACCTTATTTTGAATTCTTGTATAAAAAGACCGGTGGTTGACTGAGAACTTTTTCTTGCCCAACCCTAGTTGTATTTTCTGGAATTTATAAATAAACCCTTTAATTTTATTACTCTTAAACATTTAATAAAAGTGGGTAAATAGGATATAAAGTGAGTTCTGTGAATCCACCAAAGTATAATCCATAGCTGAAGTTGGAAAACAGTCAAAATTGTCGTTAACTGTTAAGCTCATTAAATCAAATGTTGAATATGTACTTTTTTAGTGTAGTCAGTTTTCCAATGCTAAAATATTTAAATTTCCTTGAGTACCAAAATTTTATCCTGGTGCAAAAAGTAATGTGTATTCATACAATAAAAAGTTAATAATAATAAACTAAAACTGAAACTACCATTGTGTTGTGACAATGTTTAAAATTTTTATTCTAGTAGAGTACATTTCCTCAAAATCCACACAGCTTGGGACTAGAAGTTGTGCCGATTTTAGAATTTTGGGGATTTCTGGTTATTGCTTTGTTTACATTATTTAAACAGTGGTTTGAATGTAATAACTTTCAATCATCATTATTACAAAACTAATATATTTATTTAAAAAAATGTATATTATATGCTTATTAAACTAGTATTTTCTCATTAATTGAAAAAACTACTGTTTTTATTCTTCTTTTGTTCCTACAAATATAAATTATTAAAAAAATCAATTAGCTACATCTGTAACAATTTCTCCTGAGAAGTAATAACTAGGACTTTCCTCAGAGGGATTAGTCTCAGCGATATTGCTGAGAAAAAAAATTCAATAACTTGTGATAGGTAAAGAAAATGAGGTGCTAATTTTAATTAGCCATATACTGCAATAAACTGAAATGATGAAAATAAGTGGATTGAATCTTAGAACTACAAAATCTTATATATAGATTCGTATACACTAGTGTTCACATTTCTTTTGAAAAGAAGCAGGGTGCATTTACTTAAAAGGGCCCTTTTTTGTCAAGAAAAAGGGCACTTTTTTACCAAGCAAAGGAACAGTTTTTGATAGGAGCAGTGATGAATTTAGGGGATGGCCCGGGGGGACATAACCCCCGGAACTATCAAATGTCTCCCACCAGAAAATTTTAGGTTTTGTGCTTTTAATGGTAAAAAATATAATTTCTCCTTCGGAACTCTGTTGTATCTACCCCCCCCCCCCCCACAAGCCACAGAAGTCCCTCCCGGAGAATAGTGTCTGAATTTAACACTGGAAAGGGGACTTTTGAATCAACACATTCTATGTCTTCAGCTGGATTATTTTCAGTGCAGCATCAAAGTGAACTGGAATTATGCTATATATACAAGATTTCTAGCACCATGGAAAATTTGTACAGGGAAAAGTTTGGGGTAAAAAAATGAAAAATGGTACAAAATTCATCAAAATTGTAAAATTTGTCAAATGGGAAAAATCAAAGAAATTTAATGAGCGATTATAATCACTAATATTGACAAAGGATTGCGGAAATAAACAGCAAATCTCTTTGAATGCCCAATTGTCATGGAATTTTAAAGATCTGGTCAAGGCAATTGTCAAATATTTTTTTGCTGGAAATCCTGTGTATGTAAGTCTCAAATGAAATAACTTCACTTTCCGAACATCCTACTGAAAGTTCAAGCTTGTTTCTAAAAAGTGAATATATTTCTTTTACTAGGGCAAACCAAGATTGCAAAAAGGGCAGCTAAAATTTTAAAAAAAGCCGAACCACTGGCTTTTATTGGTTTTAAACCCTTTTTTTTGCTATAATTAGCTTCTATCTCTTTACTTTTGGCTTTTATATCCTTTTAATTTTACTTTATATCCCTTTAATCATTGCTCCAAATCGCGCCAAAATGTGCTTTGTACCAAAATAAAAATTTAGTAGGATTTCGTCGATCCGAGAAACGAAGAAAAATTTCTTTAATTTTTTCCAGATCGCAAATGTCGCTAAATCATCAAAAAAATAAAATATCGCGGTCAAAAGATCGCGTAAAACACGCAGTTTTTTTTTTTGTCAAAAGATCGCGTAAAACACGCAGTTTTTGTCAAGAGATAGCTAAAAACACATGGATTTTGTCAAAAAATTGTGAAAAACATCCAAAAGTCTTGAAAAACATTCGAATTTTGTGAAAAGATCGTGAAAAACACGCCATGTTTGGATAAAAATCGAGCAAATAACGTGAATTTTGTCAAAAAAATCGCGCAAAGACGCACATTTTGTCAAAAGATCGCGAAAAAACAGCAAATTTCGTCAAACGAAACGTGAAAAGGAGAAATTTCCGTCAAAAAGATCGCAAAAAAACACGCAAATTATTGAAAAGTGGCGAAAAAAACGGGAATTTTGTCAAAAAAATTGCTAGTTTCGTGAAAAAAAGAACAAAAAATCTCAAAAATAAATAAATAAATCCGTAAATTTCGTTAAAAGGCCATCAAAAAGCACAAATTTTGTCTGAAGATCGCAAAAAGACGCAAATTTCATGAGAAGTTAGTGAAAAATCCGATTTTGCTACTAATTCATGTTTACTACTACAAAATCAGATTTTTTTTGCAACAAAAATGGTTTTTGCTGCTCCAAAATGTGATTTTTGTTTCTACAAAATTGGATTTTACTTCTCTAAAATCAAATTTTCGTTGTTTAAAAAAAAAAAAAAAAAAGGTCGAGAGGTTTTGACCTCTCAACTGCTAGACGGCAGGTGCTGGGTTCGAACCCCATCGCGGCCTAACCGTTCGGAGTTTTCCGTGTTTTTTTTGAACCGTTGATTTCCTTGCGTAAATACGGGTTAGGTTCCCTTAGAAAGACTCCCACAGTTGGCATCTCACCCCTTTAGGACCTATATCTCACGTGTAAATAATTAGCCAACATAAAATAAACCAATCCATGTCGAATCAACGAAGAAAAATATACTTTTGAGATTGAAATCAAGCAATTTTAATGAAATTTGCAGGTTTGGTTCTTCCCATGAAAAGATGCAATAAAATATTTTTTGTAGATTTTTTGCAGCCTTTTTTGGGAGGGGAGGGCTTCATGAAAAAGTGGAAAACACGTAAAAAATGACATTCTGGTACAGTAGAGGACCTATTATCCGGAATCGTTGGGACCGAGGGCTTTCCGGATTTTGGAATTTTCTGGATTTCGGGTCCGTACGAAAGTCGACACCCCCCCCCCCTCCCAGCCATAAACAAAAAAGGAAAATTTTAAAATAATAACAAAATTATACCACTGCCATCTAGAATATGAATGAAAAGTGTGTTGTATGAGAAGTCTGTAGAATAAACACTATGCTACAACTTTGACTCTTGTACTACAGTACAAAAGTCTCAAATCCGGACATCCAAAATTCAGACCTCTTCAAAATCCAGATGTTTTTCGAATTGGCTTTATATATATATATGTATATATTACCGTAAAATACCGTTAATCCGCGCCTCCCCCCCCCCCCCAAGTGACGAAAAAATCATAAAATAATTAGAGGGGGCGCTTACACAGGATTTTTTCTGCGATCGTTTCCAAAATTTGCATTTTTTGCGAGATATCTGCAGGATTTTTTCGCGATATTTGATGTGATTTGCAGATTTTTATCGCGATATTTAACGAAATTTGCAGGGTTTTATTGCGATATTTTACTTATTTGCAGAGTTTTTTTGCGACACTTGAAAAAATTTGCGTTTTTTATGGGAATGAATCATAAATTCTTGAATGAATCATGACTTTTGATACTTGAAGCAATTCTTGAAAAAATTTATGTTTTTAATAAAAAACGCAAATTCTGTCGAAAAAACTCAGAAAGAAGGTGAATTTTGTAAAAAAAAAAAAGGCAAAAAAGCATGAAATCTATTTAAAAATCTTGAAAAAACGGACATTTCATCAAAGATTCATGATTCATTCATTTCATAATGATTCATATCGTTCTCAATCGCCTTCATTTCTGGATTTCGGGTCCTTCCGGATTTCGGAATTCCGGATAATAGGTCCTCTACTGTAGTTACAAAAGTACAATTTTCTCAACTCCTATGATAGATATGGAGTTTATCTTGGTGTTGTTTTGAAGGTCTTTGTGTGGGCTTTCATATTACATATCACTTGACTGGATTTATTAAACTTAATATTTCAAGGTCATAAAAAATTGTCTTTGACCTTGAAAAGTTTAAAAAGTCCATTTTTGAAAAATCTGAAAAAAATATTTTTTTTACTTCCTAATGTGACAGACATTCTGTAAAAATTTCATATTGGGAAGGCAATGGGATCACATAAAAATTAAATCAGAAGTAACTTACACTATAGGTAACTGTCATTTGTAATCTTGTGTTGTGGTCATTCTAATCCTTGAATACCGTAAAATACCGTTAATCCGCCCCCCCAAACGAAAAGAAAAATCGTACAATAGTTAGGGGAGGGCGCTTACACGGGATTTTTTCGCGATCTTTCAACAAAATTTACAGGAATGAATCATCAAAAAATGAATGAATCGTTGAATGAATCATAAATATTTATACTTGAAAAAATTTGGGTTTTTTCTTTTTTAAACGTAAATTCTGTCGAAAAAACGCAGAAAAAAGGAGAAATTAGTAAAAAAAAGCCAAAACAAGCCCGAAATCAATTAAAAAATCTTGAAAAAACGCGCATTTCATCAAAGATTCATGATTCGTTCATTTGAAAATGATTGATCTCGCTCTCAATCGCCTTTGAGAATCGGGAGGGAGGGCGCTTTCTCGGGATTTTTTGAAAATTTCAAATTCTTTATAAAGTGGGGAGGGGGCGTTTGATCGGGAAGGGCGGATTAACGGTATTTTACGGTACTACAAAATCAGATTTTTTTTGCAACAAAAATGGTTTTTGCTGCTCCAAAATGTGCTTTTTGTTTCTACAAAATTGGATTTTACTTCTCTAAAATCAAATTTTCGTTGTTAAAAAAAAAAAAAAAAAAAAAAAAAAGAGGTCGAGAGGTTTTTCCGTGTTTTTTTTTTTGAACCGTTGATTTCCTTGCGTAAATACGGGTTAGGTTCCCTTAGAAAGACTCCCACAGTCGGCATCTCACCCTCACCATTCTAATCCTTGCTATTTGATTGAAGTTATCCAGACAAACTACAAAAATCACTGTTTCTCTATCTTTCAGCAACAGGAGTGTTTTTTAAAAAGTTACAGGCAAATGTTATTTTAATACCTTTCATTTAAAATAATATCGAAATAAATATCTTGATGTACACCAAAAAATAAATATTTATCCTCATTATGTGTTTTTAATTTCTACAGTTTAAAATATATATTATGAATTGAAGCATATATACATAATATAGCATTGTCAAAAGGAAATAAACAATATAAGATAAAAACAAAAATTATTACTTATCAGCGTAAAAAACAATTTATTATAGATTAAAAATTCCTAACGTTTCGAACTCAATCTAATGAGTCATCTTCAGAGGTATATTTTTAAAGGAGAAATAATTTACATTAAAAACAGATTGGCATACTATAAATTGACAAAAATTATACTAAATAAACATTAAAGGCCAAGATTCAAAAATAAAAACATGTACCAGTTGCCATCACTCAGTAGACAATACAACACTGACAAAACCATGGAGGAAACTTACAAAAGTATTTCTTTTAAAATATTAAACCAGATATTAGGTATTTGAAAGGACATATTGTCATTGCAGACTTCATTCTTCCTGAAACCATTTTCTATAGATTCCCTTATGAGTGCTTTTTGCGGATTTGAACAATGAGAAATAATCTTTACTTTATCAAAACAAACATTTCTTAAAATCCCCTTCATCGATAATCTGGACAGAGCTGTTGATGGTCTATTAAATTTTAAATCGGCTTTATGCTCCTTGATCCTCTCAACTAACTATCTCATAGTTTTGCCTACATATGACGTCACTGTACCATTATTCAGTTCTATAGGTATTTCATACACGCCTGACTGGAATAAAAATGGAACATGATCTTGTTTTTTGATTATAGCTGCAAACAAATTTTTAGTGGGGGAGGCTACAAGATGAATATCAAATTTATTGAAAATTCTCTTTAATCTTTCAAACATTATAGGGATATATGAAATTTTTCTATAAGATTTGCGTGTTAACTGGGCATCTTGAGGATAACTATTGTACTTGCTGATTAAACTATGTATAATTTTTGGACAATAACCATGATCAATTCCAATTTTAATAATGTGGCCAAGTTCGTCTTTCAAAAAGTCATCTGAACAAACTATGTGTGCTCTTTGAATAAAGGAATTAAATGCTGACATTTTATAACTCCAAGGAGTGGAAGCTGTATTATTCCAGTTACAGCTTCCACTCCTTGGAGTTATAAAATGTGAGCATTTAATTCCTTTATTAAAAGAGCGCACATAGTTTGTTTAGATGACTTTTTGAAAGACGAACTTGGCCACATTATTAAAATTGGAATTGATCATGGTTATTGTCCAAAAATTATACATAATTTAATCAGCAAGTACAATAGTTATCCTCAAGATGCCCAGTTAACACGCAAATCTTATAGAAAAATTTCATATATCCCTATAATGTTTGAAAGATTAAAGAGAATTTTCAATAAATTTAATATTCATCTTGTAGCCTCCCCCACTAAAAATTTGTTTGCAGCTATAATCAAAAAACAAGATCCCGTTCCATTTTTATTCCAGTCAGGCGTGTATGAAATACCTATAGAACTGAATAATGGTACAGTGACGTCATATGTAGGCAAAACTATGAGATGGTTAGTTGAGAGGATCAAGGAGCATAAAGCCGATTTAAAATTTAATAGACCATCAACAGCTCTGTCCAGATTATCGATGAAGGGGATTTTAAGAAATGTTTGTTTTGATAAAGTAAAGATTATTTCTCATTGTTCAAATCCGCAAAAAGCACTCATAAGGGAATCTATAGAAATTGGTTTCAGGAAGAATGAAGTCTGCAATGACAATATGTCCTTTCAAATACCTAATATCTGGTTTAATATTTTAAAAGAAATACTTTTGTAAGTTTCCTCCATGGTTTTGTCAGTGTTGTATTGTCTACTGAGTGATGGCAACTGGTACATGTTTTTATTTTTGAATCTTGGCCTTTAATGTTTATTTAGTATAATTTTTGTCAATTTATAGTATGCCAATCTGTTTTTAATGTAAATTATTTCTCCTTTAAAAATATACCTCTGAAGATGACTCATTAGATTGAGTTCGAAACGTTAGGAATTTTTAATCTATAATAAATTGTTTTTTACGCTGATAAGTAATAATTTTTGTTTTTATCTTATAATGTTTACAGCGTAAGTCCAAGATTTCATTTGGAAATAAACAAGTTATTGTTTTAATTCATGTTACTGTTTAATACATTTAACCCTTCCCTGCATGATTTTTTTCTACTTTTATAAGAAAAAAATTAAGAAATTGAAATGTAAAATTTTAAATTGTAAGATTTTTTTAAGATTTGAAATCTATATATTGATTTAATAAATGGAAAAAATAGTAAGAAAAATTAATTTAAAAATTTTTAGGTAAAATTTGATATTTTATGGAGTGTACCCTGTAAACACAGTTAGGGTTTTTAAATATTCTATTACAATATTTTGCAATTAAATGGGTTTAAATTTTATCAGCTTAACATCCTGCAACTTTCGTAATATTTATATTATTAAGTATTCAGTAAAAATAATAAAAGTAAAATAGCAATAAAAGTAAAAATAATAAAAGTAAAATGCTTAATAGGTTGATTTTTTTTCCTGAATAACAAAAAATATTATTGTTATTTTGTCAAATGCAGCCATTTGACATGGAAAAATAAGGGTTATTCCGTTCTTTGGACTGTTCTTGATCAGTTACAGTGATCCTATTGGCCAAATTCATGGCATATAATGAGAACTATAGTGTTTGTGCCAGATGTGGCACACCATGCAGTGAAGGATTAACGAAGATCAGGGCTTTGGCCTAGAAAAATACTTAATTAATTTCTGATTCTTAACAGCTTTTGATTCGCATTGTCCACCTCTTCTTTTGAAAGGCTGTAAACTCTACCTGTTGGATTTACTGTAGGGTCAACTTTCGAAGGGCCTCGCTAAGGGGGGGGGGACAGGGGGGAGCCTCCCCCCCCCAAACATTCACAAATGTTGTTACACTTGGCTAATTTTAAAACTTTTTTGTCAAATTTAATTAAAATTTTAATAAAAACTGTAATACATTTCCTATTTTTGATAGAATTTGTAAAGGTTACAACTCTAATTGGGAATATTATTTAACTTTTTACACATAAGAACTGTATTACATTTTCTAAGTGTGGTAACTTGGCAAAATTATAAAACGAGTTGGCAAATATGAAAATTTGACTTGGCAATTTAAGGTCTTCTCCCCCACCAATAAAATGTCTTAGCGATGGCCCTGCAACTTTCGATATAATATGTTTGCTGTTTACATTCAAAATATCATCAACATCAGGATAGTGGAAGGATGGTGATGGTCCATGCGGGTGTAAAAACTTCATCTTGATGGTTTGATTTTCATCATCAGAGTCTAAACACACCCTAACCACCAATGTTCATCATATTTGCAAATCAGGAATCCAACCATTTCTGAGAATTCAAGTTCACCCTCAGAAGTTGCTGTGCTTTCTCTTCTTGAGCTATTAGAAAACGAAAATGTTTTTACTTGCACGAAATTCCTATCAAGCAGGTACGTAGCCAGGGAGGGGGCTGAAGCCCCTCCCGAAAGTTTGAAAATACTTTACAAAATTATCTGTATGATAAAAAAAAGTTTTGTTTGTTTTTATCATCCATTGCATTAAAATCAATTGCATTTTTAGCTGTAAAAATATCCATTTATTCAATTACAGTTACGGTAATCCTTCATTATATCGGTTATTTGGATATATTGTTTTTTTAATAGGTATGTACCACTAAAAACATAAATTCTTTTTAAAAAGTAATTTTTATTGTCTTTATGCGCTGTAAAATTTGATCAAATGTAATTTCTTACCATCAAAAATCAAGTATAATACGGATATGGCGTAAGAAAGGTCACAAAAAATTAGGAAGACTATTTTCTACATGTTCCAATCATTGGAAAAAGGTTAATTTTTTTCTTAAAACATATAAAATTAGATTATCACAAACCGTTTGTTATTTTGGCAAACAAACTTTAGATTTCTTCAGGAAAATAGAAATAGAATTATTTCATTATTGAGTTTTTAAAGAGCTCCATCAAAAGAAGAAATTAGAGCAGCTCTTGGACTAAAACTTGAAACAATCTTATTTTGTGCAGAACAAAATAGCCACTGACCACGATGACGATCCTTTAATGTTAGAGAAAATGGTATAAAAAAGACTGTTAGCTAAGAGTTCTTTTAAGTTTTGAGCAAAGTCTGAAGAGAATGAATTGACACGAGATATTATAAAATATCCTAAGAAATTCTATTACTTCACCCCAGAAACTATTCTGGGATACAGTTACCGTAGTTAAATATCGCGATCTGTTTGTTTTAGCTTAATTGCTGATAAAACTATAGACATTTCAAGCGCAGAACAGCTTGCCGTTTGTGTTAGAAATGTGAACTAAAAAAAATCCACAAAAGCAAATAATTCAGAAACTTTTTTTTTAACGTTTTATTCCAATAATTGTCTTCTCTTCCAAAAATTCAAGAAATGTAATATTACAACATTGTGATGAACTATGTCTTGGCATGTTTAAATGTGTCGCATAGGCGTATAACAAAATAACCAATAAGTTTGGTCATGTTAGTGAGGTTCATTCTAAAATTCTTCAGAGTATCCAAAAATTATATACATTCTCTGTGAAAACCATTGGTTAAATCTTGCCTTGTCCAACAGCATGCTGATTCCTGTCATTCGAAAGTATCATGGATTTGTTAAAGTAGTGACAAAAGTTTTTAAAAATCAGCTGAAGGCAAATTTAGCATTTCAAAAAGCAATTGCATCATATATTCTAGAAAACAAAAGAAGATGACTTCTCCGGATATGTGACACAAATTTTATCGAGAAGCATGAAAGCATATTAACTTTTGTTGAGCTACTTAAATACATTTGTATTAACTCAGAAAATATTTCGAAAAACGTATAGAAGATTTATTCAACAGCTGGAGCTTTTTTGGCAGTCAGGGAGAAGAATCTTTTTCTCATAAGCCTGTCTGTTTGTCAAAAGGTTTTCTGTTTCACAAAGTCATAGTGAATTCTTAAAAAGAAAAACAAAAAATCTTGTGATATAATATTGGCAATAACCGATGCTAAAGGTGCCCTAATTGCTTTACATAAATATGCAGTAGAAATCTTTTGTGAGATTTTATAGTGAATCAGAACTTCGGGAAGACATCTTCCAAACTGAAATAAAGATACCAAGACTAACATTTAAACAGACAACGGGTACAAACCCTCAAATTACAACCACTGACAAGTATTACAATATTACGGTCTTATTTCCCCATGTAGAAAGTCTTATTCAAAATTTAAATTATCCATTCATTTAGAATGAAGACATTCTAAGAGATTCCCAATTACATCTTGCAGGATGTGCTTCACTGGAAAAAGCAAGCAAATTAGAGAATCCAACGCAGTATTTTCAGGATAAAGTGTCAATGTAGCAAGTGAAAGCTGAATATGAATTAGGTTACAAATAAATTGCTAATGTTGACACCAACACAGAGGTTTTAAAAGTTTCAGTATTGTAACGTGACGTATTACAATAAAATCAAACACTTGCTGGCAGTTTTGGTTGAAAACCGAGTAACAACAGTCAGTGCTCTAAGATCTTTTTCGGCAAAGAAAATAATTAAATCTTTAACTCGAAGCGTTATGGTCGATGAGAGACTGAGTAGCTTTTCAATGATTTCCATTCATTGGGATATTGCAGTAGATCGTGATATGTCAATCAGCAATATGGCTAAGAAGAAATTATGGTGATTGCTTTCATTGCACTGCTAAATTTATTGTACCAAGAGTATCATTTATAATTATTATAATCAGAGAATGTGAAATACAAGCACAATTTTTATGATTACATATGACTGTAGCAATTAATTTTTCTTTGGAAAAAATAATGCATGTAATTAATTTCATTTATGGATCAATAGTTTCAAGACCTCACACTCGTAATGTCAGATTTTCGCACGTTAATATTAATCCTGTGCTATTAATATATATTACTTGTTTCCATTTAAATATTTTACAACGTTTTTTTTATTGGATACTATGAGGCTCATCTCAAACATTATTATTTTGTGCTTTTTAAGTTTCACAGAAAAAAATTTCTAAAAAACTCCGGTTTCCGAACCAATTTGGAAATTGGAAGTGCTCTTAAAAATTAAAAATTGTAGCAGAAATTGAAAAAAATATATATGAAATAACAATATTTGACATAGTTAACAAGTATCCTATGTAGGAACACACATTAGGATAAGTCTATATTATTTATAATTTTTTTGCTGAAAATTATACTAATTACTTTTGTAAAAAAAAATCCAAAATTGAGCCCCTCCTGAAAGAAAATCCTGGCTACGGGCCTGCTATCAAGTAGAACAAAAGAGTGTAGTTTTTGCGTTCCTGGAATTGGTCTTGCTGCAGTTACTCTGTGTTTTAATGTTTCTTCTTCTGCTTTATGTTCAGCAATTGTGCTATACTGAAAATGAATTGATTTAATGTTTTCATTTGCCCAATCATACAAATGCTGTGGAGTCATTATTTGATTATTATTTGTCATTTGGAGACTGGCTTTTCCTGCAAGTCTTTTAATAGTCCCGCCAACACCATCGCATGCACTTTTGCCGTGTGATGTAGCAAAAAAATGCCATTCTGCTTTGATCTCGAAGTCTGATTCTCGAAGTCCTTGATGAAACAATGCTTCTTAAATACAGATTTTTTGAAGTGCTATTTATGCAACTTTTCTGTTTATTTATATATTTTTTTCGCAAAAATTACTTGAGATATTGAAGTACTATTTTAGATTATTAATAAAGGTGATAAAAGAAACAAGTACAAAATTTTCTATCTAACTCTGAGACCATGAATTTCATGGTCTGGATGAAGTGATATGGAATGATCCAAAGATATTTTTTTAATGTGATCCCATAGCCATCCCAACATGAAATTTTTACAATTGGTTTGTTACATTAGTAAGAAAAAAATATATTTTTTCCAGATTTTTCAAAAATGGACTTTTAAAAATTTTCAAGGTCAAAAATAACATTCGGTGACCTTGAAATATTAATTTTTATAAATCTTGTCGAGTGATACGTCATATGAAAGCCCATACAAAGACCTTCAAAACAACACCAAGATAAACTCTATACCTCTCATAGGAGTTGAGAAAATTGCATTTTTGTAACTATCAACACCCCATTTTTTAAGTGTTTTTCGTTTTTTCATGGACCTCTCCCCCCCAAAAAAAGCTGAAAATAAATCCGAAAAAAATATTTTATTGCTTTATTACATGAGTAGATTCAATCCTATGAATTTCACAAAAATTGGAGATGGTCAGGTTGTGAGCCTCGTTGATTTGACATGGAATGACCCACAAACAAACAAACAAAAACGAATTAATTGCTCATTCTGCTTTTGCTGCTGTAAAACGTCTTTAGTGTAATTTCATCCATGTCCATCCCTTCCTACATTTAAAGTCGATCATTTCCAACCAATTAATCATTTTAGGCACATTTTAAATCAATCCGCGCATTGCAGACGTATTTAAAAAAAAAAAAAAAAATCTAACTCTAATTATTATTATTATTTTTTCATTCATTTGAGATTGCAACAACCTAAAGCAATAAATAGAAAAAAATAAAGAAATAAAGACCGCCTGTGAGCTATGATTCAGCACGTGAATCCTTTAGTTTAGTTTAGATCGAGTTCTTTTATTTATGGCCTTTATCTCTGCACAGTGCAGAGGAGAGGAGAGAAAATATAGGTTATGCGGTTTTTTAGAAATGGACGATTTGAACTAGGCTTTTTTTTTTTTCTTTTGCAAATTTTGAAAGATAATTATAGAATAGAGTGGGTTATTTAGGAATTTTCACTGTTTTTAAAACGTGTAAAATCTTTTTTTTTTTTTTTTTTTTTTTTTTTTCAAAACTATTGCAAGATTTTAAACATCTGCACGTGCCGGGCCTTGGCCCGAAACCCGACCCTGGTCCGGCTCGATTTTCATTGACGGTTTTGGGCCGGGCATGGGATTTACTCTTTTCTGAAGACTCGGGCCGGGCTTAATCACTAATCTTGCTGGGCCGGGCTCAGGCCTTACTTTCTTCTGAAGAAATCGGCCTAGCTTTTTTTTTTTTTTTTTTTTTTTTCTCTGCGCGAAACCGGGAATGATTTCATTCTTCCTTGTCTTCAGACGAACCAAAATATTTCGTCTTGGTTCAATCATCCTATATGAAAATCATTTTTTTGACATGGCTAAGTCTGTTAAAAAATCTAAAATTTTGCTTGGTCCAAAAATTCTCGCAAAGTCATTGCATGCTTTTAAATGCCATTGTTCTACAATTAAACATTAAAATTTATTCTTTTTAAAGACTCATAGATTTCTAGATTTATTATAATAGAGTAAAATGCATGAAAAAAAAGAACCTATGACGAAATCTTCTTTTAAACTGAAAATGAAAATTTTTTAAAAAGCTGTTCGTGTTCATCCATGCAAAATGACTAGAAAAATGCGTGAGAGGAAAAAAAAATATTATATATTTACACCTGCTAAGAAAGGAGCTTGTCTATATATATTTTTTTCTTTCCAATGCCATACCGTCTTAAAAGATTTTACTTTTACCATATATCATTTTTTAGATTTTTATGTCTCGATTGCATGGAATATGGATTAATAATATTAATGATAACTGAAACATTTGCATACAAAAAACAGAAGTTCATTAAAAACATAAATATCGCAGCCTACTATACATCTTCATAAATAACGATTATAAATATGGCAAAAAAAGACTAAGTTTTTTTTTTTTTTTTTTTTTTTTTGTTAGAACACTTTTAAAAGAGTAAAAATCAATGCTATGTAGAAATTCACTCGGGCCGGCGGGATTGGACCGAAATTTTAACTTTTTTCCAGGCCGGGACATGTTTTTAGCTAGTATATCGGGTCGGGCCTCTAAATTTTACTTCTGGGCCGGGCCGATTTTTTTTTTCTATGGATCGGACCTGGAAATTTCGGTCCGTGCAGACCTCTTCCAAACTTACCCTATACAAAGTATGATAGATAAAGAATAGAAAGCTAAGCTTTTATTTTCCATACTATTAATATGTATATCTTTTGTTAATTATCCGAATGCATTCAAATTTTCAGAGAGTTCAAATAATAATAAATTAGGCCACTTACCAAATTTCTATTAAAATATAAGTTTTCTGATGATTAGAACACTCTAAAAAAACCCCACTGTTAGGTTACTTAGATAAAAAAAAATGACAGCTGCAGTGTATTTGTTCAGATAACAGAACGGGCCGTTAACAGCTTGCATCTGATGATGTGCTATGCTATGTTGAAAGGATTTAGTTTTGTTTCATCACAAGCATAAATTGTAAATATAATGCAATAAAAGTTAAGCCAGTTATGCATATTTTGAACACAAACATTTAAATAAAATAAAACTGAAAAAAAAAAAAACTTATTTTAAACGTATCCGCTAATCTTTTGCATGATTATTTTTCCTTTTTTCTTGCATCTTTCGATAATTTTCTCTTACAGTTCGATGAAGGCATATCTAAATGAGATGTATGTAACAAGCACATGATCTACGGGGGGGAGGGGGGGGAGCGAAAACTGCACATGCAAATGACGCTTTGGAATCTAGGAATACTGAACAGAAAGTAATGGGAAATATTGATTCTTTGAATACACTAAGATCTGTGGTTCCTGCACCTTGTCTAGCTTTGAGTAGGGAGGGTCCGATTATCGTCACCTGTCGTGCACAGGTATTCATGGCAGTTGGAATTTGGAAATATTGAACACAATGCAGAGGGGAATGTTGAAATCTTGAATAAACAATGAATTGGGACACCTGTTTTTGCTATACATAGAGTGGGGAGGGTCCGATTGTCCGATTATAGTCACCTGTCGTGAACAAGTAATTACAACATTTGAATGACTTGTTTCTCAAGCATGAACATGTTTTTTTTCATAAAGGGAAGAAAAATAAGACTTTTTTCAAGAAATTATGGGGCGCAAAATACATGTTTTGAGAAATGGGCAGGGTGCATTTTCACTTATAAAATGGGACAGGGCACGTGTTATATACAAAAGGGCAGCAGGGCGCATCAATAATTAAATAAGGGCAGGCAGGGCGCGGCGCCCTTCGAAAAACGCATAATGGGAACACTAGTATACATTGTTTTAAAAAAGGGAAAACAAACCATGCATGGATATAAAATTGGAAGTACGCAGTTACATTAAAAGTAATAGAAAAAATAAAACACTTACTTATCTTATATTAGAATTTTAAATCTCTGAAGTGATGTCAAAAGCATAAACAGACTTTTTGTCCCATATTGTGTAACTCTAAATGACAAAAATATTATGTTTGAAGAGAATGAATTGTAGTTTATATAGTGTGAGATCTCTCCGAATAGTTTATATTGTTGAATACCTGTTTTCTATGGTTCAATAAGAATTAAGTAATTCTTTTTTTTAAGATTTCATTCTAAACGAGTATTTACATCTTCTAAGTTATTGCGATGCTTAAACTATAGTTTCTAACCCCAACAGTATCCCAGAAATTGCAATATTCCAAATAAATTGTGATTTTAAAGCTTTCTAAAACATTTTATGTTTATTTGTCAAATTAAACTTTCAAAACTTTTAGAAAACATTCATTAAAGAAAAATTGATTAATTTCTGATTAATTATACAGTTAAAAGAAAGCGTCTAATAAAAATAAATTTAAAAAAAGAAGAAATGATGCCATACATTGAAATATTTTATTAAAACATATAATTATTTTTAATTTTCACACACAAAGTATAAAATATTGTTTTGGCAATTAAAAAATGCTATTGAGAAATTATCTCAAAATCAATGCTTTTATGACTTTTTTTTTCTTTTAAATAGAGAAAAAATAACAGATTTCTTTTCTTGGTTAGATAAATTTTAATTTGTTTTATTGTACTTCAATATTTCTGAGTGCATAAATGTTTACTATTTACTCCATGTACTAGGGCTGAGCGATATCAGAATTTTAATATTGTAATATATCGCTGACCAAATATTGATATTTTCGACATATATTAATTCGTGTGTTACTCTGTTATAGAGTCGTAAATGTAACTGTTGTTTGTATAAAATACTACAAACACACACACATACAAGGTTGGTAAGTATTGTGATATTTTTGAAAATTAAAAAAATATTGATATCTTGATATATGTCTGATATTTTTTAGGTACATCTGATACTTTCAAAGTAGCCAACTTATTGATAATTTTAAACATTTTCAGATTCAATATTAGAAATTAAATTGTATTTAGCATGAAAAATCAATAAAACAATATTCTAAATATTTTTTTCCACATACGTAACAAAATTGAAAATAAACTGATTAAAAACAAATACAATTCGCTTTTTACAGTCACACACAAACACACTCACAAAATAAATAAATAAGTATGGGATTAATTATCAAGTTTCCTGAAATTTTTTTTTTTATATAACAAAATTATATACAAAATATTTTGTTGAAAATTTTGACACCTCTAACTTGTGTAGTTTAAACTAGATTATTTCAAAGCCATAAAAGATTCTAATAAAGCATGAAGCAGTAAATAACTTCTCAAAATTAAACAGTTTATCTTTCAATAGCTCTTTTTTTCAAGTAAATATTGTTCACATATTATGGGTTCTCTGTCTCACTGTTAAAAAATCAGTTTCAAATGTACAACTACGAAGGAAGATTTGGGAAGGTAAAAATGGCCTGTCGAAGCAAAAGTTCTTATCTACAGAGCAACAAAATCAATAACATATAAAAAATTCTTTAACATTTGTTTTCACTGAAAAAAATCAAAATATCATATGCAATATTTTGAAAATTAATTTTTCAATATTCTTTATATAAAAATCGTCATGATATTTTGAAAATAAATATCAGATATATATATCATGTTCATCATGTGTATCAAGATTTATATCCATTAACCACTTAACCGGCCGCCCCGAGATAAGTCGGGGGTTAAAGCACTGTTTCCCCATACCATTCGCCGGTTAAGTGGTTAATACATATTGAGGAACAATGCACACACATAAATGTGTGTAGGTGTTAGTATCTAGGAAAAAACAAAAATTGAATATCTTTATTTAAGATATTAAAAAGAAACAAACTAAAATTTTTATATTGTGCTTTAAAAAATGCAAATCTTTACTCTGTATATCTGACCTAAAAGTGATGTTACTGAAAACTTTTGGAAAATTAAACATTATAAATTATTTAAATGAAACAAGAAAATGTACATAAGAGAATATATCAGAAGTATCGGACGATATATCAAAACTTATTGATATATCATTTGAAACAATATACTGAATGGATTGAAATCTCAATATCATTACCCCAGTCTTAAAGAAATATTGATCTAAAATTATATTAGGGTATATCGCCCAGTCCTACCATGTACTCTGATTGGGTTATATACGAAAATATCCAGCCATTTTTTATCAGTTTTTTAATGTAATTTTTAAACTATTTAGAACTAATTTTGGACAGTAGATGCATTCAGTAGATTAACCTCATGGGTACCTTCTGGTACAATCACAATCGAAATCCAACATGGTATTTTTTCAGATTTGCTTGATGAAAGAATTATGCTTGATTTTTGATATCACTACATACTATGTGTATTAGCTTTTGCTTTGCTCAGACAATTACAAACTACATTTTCAAAAGTATTCCTTACTTTCAGAAAACTATTTTGTCAAAAATTTCCACTTATGCCTAATTCTAAGAAAAAAATAAAACAAAATACATTATTTTTATGTCATTATCAACAACTGTACAGTATATAAATCTTGTTTATTATCCTTCTAGAAATTTCCCATCAGTTAATTCAGTGTTAGTGACTGGAAAAATAATTGTTTCCCCCCCCCCTTTTTTTTCTTATTTTGTATCAAAATAGAGTTCATTGGAAATTCAGTTATCTACAGCTATAAGAACTTGCCCTGATAAGCAGTGATTACAAACTACATTCTTAAAACTATTTACATCTTTCAGAAGACTAATATTATCAAAGAGTTTAATTTACACCCAATTGAAAAAATGTTCTTGTGTATAACTAGGACTTCCCTCAGAGGGATTAATTCGAGCAAAATTGCTGAGAACATAGTAGAGAAGAACATATATATATATACATACATGAGAAAAATTCTTAAATGAATTTTAATATGTTTATTCTACTTTAATATTAGGTGTGTGCATAAATGTTTTCTATTTATTCCATGTACTTTAATTCAATTGTCTACAAAAACATCCAGTCAGTGAAAAGTGACTTGCACCAAATTTCTGTGACATATGCAAATAAATTAGTTTTTTTAATCAGTTTTTTAATATAATTTTGAAATTATTTGGAATGAATTTTTGACAGGTGCATTTAGTAGAGGTGCACCTCATAGGTACCTTCTGGTACAATAGGATCAAAATCCGACATGCTATTTTCAAATTTTGCTTGACAAAAGAATTATGCTTGACTTTTAATATTGTTTCATAGCTGTGTATTAGCCTTCACTTCGCTCAGACAATTAATAAATAATCACATGCTATGTAAGATGTTAGAGAAGTTTTTTCCCTATTTGTTGAATGTTTAATATCCTATTTCTTGACTATCAGTGCTGAGTTTGAATCCCAACTTAGACATGGTTATTTGTAGTGGCTTGGATTCCTTTTTAGATGAAGTTCCGTTTAGTACTTATGAACAAATCTTTCCATATGAACTGAATTTCTAAGTGATAAGTTGATAAATATTATTTTATTAATAAACATATTTTATTACTTCACTTATTAATAAAATTTTGTACTACTTGCTTATCATGTTTACCAACTTCGCCAAATTATACAAATTTACATAATTTTTATTTTAAATAATGAAAGAACAAATACAAATTATTAAAACATTAATTAAAGTAAAAGTAAAGTTTCAAATTAAAAAGCAAATGACGATGTTACAAACATGTGTAACATGTTTAATATTAAGTGAATGTGACATTTATGATGAACCATTATTAACATTTAATCTTAAATTTTTGCTACAGTTACAGTCGATGTAATAATCAAGTAGTACCTAAAATTTAAAGGTATGTAAACGTAAGAATTTAGAAATACCTAAACCTAAGTCATTTATTTGTAGATTAATAAGTTTCTTATAGACAAGTTGTTTTTAAGATATGCATTCCTATGAATTTTTTTCTTTCTTTAATGATTTATGCAAATAATAATGGAGCAAAAAAAGGTAATTTTGTCGATAAGTATGATGTGGAGGAGACTTTGCTTGGATGGAAATTTGCTTTATTTCCATTACTGCTCAATTTTTTTCTTTTTTTTTCCAGATTGTTTGCAAGATGCAAGCCATAATTTATAATATATAGATATATATATACAAATTTTGATTTGGAGTTAAAAATAGATGACTTGAGTAAAGCGAATCCCATTTCTGTTATGCTCTTACAATGTTGGAAGACTAATTCCTTCCTGTATGTAACTTAGATTGGAATATTTTATGTGCAGATAGGTAAAGTAGATATTTGCAGTTTTTTACATTAATTAGTTAACTAAAATTAACATTAATTAATTTTGTTTACATCTATTTGTAGATTGCAATTGTTATTTGTATGATATACTTTTATTTACTGTAAAATCCCAATTATAAGCCCCTCCTCATCTTTTAAACAATAAATATAAATGATGTCCTGTTTATAAAAAATGTTATTAAAAAAACATAAATGTAGAAAATTTCTATTACCTTTTAGTTATTTAAATATATTTAAAGATTGAAAATGTTAATGTGTAAGATCTAAAATTATAATATTTCAAGATTTCTTGTACAATGTCCACTTATGTCATACCATAGTCATAAAATTGTGAGATTGCTACAAGTAATACAATTAGCTTAACCACAATAATATGCAAAGTCTTTTTGCAAAAATGTCATAAGCACACCAAACAACGATTCGATTTTTATTTCTTGTATTTCCTAAAAATGTAATATTGAAGTATTATACTTTTTTAGAAAAAGTTTAATAAATAAAAAAGTCATAAAATATTTTTAAACTACCACATTTTCAATCTGTTGAGATTCTATATATGAAACTGATGAATCTTAAATAGAAATCTAAATCTCTACACCCCTAAATTTACATAAATCATTAAAACAATGTACTTAGCTTTTTTTATTAAACTAATATTATTATGCAATGCAAAAGCTTCAAAATATTTTATTTTTGTGACTTTTGAAAAATTAAAATCACTGTCTACAAGATACTCTAATACCCATCTAATTAGAATGTTTTACCTTTAGAAAACTCATTGATAAAAATTTTTATTAATATTCACAAAAAATTTCATGCATTTTACAAATTTCTAAATTCGTTCTGAGAAAGTGGTAAAAAAGCTATAAGAAATAAAAATGTAAACATAGTTTGACATGTCTATAATAACTTTTTAAAATTTTTGCATGTGATTGTTATTATATTAATTATAGAAATTCAAATAAAGTGTACAAAATAGCAAATAGGTATTTAATAGATATTTTTATTTCCTTAATAACATTCTTATGGGTTTTCTTATGTAAACATTTGAAAAATCTTGAAGAATTGTGTGGTATATATGCATTTTAATTTATATTTCAGGTGCAGATATGTGTGGTCTATTATGAAAAGGAATTATTCCCAAAGATCATATTCATGCAGCTGATCCTATAAATTCTCATACAAGAACACTTAAGGATTTTTTTAAGTTTCTGAGCTAGTGCGTCATAGTGCATTTTTTCATTTCCAGGATAGAATTTAGAGAATTTTTTATTAAAAGATACATAATTTTCGCAGAAAAAAATGGAAAAGCATTCATGTATGATATATATCCTCAGCATCTTTTCTCTTAAGTCAAATATCACTTCTGAAAGCCTCAATAACGAATTAAATGCATTTCATTACATCATTGATGACATTTCCAATTTTATTTGATAACTTTAGTCTTCTGTATACAAAAATTTCTACTGGAAATTCTTTATTGGAACATTTAGTACATTAAATGTGTTATACTTCTATAGACTGGTGTACATTTTTGGATTTAGAATTTAAATTTTTCTATTCATCACTTTTATAAATACTTTTCATTTTATTTAAAAAAAAATTTATTTTTATCAATTGAAAAGCTCTTCTATGGATATATTTGAATATATAATTTAACTTTGAATCAAGGACTTCGTTGAATAATTTTATGATAAAGCTTCTGCGCAGATATTTAATATTAAAATGAACCATCGTACTGGGGGTAAAATAAAATCACATGTTAGTTAAAAATAACAAGAGATTTTCTGTCAAATCTGCATTGAATATATTTCGTTTGTGGCCATATAGCAAACTTTTTTCAAAAATGTTATTTAATCTTTCATTTATATTGTTCTAGAAAAAAGATTAATTCTTGGGAATTGTTTGCCTAAGTATTCTATCCAAAACGTAATGCAGCAATAATTTAGTGCTTAAAAATGAGAAACTTTTTGGTTGTGACGTGTGCTAAAAATTTTTCTTACCGAACAAATTTAAGTGATAATCACCGAATCCATGCCAACAGGAAATCTTACACTTGTGTTTGGTCAACAGAAGATTTTCTTACGTATATGATTTAAATGCCACCTGCGTGCTCATACTGATGAAAAAACCTTTCTCATGTGAAGTCTGTAATAAAGGGTCCTCAAAAATCTTCCTAATCTAGCCACCTGCGAATTCATAATGAACGAGAAACCTTTCTCCTGCGAGGTGTGCAAAAAAGGATTTTCTCAAAAACCTAGTTTGTATGAGCACATGCGTATTCATACTAAAGAGAAACCTTTCTCTTGTGAAATTTGTAACAAAAGATTTTTTCGAAAATGTAACTTAAAGGACCACATGCGCGTCCATACTGGTGATAAACCTTTCGCTTGTGAGGTGTGTAACAAAAGATTTTCTCGTAAATCTGCTTTAAATAACCATCTGCGTATCCATACTAAAGAGACACCTTTCTATTGTCCGGTGTGCACTAAAGAATTTTCTCAAAAATCTAACTTAAAGCTCCACCTGCGTGTCCATACTAACGAGAAACCTTTCTCTTGTGAGGTGTGCAATAAAGAATTTTCTCAAATATCTAACTTAAAGGGCCACCTGCGTGCCCATACTGGAGATAAACCTTTCTCTTGTAAGGTGTGTAACAAAAAATTTTCTCACAAATCTCATTTAAATAACCACCTGGGTGTCCATACTAAAAAGAAACCTTTTTCTTGTGAGGTGTGTAACAAAGGATTTTCTAGTAAATCTTATTTAAATGTACACTTGCGCATTCATACTAATGAAACCTTTCTCTTATAAGGTAATAATAGATTTTCTTAAAGGTCTAATTTAAATATTCACATGAGTGTGCACACTAAAGAGAATCCCCTTTTTGTGAGTTGTTTCATACGGTTTTCATAGTCATCTCATTTGAAAGACTACCTGCTAGTTCATACTGAAAAAAAAAAACATATTTTTGTCAAAAGTGTAATAAAGGACTTTATTCCAAATTTATTTTCAATGTCCACTTGCATGTTCATACTAAAGAGAAATCTTTCTGTTGTTAGGTGATTCTGTTCTGTTGCTAGAAATGAGACAGGCTCAGGCCAAACCAGAGACGGGCTTGTACATTTGTCTTCGGGATCGGACAGACTTGGAATCATTCGTCGAATTTAATATAATAATTATAATTATTATATTATATTTATTATAATTATTATATTAGTATTATAATATAACGACAGAATAATTTAATTTCTTCTCATATAAAAAAAAATAATCTTTTCCCCCTTAAAAATTGCTTATTATATTTTAAATGAGTTTAATGCTGTCTTTATGTATATCAGAAAGAAGAGGTACCAGAAAGCGTGCTTATTTATTCATTTATTTTTGTAGCATTAGAATGTTCGAAAAAAAAAATGTGATACATTCTGATTTATGACTGGCATTGACGCGACTTTGAAAAGTTGCTTTTTAGAATATGGCAGTGTTAGGCTAGTGTTTAACTAATTTTTTTTTTTTTAGAGATCTAATATAAAATGAATGTTTTCTTTTGTTTTCATTCAATACCCATTAGCCTAAAGCTTGTGGTTTTTCAATCTTTAATTGTGTTTTAGTCATATTTACTTTTAATATGAAAATAACATTACTCATTCATCCAATTTTTATTCTCTACTCTGCTTATGCTCTGACTGCTCTTCAAATTCACAAAATCTTTTTCATTTGTACATAAATCTGATTAGCATGTATTTTCATTTGAGTAGAAAACAATCAAGGAGTGTTTCCTTTTTCACTACAAAAGCATCATATCGTTCAGATAATGGTGTTGAATTTTTAACTTAAAAACTGATATTTCAGGATATGAGAATTACTAAAAATTGTTTTGCGGATGGAATCAATATACTTTCACATGTAAAACTTTTATAACAAGTTGGAAATTGCACGTGAAGCGTAGCAAATTAGGTGCGTTCGTACGATAACGAAGTTTTAAAAACATTACTTTCATATATCAATCTCATAAAATTGTAAATAGTGAATTACAATTAAAACGCTCATCAAACAATGTTCTCCCTATACCATTACGTAATGGAATACTTTTGTGTGGCCTTGTAAATCAATAACAAATGTTCTTTGCACCACAAATTATGTAAGATGTATATTATAATATGTACTTTATAGTTGCATATAAATTTTATTAAGTTCGCATGAGTGTAACACGATTAAAATGCATTTGAAACATTTTTTCCCATTGACCGTAATGTAACGAAATACTTTTGATTGCCCCTGTAATTGATCTATGCACACGATTATCAAAACATTTGAAATGACTCAACAGAATTATGTAATAATTGCGTTTTTAAATTTCAAACGATTAAAATGCATTTGAAACGTTTTTCCCCTTTGACCGTAATGTAATGGAATACTTTTGATTGCCCCTGTAATTGATTTATGCATCCGATTTTCATAAAATTTGAAATAACTCGACAAAATTATGTAATAATTATGCATTTTAAATTTCAAACGTATAGAATATATTTGAAACTTTTTCCCCCATTGACCATAATGTAATTGAATACTTTTGATTGCCCCTGTAATTGATCTATGCACACAATTGTCAAAAAATTTGAAATAACTCGACAGAATTTTGTAATAATTGCGTTTTTTTAAATTTCAAACGATTAAAATGCATTTGAAACTTTTTTCCCCATTGACCGTAATGTAATGGAATACTTTTGATTGCCCCTGTAATTGATCTGTGCATCCGATTTTCATAAAATTTGAAATGACTCGACAAAATTATGTAATAATTATGTATTTTAAATTTCAAACGTATAGAATATATTTGAAACTTTTTCCCCATTGACCATAATGTAATTGATCTATGCACACGATTATCAAAAAATTTGAAATAACTTGACAGAATTATGTAATAATTGCGTATTTTAAATTTCAAACGATTAAAATGCATGTGAAAATTTTTTTCCCCATTGACCATAATGTAATAGAATACTTTTGATTGCCCCTGTAATTGATCTATGCATCCGATCTTCATAAAATTTGAAATGACTCGACAAAATTATGTAATAATTATGTATTTTAAATTTCAAACGATTCGATTGGGTAGTTTTTGCGTTGTTATATGCGAACAGACAGACAGACGGACGGACTGAACGACCACTATAGGTGCTACGTATTATATAATTACGAACGCACCTAAAAAAATGGAAAAATGTTGTGCTATTCTTCACACTTTATAAATGGGTATTTCAAAGTATTTATTTTATTTGTTTATAAAATTCATTTTTTTAATGTGATCACAGATTTGTCTGTTAAGGAAGAAAAAGACAAGAATCTTTTTAAGGAAATAAATTTTATCTCATACCAAACTTCTGTTTTGGAAGGATTGACTCTAAATTTCATAAAACTAATCATGAACTGGGAATCAACTGTTATTTTCTTTTAAGAATTTGTTAAAAAGGAGACATTACATTTAGAACAATTTTAAATGTTATCTTTATATATAAAAATCTTCTGTGCGTGTGTATGTAACTGAACTCCTCCTAAACGACTGGACCGATTTTGATGAAATTTTGTGTGTGCGTTCCAGTGGATTCGAGAATGGTTTAGATTCACATTTCATCGAAATTGATTCAGTACTTTTTTAGTAATTAGGCAAAAACTAATAGTTAGTGATTTTTCGCTAATTAAAAGTGTTGAATAAGTTCGATGAATAGAGTACGGACGGAATGATCGAGCGGTCTAAGACGCCAGATTTAAGCTTTGTTTCTTGAAAAAAGAGATCGCGTGTTCGAACCCCACTCCTGACAAACGTGTATGCTTTACAATAATATTTCCTGTATTATAATTTTGATTAACCGACCTCAGAAAATCGCTAACTTTTAACTAAAAACAGAAAAATAAACTTTTCTATCAAAAATTGAATCGACTTCAAAAAATACTGAAGAGTGAAAAATAAATTCCTTACATAATTGTAATAAGAAATTAAATTAAGAGCGTAGTGTTTATCGTGCGTATTACCATATTTATGTACATTTATTTGATTTTCTGGAGTCGGTGCCAAGAGGGACAACGTCTGTCGGTGACAGGACAACGTCTGTCGGGTCCGCTAGTGCAGTTTATAAATAAAAAGCATAATTTTGGCATCGCCCTTGAGCTCTGATGCACAAAATGTTTTGGGTTCTGGTGGACTTGGATTTAAAATCATCTGGCTCAAGCCGGTCCATGTTCCGAAAAGTGTGTTGAACCATGTCTAGTGTGCACTAAAGAATTTTCTTGAAAATCTGTTTTAAATGTTCATCTGCATGTCCATGCAAAAGAAAATCTATTTACTACTTACGAAGTGTAAAAAAAAAAAAAAAAAAAAAAAAAAAAAAAAAATAAATCTTTTTTAAATGCTCACATACAAGGCCATAGTAAATTTTTAAAAAAATTACTTGATTTTTCGAAAAAATATTTGAATAATCACCTACAATTTCATGCTAATGCGAAACCATTCTTTTGTGAATTATGTCGCAAGGAATTTTCAAAATATAGTTCATTTGCATGTTCATACTAAAGAGAAACGTTTTTCTAACAGTGTGTTTTTTTCTAAATCTGTTTTAATAGGTATAAAGGTATTCATTCCAATGTGATCCTTCCTGAAGTTACTTAACATGTAGTACATTTTATGAATCATTTTTATGTCTAAAGATGCCTTGTTTTTTTTTTCAGCTTTTGTTAGTCTAATTTAAGTTTAAACATGTACAGTTAAACTAAAAGGACATTTTCATTTGTATTATCTTAAATATATAATGAAACACCCCACAGCAAAATAAAAACAAATGGTTAACCAAATTATTAATGTTAGTAAAATATAGTTTGACATTAGTTCAGATAGAATTTACTAGACTGTGCCACATTGCTAAATGTATTTTTGTATCAATGGCAGATTATTGATATGCATTCCAGTATATCAGTTAAATTTATTTTATAAAATTTCAACTTACCAAAAACTTTAATATATTTGTTTACTTTATTTCAGTCTATAATAGTTTGTATAATAATGTAACAATTTTTTTGTGACTGGAGAAACAAATTTTTTTTTTTATATTATCTATTATTATGTCATGTTTTAATAAATATAGCAGAAATAAAATGGCTCTCTCACTTGTGCTGCTTTTGAAAGCTTGTTTTGTATTCTTTCTACACTTTTCCAGGAAAAGATATTAACACCTGTTTTTCACCAACAGTTTGTGATTTATTCACAAAAGGATGGGAAAATTCAACAATGTAAAAGAGATAAGAAGGTCAAATGTAGAGTAGGTCCTTAATTACATTCATTTTACAGGATTTCACATCTTGTGTTATACTATAATTGACCAGAGAAAAAATTATTTTGCTTTTACTGAAGCCCTTTTTGAATTTTTCATTTATTCTACCTTCTTCAAAATTTCTGTTTCTTCCACCCAAAAAAACTGAAAAATTTAAATCTTCGTCATTCTTTTGTTTTTCAATAATTTATGTCTAAATTATTTGTTATTTTATAATATCAGTGAATTATTACCGTAATTTCCGGCGTATAATCCGCAGCTCGAACAATTATTTTCGGACCCGGAAATCTTATCTAGCGATTAGAAACAAATATTTACGATGATCTAATAAGTTACATTTCATTTTTAAAAGTTTCTGGGGCGAAAAATGATTGTTTGATCCGCGGATTATACGCCGGAAATTACGGTAATTGTATTGTAATATTATACAAAACAAAAGTGCATGCAAACTGGCATGTTTGCATAATTATATTTGATAAAAAATTCTGAATTTCTAAGAAAGATCATATGCATTTTAGAAAAGCAGTAAACATTTTTTTCCCCTTCTTGTCAACTTTTTGGCGACAAACATGTGTTTTTTACGTTAGGTTGCAGGGCTTGAATTTCAGGTCGGGATGGCGGGATTCACGCCCGAAATTTTGTAATCGCGCCTAAAAAAATATCATGGGTGGGAGGCTCCCGCCCATGAAATTCCAAAATAAATTCTAAATTTTCGGAATTTTCCAAAAAATTTTGTATTTTGGAACTACAGTTAACTCCAACGATCTCTCAAATGTTGTGATATTTTCGTGCAACTGAATGACATATTTTGTGAGTTTTTTAATTTCAAAAAACTGTTGAAATTCACGATTTTTTTCCGCAACCTGATCGTCGAATTTTGCATTTTTTTCCGGCGATCGATTGGCAAGTTTCGTGCGTTTTTCCGCAGCGAGAACGGAGTGATTCCGTTTCAAATCCCCCCCCCCCAAAAAAAAAAAACGCATTTGATTTCAAAAGTTATAAAATATCGTTTATCAGCCCGGAAGTTCGGATAGTTGTTCCTAATTTCTGGGTTGATAACTGATTTTTCGCTTTTAAGCCGAATTGTATGTTTTCACAATCAATTTCATCAAGCGTTTGCAGAAAAATTTGTTAGATTATCACGATAGAAACTCCAGTTTTGCCAAAGCATCACGAAAAAAACTATTTTCCTTAAAAAAAAAAAAAAAAAAAAAAAAAAAAAGCAATAAAACGCGAATTTTTTTAAAAACATTGTGGAACAAATGAGAATTTTGTGAAAGAATCATGGAATAAATGCGAATTTCGTAAAAAGATCATGGAATAAACTCAAATTTCGTGAAACGATTGCGAAATAAACGCAAATTTCGTGAAAGCATCGCAGAAAAAAATGTGAATTTCGTGAAGGATCGTCATATAAATAGCGCCGTGCGGAAGGTGGGTGGTCGCCACGGGCGCAGAAATTTAGGGGACGCCGATTTTCTACTACCAACATCATTTTTGGCCTATTAGAAGAAAAAGAAGACTAAATTGAAACATTGTCCCGAGCGCAGTTTTCTCTTCCTGCATATGAATCCGAATTTATCAAAATGCCGCTTAAAAAACACGAATTTCATGAAATCCATCATTTCTGGGAACGTGTAATTTTTCACTCAGGTTCCCGGCTGGGAACTTAAAAAATCATCATGGTCGCCAACGATGCCGCGCAAGCGTTATATCACATAAATTACGCAATAATATAGCTCTTGAGCGGTCCATGGGATACGTAATTTCGTCAGAATATTACAGAAAAGCTCTATTTTTGTCAAAAGATTGGAAAAAACGGCAATTTTCGTTAAAAAAGCGCGCAAAAACGGCAAATTTCGTTTACAAAAATTGTAGTTACGAAAAAATGGCAATTTTGTCAAAAAAATAGCGCTAAAACGGCAAAGTTCCTCAAAAAAATACCGAGAAAACAACAGGTTTCAACATAAGATAGCGAAAAAAACGGCAGATTTCATTAAAAAATCGCGAAAAAACGGCAAATGTTAAAAAAATAATGAAAAGCGACAGGTTTTGTTAAAATATCGCGATAAATCGGCAGGTTTCGTTAAAACATCACAATAAAATGGCAGATTTTGCCAAAAGATTACGAAAAAACGGCAAATTTCGTCAAAATATTCACACATAAATTTTATTGGGAACCTATTCTTTTCATGTAGGTTCCCGTCTAGGAATCTCAACATTTTTTGAATTTTCGAGCCCTGGCTGAACTAACTTTTGAAAAATTAGATTTACCCAAACTCTACTTGCAGGAATTTACATTCAACCTAAAATCGAACTCAACCTGAACCGAAAACAGTATTTACTAGACCTATAACAAAAGTAATTAGCGCAGAGAAGAAATTTATCCCCTGTAAAGACTAAATTAGATTATATAAAAGTTTCACTTATTTTCTTAAAAAAAAAAAAAAAAAAAAAAAAAAAAAATTGCATAATTACTCTGAGTTGTTGATAAAAATTGCTTCAGTGGTATTTTGTCATGTCTGTATTCGTGTAATTCTTTAAATAGCACATAATATAACAATAGGTTTTAAAATTTTTTTTCTCCCTCCCAAACAGCTAAACTCCCTCCATTTGTAAATGTTGGGAGGGAGACTCCCCTCCTCTGGAAAGTTGAATTTCAAGCCCTGGGTTGTTTACATACAGGTAGTTCTACATTAGGAGTACATTACAAAACAATTGTATAATATTTTCTGAAAAAGTTAACATAATAATAACAAGGATGATTTAGAAAGTAAAATGGTGGTATAATCAATCTTAGCTGTATGATAAATAGAAATAGCCGTATATTAATCAAAAATTTCCAAGATTTAAAGCTTAAAAAATTAGGGGATTTTCTTTTTAAAATCTGTTTTTTATTTATTTTTTTTTAATTTAAGAATATAGATGAAAATTTAGTCAATTTTAAATAAAGTTCAGTTATTGTTCAAGTGTAAAAAAAATATTTTTACTAAGTACTGTGATGTAAAAAAGACTTTATTAACGCAACTTTTCACTAAACAAATGACATTTAGAATGTTTTAATATTATTGTAAATAATTCTTATATAATGAGACATTCATAAATAATCTTTTCCTATAGAAGTATTTAATTTATTTATAGGCGCAAATTACTAAAGAATATACAAATTTTTGTCTTACTAACGATTTAAAATTGGATAAAAACTTATTGAGTTTTAAATACTTTACATTTTGTGTGACTGGAAAAAAAATTTGATGAAGTCATTTTCGGATGGGTTTTGGGGGGGGGGGGGGTGAATTACTTGACAATTTATTGTTATAGTAAAGAAACAGATAAAGCAGAAAATGTAAAGAAATGGTTTTCAAAGATTTTCAACTTGGTGAGAAATTGGAGGAGGGGAAGGGCAGGAGGATGGTAAAGAGGAAGAAGGAAGAAACTAAAACTTTCGGATGGGAGAGTTTAAAGGATTAATTAAAAAGGATTAGTAAGCTAAATCAATTTAACTTTAATTAATTTAAATATTAACAAATTGAAAATAACATAAAAAAAAGTTAAAATTTTTCATGTTTTTCACAAGAGGGTGGAGGAGGAAACGTTCGTTTCCTTATGTTTGTGTGTGGGATATAGAAACGAAATTATATGGTTGATTATTTAATACGAGAACAAAATAAAAGACAGAGAGAATAAAATCCAGCAACTTTTAAGGTTTTAAACTTTGTGAATTGCGTAAAAAAGCAGATCTTTTTTTGTTATAGAGGGAGAGTTTATTAGAGGATACATTATTTAGTTACATTACTAAATATTTACAAATAATTATAAAAAATAATTAAACTTATAAGTTTTAAATATTTTAAATTGTATGTGCTTCATAAATAAGGGAGGCACAGAAGAAATGCCAATTTTGGTTTGGAAGGAGAAGAAATATTTGTGAACAATTATTTATTGTTTCAATAAAATATCAAAAGTTTCTTTAAAAAATTTGAAATCTTTAAAAGAGTTTTTAAACTTTGATTACTGTAAGGGAATGGGCAAAGAAGGAAGCAAAATTTTGGGCAAGGAAAAATTAGATAAAATATTAATCAATCAAAATGCTGAAACTATTGTGAAAGAAGTTTATGCCCTATTATTATTATCAAAAACAAATAAAGCACAAGAAGTTAATAAAAATTTAGAGTTTTAATGATTTAAAAATTTGGTATTGTGGAGGAGTACAAAAATAAGAAGCGAAATTTTGAAAGGAGACAGGAGTGACAAGGGGATAATTTAATGATTTTTCAAAAAAGTCAGAAAAAAATACAAAAAGATTTTTACTCTTTATTAAGAAGCAACAAGTGAGTAAAATAAAGGATTTTTTGCAGATTTTGCACAAAAATAAGTAATTTAAAGGACAAAAAACAACTCTTTTAACAATTTAAGCATTTAAAGGATAATTAAGTACCGCATGAACCTTGGCAAATCTTAAATCCATGCATCTTAAATCCAAATACATGGTCTGTCTGAATAGCAACCGACCTTTGTCTGAAAAAAATGTCAGTAACCTGACAGGAGTGAGACTCTAATCACCTCTTCAATGTCAAATGTTTTTGACATGCACATTTAGTCCACCTTCCTTCCATAAACAAAAATGCTTCTGGAAGGGTTCTTTGGAATTTTGTTTGATTCCGCCGTCACTGTATATCTCATGTCTACTCTTAAACAAGTGATACTTTCAATGGTATCTTCAATTTCGGAATCAATCTAATCTCATCAGGAGCCATGTCTTGTGAATATGGAGGTTGGCAAATGACTCGAATTCAATGTTTTGCCAGATAAGTCTAAATGAGGTGTGATGAATGACCTAGAGTATTGATACAACTTATGACATCTGATGAATCTTGCGAAATGTTTTGCTTTCACAAAATTTAATGCAGTACTTTTGTTGAATCATCTTGTGAGAAATCAAAATTGGATAAAAATGATAGTAACAAACTCGGCGACTGGCAGGCAGCGATAGGCTCATTGGAACTGGCAAAATATTTTCAAGCATGGAAACATCCGTCTCCATCCAATATGCATAGTGGCGTCATATTAGAATCACTATTGTGCGCCGGAAAAATAAAGGTCGGGTAGTTATCAGACCGACCTCGTATCTCAAAAATCTTGAATACATAAATGCAAATTAATTAATTTTAACCAGCATTATTTTTTTCATATTAGAAGACACTAATAAATTATTTGTCTAAATATTTTTAGATTTTTAGCTATTGTTAAACTACAATTTAAAAAATTTAGAAAAACATTACCTAGCCTAATATTCCAATTTTAATGCTCAAAATGCATGCAGATAAGAGTAAAAAGTTTTTATGCCTGAGATCATTGACCATATGGATCAATACTTTGCCAGTAAACTACCTGAACAACCGAAACTTAGCATTTTCGATTTTTCTTTCAATTGTAATTGCTTAAAATGCATATTGTCAATGATCCTGGTTCGACTCCAGGCTTGGACACTTTTTCACTCCGTTGATTTGACACCTTTCAAGCAATTAAAATTGAAATAGGATTTGAATTCAAGGCGTAAAAAAAATTTCACATAATTTTTCGACAATGATATGCATATATTTATTACATGTCCTGTAGATGCTTTGCATCATCTGTTTTCGACAATAAATTAAGTAATACAATAAAAAACTTGAAAATGTTTATTTGTAAACATCAGTTAATGTTTTTGTTCAAAATTAAAGAAAAAGGTTTTCACATACATGTAAATAATAAGTATTGAATAAAATAATAAATAGAAAAACTTTAAATATGTATTTCTTAAATTATAAAGTTTTGCATTTAATTTAAAATCCATACATTTAAATCACATTTATTTATCTACTGAAAAATTTATTACGTTTTAAATTCTGTTTATTAGACAAGAAACTCTAAAATTTAAAATTGCTAAGTGTAGAACAATACTGGTTTTCAGAGGCTTTTCAGTACATGTATATGCAGGTATAAAAGTTAGCAAAAAACACTTTCAGAAAACTTGAGATATTTTGCACAAAAAATCTGCAGTTTTTGTTTAGGTAAAATAAAACATGCATTTTTCTTTTTTTAAACAAAATATTTGCATATTTTCTTTAGGTATAAAACCTGTATATTTCATTTACATAAAAACATATTATTATGTGTTTGTCTGAAATAACTGCAGTTTTTACTGTAAAGTAACTTGTATTTATGACATTGTACATTGTTTTCCCATAATTTTTTGTTCTTTTTTTTTATTTTTTTGCTTATTTTTTATTCTGAAAGGTCAATGCGATAGGAGCAGGAAAATTTCCCATTTGTACAGATAGCAGTTGAGGTGCAGGTCAGATTAAGTAACTTTTTTATTTTGATTGCCGATATTTTTGTTGAGTTTGCTTTCTATTTCTTAAGTATAATTCCAAAAGTGAACCAAAGCAGCAACAAAAATTGAAAGAGTATAAATACATTACATTATTACATTGCAAACCAGAAATTTGAAAAGAATTCTGCCATTGGTTTAACATCATCTTACATATTTTTATAGGGTAAGCCAATATCAAACCAATAGTAACATTCTTTCAACAATTTTCTCTTTCACAACCTCCCTTTTTCTTTTTGCTTAGGATATCAAAGATAAATGAAGAGATGGACAGCTTAATAATTTTTTTCAGTCCTTTTTTTTAGGTAATCGACTGCTCAGTGCATTCAGATAGCCAAAAGCTCTACCTTTCTCACATTTCAAAGCCTTTAATTTAATGAATTTAGCTTTTAAATTTATCCTTTTTTTTTTTGGTTAAGCTTCGAAAAGCGTACATGGCCTTCCAATGGGCATACAGGCTGCATTTTCTGCAAACTGGCAACAGTCCTCAGAGATAAAAGATCAGCTAAAATTAGATAATTACCACTATTTAGCGATTTTGACATTGATTTCATGTGTATTATAGAAAAAAGAAAACATATTTAAAAAACTCAAATGCAAATGGAAATTTTGTACAGTTGGTTTAACAATAACTTTTGAGAGCATCATCTCATGCTTTCTTAGATTCATTTCTCAAAATCAACGATAGTGAAAATAAATTTCAAAACTTTTACTACGGCATCTGTTTTCACATTTAAGACAACTTTTGTTAGAATCGTGGTTTAATAAAAGCTCTTTTTAAATAAATAATTAATTTATGAAATATCCCTATGCAACTTTCACAGAAGAATTTAAAATATTTTCATTCAATACCTAATAAAATTTCAGTATAAATTTAAGAATGCCACAAATATAAAATTAACTAAAATTTTATAAAAGATGCTGATTTTCTGTATTTCTAAATTGCAGAGAAATTTATATAATGATAATAATAATAAAGATGTTCAAATGCACAAAATGTTAGTCACTTCCTTAGATTTTAATTCACTTGAAACTATGGCATATAGTAAACATATCATATGCAATGCAGAATATCAACATTTTATATTTAATAGAACTACTGCTGACTCTAGGACAATATGTGAGCAAATAGTGGCCAGCAATACTTTTTAAATTATTTCAAGTGCCCATTGGCCATTGCTGTCAATTCTGACATGCTCTTTCAAATGATTTTTATGGTTGCAAAAGAGAAAAATTCATAAAAGACATACATTCAGAAGAGAAAAAATATTGTAAACTTCCCCGTTTGGTGATGGGAAGCATTGAAAAATTAATCAGCATTTATTTTCATTAGAAATCATATAGTTAAGTAAAATTAATATTACAAAAAGCTTTTCTTTATAGGATTGACCCACAATTTCACAACATCATTTGTGTACCTAAGATTTTGAAAGTGTATGTTAAATTATTTTAAAGCTATTTCAATTGTTTATTTGATATTATCGCTAGTAACTGGGTATTTTAAATATAATATGAACTGATGAAAATTATACATACTTTAAACACAAATAAAAGGATACCTAAGTTGATTGCCATCAAGCTGCGAAAGAAATACAGAAACATGTCAGATAAATTTTATTTTATTTTTTGCTTTGTGACAATTGTTGAGTTTTTGTCGTATTGCTGCTCTAACCATAGTAACACTTACAGAACTAAATTTCTCTCTAGTGTGACATATAATGTCATTTATAACATCTTGTTCTAATATGTTTGTTTTAATGGTTCTTCTTTTTGGACATTTTAAAACGCTTTGAGAGAGAATTTCTCTCCCAAAACAAATATCAAGGAGATCACCAACATATTTCGAGTAATCTTTATCTCTACATAGAGACAGCTTTTCTTCTGCAATAATCAATGAGCCAAACTTCTTCCTCTCCTGTGGTTCTTTGTTTTCGTTTTTCTTTTCATTAAATTTTCTTTTCATTTCTTTATAGTTTTCTTTGCTCTCCTGCAGTGCGAGTTCTCTGTTTTGTAATTCATTTTGCAGTCTTTTAATTTCCTCATTTTTACATTTTAGAATGTCTTCTAAATTACTACAGTTAGCACATTCTGTATTTTCATCTGCATTTACTTTATTCCAGATACGCATTAACAAGTCCTTTATCTCCGAGTTTGTGTTTGTAGTAGCTTTTTTCTTCCTGTAATATAAATAACTCAATAAATAAACATGGAAAATACATAACTGAAAACTAAAATTATGTTAAAAATATCCAATTTATAATATAAAAAATACTGCAACCATTGTAATTGACCCACTGAACAACCCTATCATCCTTTAAATCAACACCAATTCTTCTTAAAGTTTAGTTAATTCATGATTGTATGATATAGATACTGAGGTTTAATACAGAACAAGACTTGATTTCAACAGTATTTCACTCTTTTAAGTACATCTTTTTGTAAAATTACGTATGAAAAGCCCTTAAAATGGATTTACAACACAAATAAATACTGATATTCAGCTCACCATCGTCTATCAGTTAAACACTGGCATTTTGAAAAGCTATACTGATACAAATACCTTTGCAAAAAAATTTTAATTGGAAAAACAGATTAAACAAAAATCATGAGATCAGATGTTAATGAAATCAAGTGCAATAATGAAAGTGGATTTTTAATCTTTCACTAATGGATCTTTAATAATTTTAAAGATAGAAATTCATGTTCAACAATGTGCATTTTTTTAACAGTTGCATTCGATTTCATTATACATAAGATCATGCTTTTTATTCTTTTTTTTTTTAACCAGTTTTCCCACTAATTTATTTTTTTATTTTTATTTATTTATGTTTTTGAAAAAATAATTGTATCATTCTAACTTTTGAAAATATCACTGTCTGAGTTATGAAACATGCTGAGCTGAAGAAAGGAATTTATTTGCCTTGTAAATGTTTTTTTTTATCACTTTTAGCAAGTACATATTAACTATTTGATTATAAATCATTATATGTTTGATTTATACATTTGCTTTCTTTCCAATACTTTGGCAAGATACAGAAAATGGCCTTGGTAAAGTAAGAGAATTTTTCATGCATTGTTTTATGGCTAACTGTTGACTATTTCACACAAAAGAATTTTTCAAATATACAATTTATTTGTTTATGTATATGTATACATACATAAACAAGGTTAAAAATTACTGTGGAAGTTTACTTTTCTAAGCTGATTATATTTTTTGGATATACATATAATTATCAAAGCATGATTGCGCCAAATGTTTTGAAAAAATACCAAAGCCTTTATACTGGAAAGTACCAAATAATTTTTGCATACATTCTTGCAATTAATTGAATATATTCTGTGAATCATTAATAACTGCACTTATAAATTTCACTTATCATTAATAACTGCACTTATAAAATCTGCACAATTCTCTCCTTAAAATAAAAAAATAAAAATAAAAAAAAACAGCAAAAGTAAAATGAAATGAACTTTATGTAAATTTTGCTATCGAATATTATGCTTTTGAAGATTTACATTTGACACTCAAATATACTTTTGAATATACTAAATTTCAATTGATTTTTTAAGGGCATTTGTGCATAGTTATCTTTTTCCCCCATTCAATTTCATTCTTCATCCATCATCATTTGAATCTCGATCCAATTTTGTAGGGTGCAGCCTCAGAAACATATTTAAAATATTGCATGTGGGTATTAGTACTTTTTAACAACTTTGTGAGCCTTTAAGTAATTTTTAATTGTTTTACACACACTCTTTTTGCCATATAATGCGTCGCTTTTTGGCATATTTCATGAATCATTTCTATACTTTAATTTCTATGGGGGCAAGAAAAATCAAATCATGAAATATAGCAATTGAGTGAGAGATAAATTGTAAATTTTGTAAGTTGATCATGGGGAAGATCATATTAACTTGTAAAACAGGCATGTGAAAGAAAAAAAGTTAAAATTAAATATGGAAAATACCCTAAAATTCTTCATTAAGTCATGGAAAAAAAATCATTATTGATTGAATGAAAGAAATTTTGAAAGTTTTGCTGAAAAATTGCAGAGAAAAATATGGAATGTCACCAGCTGTAAGTGGAAGGAAGCATGAAATTTCTTTATTGGGTATGGGATGGATCTGTGGAAGTCGTCCATCAACCATATGAAAAAAAAAAAAATACCACGAATTTTATCAATCACTCATAAGAAAAATAAGTGCAACACTTGTCAAGCTGTAGAAACAAAAATTGTGAAATTGGTTAATCGGTTGCAATGGAAAATAAGATGAAAATTGTAATTTAGTGGTTAGAAAAAAAATCTCAAATTTCATTAGTGAATCTTAGGAACAAAATTGAAATTCTTTAATTGGTCACTTTGAAACATTATGAAACTCATTATTTGCCTGTGGTAAAAAAAAAAAAAAAAAAAAAAAAAAAAAAAAAAAATCATGAAAATTTTCAAGCAGTTGCTACAGAATTGTGAAATTAATTGATCAGTCGTGTGGGAAAAATAGCAAAATTTGTCAATTGGTCATGAGAAAAAAGTTGCAAATTCGTCAATTAGTCGTGGGAAAAAACTGCAAAATTCATCTGTCAGTTGGGGAAGTTAACTACCTTATTCTATCAGTTGTGGGAAAATATCGCAAAATTCTACATACAAATACATACATATTTTTATTATCCATTTAGAGAACAATTTTTTATATGCCTTTTTTACAAATTTTAAACAATACACTTTATATTGCACTGTTATAAATAGTATAGTTGTTCCTAAATTTAAAACCTTTAAATTTTATCAAATAAATAAAAAAAAATTAGCATAATTATTTCGTTCAGTTTCTAACATTTTAACCTGAATTTACCAGAAAAAATAGAAATAAAAGAGTAGTGTCTACCTTATTGTAGGTGAACTGCTTCCTGCGACTTGGAGTTCGCTGTCATGCTGTAAACCGGAATGACCTGAGATGGAAATTCTATTATGAGTGGTATTTAATGCTGGCTGTTGGTAACTTTCCAGTGTACTGGAATCTTCAACTGTCTCAATCTTTGGAATAAGTGAATCTAGAACTGTGTTATCTTCCATGGATAAATCTTCTTGTGTTGAACCTTGATCTTCATTGTTGTCATTATCAGATTCAAAAGAACACTGTTGCAGAGATAGTGGCAGCTTCCTTTTTCTCTTTCCTCTCATCTCTTCATGCTCTTCTTCCTCCTCTAACTTGATCATTTTTGGTTTATCTTTTGTGACGTTCTCTTTTGCTTGAGAATAAGTGTCTGAAATAGTAAAACAAACGAAAACTGAGTTAATCTATTAGGTAAAACCACATTATTTAATCAAAATGTTAGGATAACAGATAGTAAACATAGGGTTCATAAGTGTCATGATACTATTTAAAAAAATATCCAATATCTAGATATATATCCTGATATGTATATAAGGTACTTAAAAAAAGCTAACTTACTGCTCATATTTTCAAACACAGTAAAGAATGGAAACTAAAACACATATAGCATTCAACTTAAGAACTTGATAAAATAATGGGCTATATGTCTTTTTCTTTCCTTTTTTTCCCCACAAGAGTCTCAAGACTCTCAAAGCTTCAAAATTTATTTTTTAGACATTAAACTCCTATCTTTTCTGAACATTTTAATATAATTGTTTTCTTAAAATTTTCGTTAGAACAAGAATTATGGCTTTTAGAGTTATACTCACTGAAATAGCTAAAGCAGCGTCTCTGAAACGTTTAAGTCTTTCATCCCCAAATGACGTTTTTGGACATAAATCGCAAAATATGTCAAAAACGTCTGAATATTTTTTATATAATTTCTAAAACATACTTTTCATCTTAATCTGCATAAACTGAACCTAAAAATTATCTTTTATTATTCAAAAAGATATAATTTTTAGTTGATTATTTTGATGATACAGTAGACTCCCTCAAATCCGCACAGCTTGGGACCAGAGGTTTTGCGGATTTTAGAATTTTGCAGATTTCTGGTCATTGCTTTGTTTACATTTTTTAAAAAATAATTTGAATGTAATTAATAATGAAATCAAAAGTATAATGAATGCATACAATATACTAAACTATTAAAAAAAGTAATAAACTAAAATTATAAAAATTTAGATATTTTTTAAAGTGATAAAATTACTAAAAGGAAAGGTCAAGTTAATAATCAATAATGTACAATTAAATATTCATTATAAAAGAGGAAATGTGTTTTTCCTAAATTATTCAATGAAACTTGCCTCATAAAGGTACATGACTAATTCACATCAGGTTCATAAAATAATGAAACTTTATTTCAGATTTAGCCAGACTTAAAAACTAAAAAAGCTTGATTAATACATAAATATATTTGATAAGATTGTGATTACCAATGATATTAGCAATATCTTTATTTTTCCAGAAATAAATTATTCTTTCTTCATGAAAAAACATGAATTCAATAACCTTAACAAAAATTATAAATTAAAAATGTATGGAATTGATATTAAACTGAAAAAATCAATTTTTGCACCTACATCTGAACTGAAAGTTTCATTGTTTACATCCATAAAATATGTGCGGAATTTAGAGAGTTGCGGATTTTAGGAGTGCAGATTTAAGGGAGTCTACTGTATTTCTAAAATTTTGTATTAACTAAATACAACTTTGTATTAAACATATATAAAAGTGCTTTAAATACAAATTGATTTATGTTCAAGGAATTTGAAGTAGACTCTAAAAGTTTAATCCTAGTTGAAATATTTATTTTTTAATCCTAGATGTCAGCTGTTATTTTCTGTTCGTTAAATAAATGACAGTTTGGAGCTTCTTGTAAATGTTAAATCTGCATCTTGCATTTTTAAAAATATATAAAATGAAAGACGGCACGTAATTTTCATCTATATATAAATTGGGATTTAAAATTATATACAGTTTAAGGTACTAAAAATTGTAATATTTTTGCATTTTGGGAAAAAAAAAAAAAAAAAAAAAAAACAATCTCTTTAAGTGAAAAGTTTTTCCTCTTTCCGCAAACACTAGCCAACCCTGCTTTTGTTATTATGTTAAAGATTCTTACCGAAACTCTGTATAAAAGACACACTATGCATCTGCCATCCATGTTTTGGTGTAGACTGGGCTTTAGCAAGTGTTTCAACTTCTGCGGCATCAGTAAGGGGTGGAAGCAAGCAGAGAGTATTGCTCTTGTCCAGCCATATAGATGGGACAACCATTTTTTCTTTGTAATTATCCGAGTCTAACTGAACAACATAAAACATTTTCTGAAAAACAAAACGAAAAAAGAATAAAAGCTTTAAAATTTGGTATCTATTTTGTAAAAAGTAGATAAAAGGCAGTGACAACTGGCAAAGGAATATTTTGTTTGTGATGGCGGTAGCTTAGAATGAAGTCTATGACGTGAAATCGTGTCATTTTCAGCAGAACAAATCGGCCAAGAAAGCACTTATTAGTGTCATTCCTCTTTAGGAAGCCATTCTTGGCTGATTGGGATGGCAGAGATCATGTAAGTGAATGTCATGAACTCCATTCTAAGCTGTCATTCTAAAAAAGAAGTGATTCTTCTTTCAGCACGGAAAATTGAGTACAAAAGAGTCTGCCTCTTTTTATTTAGAATATAACTAACAAAAGATACAAATCAGGCACTTATCATATATATTAGATACTAGGACAGTTAGATATTAGGAAAAGTTTTGAAAAGGTTTTTGACACATAAGTATTTTAAAGTATATTAATTAAGAGTTGCAGTTATTTAAAAAATAATGAAAAACAAATCAGTACATGATAGAACAGGGACCAATGACTGAAAAGCAAAAGTTTTTTTTACAAATTCACTGATCATTTCCATAGTGCCCTTTATCTTCCAAATTATTATTTCATTTTTAAAATGCTTTATTATATATAGGTATTGTTAATTATTTTCGTAATACTTAGATAAAATTATAATATTTTTCACGATAAATATAACTTCTTCTTTAAAAACAGAAAACATTTATTAGACGATCACATCGCAGCACACATAGCAAAAACATACATATCGAACACCAAAAATAATAATAATAACATATCAGCATCAAGGCCACCTTATCATAATATCAAGGCCTCGCATTCAGGAGAAAATCTATTGTTGAAATTGTCCCTATAATTGCCAACTTATTATATGACTTTGTCTCATAAGTAACGCCACCTGGTGCATACTACTGCTAATAATCCATGCACAAATTCATAGGAAAAAAATGGAAAACATTTCAGTTTCTCACATTAGATGGTGCTACCAACGGGAAAATCAAGTGGTTTCTGACCACGTGCACTGCGGTCAAAGGAAACTTGGCGAATGATAAGCCTATTACTATGATAAGGTAGCCTTGATCAGCATCATCTCACATTCATTGTCTGAAATAAAATAAACTTAATACATGGAGTCATGAAATAATGTCTATTGTCCAAAGTTCTTTTAAACAAAAACAATTTAATTATTGCCATGCGATTTCACTTACAAATCCCTCCTTTCGCATGTCAATAATGCTCAGCAATGCCCAGACTTGTAATATGTGTTTTCATGACATCATAACTCAAATTCTTAGTAATTATACCTGCCTCCAGTTCAGATGAATTTACATATTTTATTTCTATTTCTCCTTTAGCTCTTTCATCTTTCACAAAATGATATTTTCTATTGATATGTTTGTTACGATTATTCATTCTTGGGTTTTTAATCCAATCAATTACGGACTGACTATCAGTACTGATTTCTTTTGGACGCTTCACCATTTCTTCTTGATTTAATTCTTCCAAGAGACCCATTAGCCATTTTCCTTCACAAACTGCATTACAGAAACTTAAAAGCTCAGATTCTATTGTTGAAAGTGCAACCAGTATCTGCTTATTACTTTTCCATCCAATTAATGTTTTTCCTATTTTTACGATATATCCACCAAATGATTTTTAATCTTGTGTAGTACACCAGCTATTATCAGAACAAAGTGATAATTGACCCTTTTTACCTTTACTTCGAACTTTGTAGTTTTTTGTGCCTTGGATATAACGCAAAATCAATTACGGACTGACTATCAGTACTGATTTCTTTTGGACGCTTCACCATTTCTTCTTGATTTAATTCTTCCAAGAGACCCATTAGCCATTTTCCTTCACAAACTGCATTACAGAAACTTAAAAGCTCAGATTCTATTGTTGAAAGTGCAACCAGTTTCTGCTTATTACTTTTCCATCCAATTAATGCTTTTCCTATTTTTACGATATATCCACCAAATGATTTTTAATCTTGTGTAGTACACCAGCTATTATCAGAACAAAGTGATAATTGACCCTTTTTACCTTTACTTCGAACTTTGTAGTTTTTTGTGCCTTGGATATAACGCAAAACTCTCTTCACTGCCTGTAAATGAATTTCTCTAGGATCTTTTGCATATTGAGACAAATTACTTAAAGTGAAAGCTAAATCTGGCCTTGTTTCTCTTACTAGATATCCTATACTTCCAAGCATTTCTTGATATAGTGTTTTATCAATTTTACTTTCACCTTCACATTCATCTAAATTTATTCCGAGTACACCAGGAGTTTTCACACTTTTACAATTTTCCATATCAAATCTTTCTAAGATCTTTTCTGCATATTTAGTTTGCCCTGATAAAAATTATCCGTTATTTCCTTCAATATCAATAACAAGAAATTTGATATTTCTCTTCTGCTCTTTAATTTTCGCTTCTTTATTCAATTGTTGTATGAATTTATTTATCAAATCTTCGGATTCACTGATGACTATCCCATCATCTACATAGATTCCAACTGTAATAAATTCATTATCTTTTTTATTCACAAATACACAAGGGTCTGCTTTGCATGGTTTTAATCCAATCTTATCAAGTAATTCTTTGGAACTTTCTCGTGCACTAGATTTGCTAAATACTTTGGATTCGGTTTCCTAATTCGTGATGATCTTCTAGGTTCTCCAGAAAACTTATTTTGATTACTTTCTTTTTCTTGTTGTTCTTCATTTTCACTAATTATATTATTTATTTCATTTTCCTCTGTCTCAGGAACATTCGTATCATTTGTCAACCTAATTGTTTCTTTTTCCTGATTTAATTCTTCATCATTTTCATCAGAATTGTTCTCTTCTTGTTCATCTATTATATTCTTATTACTGATAATATTGATGCACTCAAATGCATCAGTCATTTCTTCTTTATTTACTATATCTTCATATCCCATTTTTTCTTCTATAAACACAACATTTCTGCTTTCACATATTCTCTTTTCTTTTAAGTCATATAATCTGCATGCTCGACGATCTCTTGAATATCCGATAAATACTGCAGGTTTTGATCTTACATCAAATTTCTTTCTATTGATGTCATCGTTGCGATAAAAAACTTTACATCCAAATACTTTCATATGTTTTACTGTAGGCTTATTACTTGACCATAATTCTAATGGCGTTTTCTTTCTTGTAGCCGTTGGAGTATTTGTATGTAAACTACTGTTGACACTGTTCGGCCCAAAAAGATAATGGTAACTTTGCTTCTATCAGCAATGTTCTTGCTGAATTAATAATTGTACGATTAGCTCTTTCAGCAATCCCATTACTTTGAGGACTATGAATTGTTGTTCTTTCATTCTTAATACCCTTTCTTTTATAATAATTCATGAGCTGTTCGTTATTAAATTCACCACCATTATCTGATCTCACTGCTTTTACTTCTTGCCGGTTTCATTTTCTCTTCTCTCTATTATATTTATAATTCTTTCTTTTGCTTCATCTTTACTTCTTAAAAAATCTACAAAATATCTTCTACTATATTCATCTTCTACCATTAACATGTATTTATTTCCTCCTAATGAGTGTACTGTCATTGGTCCACATAAATCAACATGTAGCCACTCTAAAATATGTGTTGTTCCTTCTATTACTTGATTAAATGGCGTTCTCGTTAATTTTCCTTGAATACATATTTCGCATTTTGTTTCTTTACCATCTATCTCTTCTAATCCCCTTACAAGATTTTCTCTTGACATTCTTTGTAAGTATGCATAATTTATATGCCCAAGTCTTCTATGCCATAGTTCTTTCTTAGATTCCTTTTTCTGTAAACAAGATTCCTTTCTATCTTCAATTATTTCTCGTACAGCTAAATTTATTTTAAATGTATTATCTTCAAAAGTTCCTTGAGCAATTGATTCGCCTGTGTTCTTTTCATAAATGGCTGCTCCTTCATTATTAAATATCACATATTTTCCTTTTCTGAATAAACTTGGAACTGACATCAAATTTTCTCTTAAATTAGGTACACAAAGAACATCTGCAACTTTTATATTTGATTCGCCAAATTTCTGATCACAAGCAGTAACATGAACATTTCTGCGATATTTTGCTTGTATTGATCGGTCGCTGTCAGCAGTTGCAATTACTACATCTTCAGGTTTTCCTTCTACAACGATATCTTCTCTATGCGTCATATGCGAAGTGCAAGCTGAATCTAACATCCAGTTTATTTCCCTATTATTTTCAGATTCTTTACACTCATTTTTATGAAATTCATCTGAGTGCAATGCATGTTCATTTGTAAAATATGTATATTCCTTTATTTTCTTGTTTGAAACATTATTATTCTTGTTAAAATTCTTATTGTTCTGTGAATATTCTCTCATATCCTGAAATGCTTTAACTTTATTACTAGAAAAATTTTGAAAATTTTTGTTTGGTAAATATTCTCTATTATTTCGCGAGTGTGTCATATTCGATTTATTATAACAATTCCGCGCTACATGATTTGGCTTTCCGCAAGCGAAGCAATAAATTCTTTTCTTTTCATTAGCCCTAAGTGCTTTAAAATCGCTTTCGTGAAATCTATCATATTTTCTTTCATATCTCAATAAAGTTTCTCGCATCACTTCATAAGTAATATTTGGGTTTGACGATATCGCAGTTGTTACTTCACTATATTTCTTTGGGAGTCCTTCTATAATAAATCCTATTAGTTCGCTTTCATCAATTTTTGTACCCAATTCTAATATTTCGTTTGCGATACCTTGAGCTCTTATTAAATATTCTTCAATTGTTTCCCTTTCATTTTTTTCTATTCTCGCCAGATTAATTTTTAATTGAATTTTTCTTTGATTCTCAATTCCTGCATAACGCTTTTTAAGTAGTTCCCATAATTTTTTAGCTTTCTTAACTCCTCTAACTGCCATTGTTTGTTCTGCTGACAACGTTAATATAATTTTACCATATACTTCATCATTTTTCTCTAACCATGTTTTATGCACTTTTAAACTAGCGGGATCCTTTTCATTTTTTATCGGTTCATCATTTTCGATAACATCAAATAAATGCTTCGACTTAATTAAAGCTTCAACCCTCATACTCCATAATGTATAATTTTTACTTGTTAGGGGTTTTATTCTAGGAATTCCAAACAAATTTGATTCAGACATAGTTAAAATACTTTATCTTCCTGAATATTTTATGTGCATATAAAATTCTTACCTCTTAAATTTATCCTATTGGCGGTTATTCCAATCGGAGAAATTATTTTCTTCCATTAGGCCCAATTCCACTCAATTCATATTTTTATTTTATTTCTTTCTGTACTCAAAACACAAACAATTTCTCTAAAACCACAGCTCTTCTACCAAAATGTTAATTATTTTCGTAATATTTAGATAAAATTATAATATTTTTCATGATAAATATAACTTCTGCTATAAATACACAAAACATTTGTTAGACGATCACATCATAGGACATATATAGAAAGCATACATATCGAAAAAAATACAAAGAATAATAATAATAATATATCAGCATCATCTCACGTTCATCGTCTGAAATAAAAAACCTAATACATGGAGTCATGAAATAATATCTATTGTCCAAATTTCTTTTAAACAAAAACAATTTTAATTATTGCCATGCAATTTCACTTACAAATGAAAATACCTTTTTAAGAAAACTTGAAACCCAAATGCGAAAAAGTAAAGAATTATCATATTAAAGATGAAACTCAGCTATCATATACAAAAAAAAAAAAAAAAAAAGAAAGAAAAGAAAAGAGAATTCTTTAAAAATATTCATATTTAAAAATTCAAAAACAACCTGCTCATAGGATAAACATTGCGGAAAGGAATTTTCAAGTGAATGATGAGTCCCCTTAAGTGTATGTGTTCTTATATGTAGATTTCGATAAACAGCATTATGATATTAATTATTCAAATATTTAGTTTCAATTCAACAGAAGACAATCAAATTCAGTAAATGAGCAGCAAAATCTTTTAAAAGTAAACGTAAAAAAATAATAATAATAAATTAAAACCAATTTGATGCATCCGAATTGAAATTTAAATAATATTAGACTAAACTATTTAAAAATAAATAATAATTACCGGAATTATCTGCTTTAAAACAATTTAATAATGACTCAATGATCGATCAGCATAAATGAAAGTTGCGCCACATTAAAGTTCGTGTAATTATTATCAAATAACAAATTGTATAGAATTTATTTGATGAGAAAATAAAGAAACTACCTTACCTTAGCATTAAAAAGAAGTTGAATACAATAAATTTATGTTCTAAAAGTTAATTGATACAACAACGGAAGAGACAATGACGCCAATAAAAGAATGAATCGTGCATTTTATAATGATTCATTGAAAGTGGTATTGATTCTTATGATTCTTTAATACTTTTGATTTGATTCATTAATCATTCTAATTCAAACATCATGATTCAATAATTGCGTTGGCGTCTCTTTGCAAGACAAAAAAAATATAATATTCAACGCGCATCCTCTGATCTAATAATGGCTAATTTTAAAACATAAACTTGGTTATGCAACCTCTTTGCTAAAGTAAGTTAACGGAGAGATGTGTTTCTTCTTTTACTTTTTACTAAAAATTCTCCAACTTATGACTTGATCCTGTTACAGCAACAAAATTTCATGTATCGCAACTTTTATTTTGACTGATATCTGTCCATTTAAAATATTATAAAAAAGTTTCTTCTGGCAGTATTTTCATTTATCTATTTAAATATAGTTATATATCTATACTATATCTATTTAAATATAGTTTAAGTTACGATTTTTTTGTTAAACACGAGGGATTCGTTTGAATTTTGATGAAGAGTTTGTTTTAAATGTTTAATTTTTTATCATTATATTGCTCACAAACTGAATTTGTCTGAATTGAGTTAAGTTAAATGAAAATATTTTTTAAATGATTAACCCTTAAATATCTGTTCCTAACAGTAATTAACTACATAATACAATAACTATATAAAGATTATAAAATGAACCCAAAATATTAGAAGAGTGTTTTGGCTGCACTGTTAAAAATTATTTTCTATTGTTGTCTTACATTCAGGAGTGAATACAGCTGAAACACTTCCCGTTACAACTTAGGTCACAGTTACAAATCCTGCTGAACGCGATACAAAAGAAACGCTTTTCGACCGAAGGCATTACAAAGTTGTAACTGTTGTCATAAAAACCTGCGACTGCCTAACAGCCGTTGCAAGCAGTCTTAAGTCGGTTACAACTCCGGAAAACGTAAACATAACATGTCAACATTTTACGTAGTGCAATGATTTTTGAAGAAATATCAACAAATGTTGAAAAAATAATCATATTGAAACAGTAACAACTTTTATTTATTTATTTATTATTTTTTTAAAGTTTTCTAAAATTGGATCAGTTTTATTTCATAAAAATTTACCTAAAATAATGTAAAACAGATTTTTTTTTTTTTTTTTAAACTTTGAAGCACATTTTGTTATATTTTCTCATACATAAATTTAACTAAAACTTAACAATTTGTGTTTTTTATTTAGCAAAGAAAGTTTGTTAATTAAATTAGAAACAGACAGACAGGGAAATATTTACATATATCAATTTGCATTGTTTATAAATGAATGATATTTAATATTGATTTCAAATAAATCATTGAAATAAATAATTCACTAAATTTTACGCCAATGATGAGATGTGATATCTGTTTAATAATTTGTTACATATATATAAAAGAATAAAAATCTATTATAGAATTGGATACAAATAATTGTCATTTTCAAGAAGCGATTGTTATTAATAATAATACTGTAGAAAGGAAAGTATTTTTTTTTAATTACTTCAGTTTTATAATTGTAAATAAATCATAACATTTAATATTATAAATAATAATATTTAATAATCATATATCGAGATGTAAATTTTTTGAAGAAATTGAAGTAGCAGGGGAAAAAAAAAAGTTTCTTTCTAAATTTTTTTGAAATAAAAAAAAAAAATTGGAAAAAATTATTTTTCTTCAAAATAAATTATATTTTCTTACAGATTATTAATATTTTTTTTTTCATTTATCTGTACTAAAAGAAAATTATTTTTACTTTATATGACTATGTTACATAAGGAAAAAAAGAAGCACAGATTGTTTTTAAAAGTCTTTTTTTCAGTCTCAGCATTTTCATGATAACATTCATGATTCATTTAACGCTACTGTTTATTATATCATGTCTCTGTTAAAAGGATTTTTTAGTTACATGTTCAATTACCAATAGATCTAATGTAAAAACCTTAGCCAATATCTCTGCAGTTTGGAATCAAATGTACTATACATCCCATTTACATAGTATTGTTTTTAAGCACATAAGTTATACTAGTTTAAAGAAACAAATTGTTGCAGTTTTATCATTATTAAGAATATCAATATTCAAATATTACATTGTTTAAAAAAAATTTATATTTTACAATATTACATTTTGTTCTCCTAGTTATAATTTTCATTTCCTATAAGAAATATATTTTGTTTTGGTATAGCTTACCAATCTCAACTCAAAAAAAAAAAAAAAAAAAAAAAAAAAAAAAAAAAAAAATTATTTAGTTTTGCAATCTAAACTCAGACAAAACTAAGTTTTAGTTTGGTTTACTCAAGTCTGCAAAACAAAAGCAGCATAGAATTTATTGTTTGTTAGAATTTTACTTACTAAAACCAAAAAAATATTTAAAAAAAAAAAAAAAAAAAAAATCTATAACATCAGTTTTTCATGCAAAAATGATGTTTTTAGCTTAATTAAACTTAAAATTTCTCTTTTTATTCTGAAATCTGGTATCACTTTCTAGAGTAAAAACCATACCTAATAAGTTTCCATACAGTAATTTCATATTTCTAAGAATGGAACTCAAGAGTATGAACTATAAAACCTTCTAAAACATATAAATCCACTAAAAACTAGAAGTCAATGTTTTATACAAACTCAATACTTACTTCTTGTAAAGATTGAATAAAGTAATAAATACATGCGTGACATTTCATGTTAAATTTTCAATTGTAGTATTACCGTATTTTCGGGCGTACCCGCCGCGGCGCATACGAGTTTAAAAGTTGAAATTATGCTTGCTGCGGCGCTTCTGCCGGGCCGGCGGATACAGTGTACATTTTTTTCCTTGCAGCGATATTCATTACATAGGTGATTCTGATCGGAATTTTTCTGAAAATGGTGAAAAGTCAATCATCAGGAAGAAAATGCGAAGCATAAAAAATATCGCGAATTTCGACAAATGATAGCTTAACTTCTGTCAATCATTCACAGAAAAAGCAAGAATTTTATCAAAGGATCGGGAGAAAAAAACACGACTTTTATCAAAGGTTCGCGGGAAAAGCGCGAATATGTAAAAAGAAAAAAATGTGTATTTCATGAAAGGATCACTTGAAAAACTACAATTTTATTATCGTAAAATCCCGTTAATCGGCCTTTCCTAATCAAACGCTAGTCTCCACTATAAAAAAATCGCTGAAAAAAAACGCTAATTTCGCCAAAGAATCACGAAAAATAACCGCAAATTTATTTAAAGGATCGCAAAAAAATATGAATTTCGCCGAAGTATCGCCACAAAACCCACATTTCGACGAAAGATTGCAGTAAAAACGCGAAATATGTCAAAAAATCTCTAAAAAACACAAATTGTGTCAAAAGATCGAGAGAAAATCGTGAATTTCTCAAAGGAGCGCCAAAAAGAATGCCCAAAAGAATTGTCAAAAAATTTTTAGAAAAAACGGAAATATGTCGTATTTATAAATAAACGGTAAAAAAACGAAAAGAAACGTAAATTTATTCGGAAAAAAGGAGAAATTTGAAAGAAAAGTATGAAATCTATTAAAAAATCTCGAAAAACGAACATTTCATCTAAGATTCATGATTCATTCATTTCATCATGATACATACCGGTCTCAAAGGCGAATGATAATGGTATGAATCATGATGAAATGAATGGTTCATGAATCTTTGATGAAATGTGTGTGTGTTTTAGAGATTTTTTAATAGATTTCATTCTTTTTATGCTTTGTTTTTTACAAATTTCTCCTTTTTTCTGCGCTTTTTCGACAGAATTTACGTTTTTCTTAAAAACGCATTTTTTTAAAGTATTGCTTCAAGTAACAAAATTCATGATTCATTATCCGTTCAAATATTCATGATTCATTCACTACATGATTCATCCCCATAAAAAACGCAAATTTTTTCAAGTATCGCAAAAAAAACTGCAATTTCGTCAAATATCGCGATAAAACCCTGCAAATGTTGTCAAATATCGCGATAAAACCCTGCAAACCTCGTTACAAACTATAAAAAACGTATTAAAAAATCGCGAAATAAAGGCTGCAAGAATTCAAATTTAATTTTATCATAAAAAATATAAAAAATATACTAAATTTAAAATTGGATTTATATTACAAATGTTAAAAATAAGCGAAAAAACACTGAATATAACGCAATTTTTAACATTTTGATGTATTTTCGTAAGTGCGGCGCATACGGCGGTGCGGCGCTTCTGATGAATATTTGTTTTATTTTAATGCATTTTCGGAGGTGCGGCGCATACGCCCGAAATTACGGTAGTATGTAGCTATTACAAACTTTTCAATATATTATTTTATACATGAAACTTCGATTTTTCTAGTTCAGAAAAATTTAAAAATAAGCCTTTGGGTAATAAAAAATAAATAAAAAATAAAACTTTTTTTTGAGCATTTTTATCTCTAATCATATATAAATTTGATATTTAAAAAGTGTAAACCTCATAGATGCTTAATGCCATATATTCCACAAATAAATGTATGTGATATATATTCAGTAATATTTCAAACTTGTTTATAAAAAAATAATAAATTTAGTACATTATTTTTTATATATTTTTTTACGGATATATTAAATCAAACTTTAAAAAGTTGAATTATCAAAAGTCTGTGTTATTAAAGGAAATCATATATCAAATGGATTTAAATAATAAATACGGTGAATTCTCTCTAATGCACAACTTTATAATCATAATCCATACTATATTTCAAATGTAAACAAACAGTTAAAATCTTTTTTTAAGCAAGATAAACACTTTAAACATTAAAATGAAAAAAATAAAATAAAATAAAAAGGATCTAACAAATATATTAAGAAATTTTTAATGGATTTTACATTCAATAGATGGAAATGTTTCATGCATCTTATAAATAACTATTAGACTGATATATACTGAATGTATTTGTTGCTGTATGAAAGATAAAATTGCTTTTAAAGAAACATTAGCTCTTTAGGTTAGATATCTTAATTTTTAGGAAAACAAACTTTTGTTATTGATCAAGAAAAACTCTCTCATTGTTGACCCTTAAAAGGCTTCAAGATTAAATTACAAAGTAAAAAGTAAAAACTACAAAGCAAATCACTATCACTGCAATGTTTTGAAGTATTTGAAATTGTGAAAATGTTTTTAAAATGTCGCTCATGGAAAGTTAATAAATTTAGTGCACACATTTTCAAATTTCATGGATATATATAATATACTTTAAAAGTTGGTTTGTGCGATAAAAAATATCAATAAAAGATTTCATTTATTGAAGTAATAATTAAAATGTTATCATCATTATTATTATTTTTAATTTGTCATTTATTAACCATTCATTAAGTAACCTAACCAAAGATTATATTTGTTTTTCTATTTTCATATACAGGACAAGTTTTAAATGTATCAATATATACATACATACATATATATATATATATATAGACAAAAATAACACATTAAACTTAAAATTCAAAATAAGCTTCCATTATTTATTTTTACTGAAGAATTAAAAATTTATTATTCCTTTATTCTGGTCCTTCTGTTTAAGGTAATTTCTTAATAAATGAATGTAAAAATCAAAACAAAACAAAAGATTGTCTTCAAACAGGGAATTAGTCAAGCCCTGGCCTGAATTCAACACTGATGTGGCATGTAATTCTATACGTAAGAGAATGTTGAAACCTTAACTGTGACCTTGGCATAATTATAATAATGGGGGATACTTTAACAAGAAAGTATCAAAATATCCAATAAATATATTTTAAGAAAATATTAATAATGGGTATCTCCAATATGTTAATTAAGATGCCTATGTTGTATGCAAATTGTCTACAACATACTCATATATTTTTAAAAAAGGTAAAAAAATACTACATTATATTCATGTCCTTATTTAAAAAATTCATTTTAGGAGTATTCAAGGAGTTTCAAAAAAATTTTTCAGGAGGTTTAATTTGGGTTTTAATACAATCTGGTTATCTTTATTTATAAGCCGTTTTTACACAGTGTTGTATACAGAGATGGAGTTACATCTCCTTAAAATTGAATATTCAAAAATCTTGCTATTAAAAAAAAACCTTGAAAGCGTTACACTTAAAAGAATGTCGACTTTTCACTTGGATTTATTTATAATGCAAAAGTTGATACATATCCGAAGTATAAAGGAAAATGTTTGTTTATAATTCCATAATAATTTAATTTCATATTTATTGCCATATAATATAAATTCCCAGTTTAATTTAGCTTTTTGTCCGAAAAAGGCAGACGAAATAAGGATACAAACCAGTAAAAATTCAATTAAAAATTTGAAATTGCCATGTCTAAAAAAAAAAAAATAAATAAATAAATAAACTTTCATTTAAAGTCAACTATGATTGCACTCAACAATTACAATTAAAGATAAATTAATTCAATTTCAGAAGATAACAAAAATTCAGAGTCATAATAATACAGTCAAAATTCTATAATCTGCACACCCATAATCCACAATTTTCTATAATTCGTGCTACTTTACAAATGTAAACAATGAAATAAACAGTCAAGAAAATTTACAAATAAGTGATCCAAAAGCGATTTTTTTAAACAAATGATTAAAAAAATGAAAAAAAAATCTCAATAAAACATTTATTTTTTTGAAAAATATAACTCTTTTATTTTATTAACTGTAGAAAACAAATTGTATTACAGAACCTATGTAATTATTTCTATTTGAATGCACATAATTTTTTTGATAAAATAACTTCTCCAACTTGTGCGGATTATACAACTTTGACTGTACTTTAAGTTCAAGTCACAGACATTGAAATGTGAAGTTAATTTTCTCACATGATTTGTAAAAATAATTATTACTTAAAACACATTACAGTTAACACAGTCTTGGGGATTTTCATGAGGGAGTGCGAATTCTACCAAAAAGGTGCAATCTGGATGGGGTTTTTTCCCCCACTCTCTCGATGAATTTCTTTTGCAGCAGTTCTTATCCCAATGCATTGTTGGCACAGGCAACACAATTTCTGTGTTGATGTTTAAATTCTAAAAGGAGTAAGCAGATAAATAAATTTTGAAAAATTAAAGAAAGTGTATTACTTACTTCTAAGTTTGACTGCAAAACCTACCAGAAAGAGATCTTTAAGGTATTCATGCTTTGCCCAGATATATGATGAGAAAAATTTATTTACAAGAGAAGACAGATTTACATAAGATAAATATTTTGTTTGTAAATATGGAAAATCAAAAATAATAGGAAACAAATTTTTTGTACTAATATAAAGATATATTTATAAGGATTATTCAGAATGCACACATAAAATTACTTCATGTATATATAAAAATAAACTAGCATAATAAATTTAAAATAATATTAAAATACGTAATACTTATTCTAGAATATAATATTGCTGAAGCAATAATAGATAAATATCTATTTTAATAAACAAGATTTTTGTTAATAATATCAATAAAGATTATCAATTAGATGAAATTTTCATTGTACAGCGGTTTCACAAAAAGAAACTAATATATATTACTAGAAAACACTCTGATATTAACTTTCCAGAGTAATAGCTATCACGAAAGAAAAACAAAACAAGTGTGAATTTTCATTTTGTAGATTATTAAGTAATCTCTCAAATTATTTGGGTTGTTTTTGAGATTTTATGTTTCTTATTAATTAAAATTAAAATTAAAGATAAAGAAAAAGATAAAGATAAAGAAAATTAATCTTGAAATGTAATATTACAAATGATAGAAATATATCTATAAAGTTATAACATTACATACACACACAGAAAAAAAAATAACATTGTGTATTTTCACATTTCTCTCACAATGCTCTATTTAGCACAGTTGAAAATTTAATTTCCTGTTGTTAATTATATGATGAATTAAAGCTTACCAGAGTTTTCTGTTGTTTAATTCGCAAGAAAACAAAAAAATAGTTTATCGTAATTTGTATCATCCGCCATTAAAATGCTTCTCAACCTATCATTGAAGGCTATCGTTAGACTTAATCAATATACGGTTACAACTTTATGACCGCACTGCGACCGTTACAAGTGTTTCTCCAGTATTGCTTTTTTTGTACCGGTCGCAAATTTCAGATTTGTAACCAGGGACTGCGACGGTTACAACCGTTTCTGCTGTATCCGGCCCTTAGCAAAAAAGTTGTCATGTCACCTGTTCCAGAAAATACACTGTAAAATTGGCAGTAACAAAAACTGTACCAAAATTGGCAACAGTGATGCCTATATCACTATTTCAGGATTCCTATGAATCAAACAATTAAAAATTTAGGCAAAAAGTCAGGACATTTTGTAACACCTGAAATGATTAGGGAATTTTTTATATACAATTTTCCATCATCATCTCATCTGTGATTGTAAATGAAGAAAGTTTTGATTAATTATCAATCCAATATAAAATTTGCAAATAAAATGCATAAAAACTACATAACAATAGCTTCATATGAAAAACATTAACAATTAGAAATTCTATCATTGCATGTTTTTCTTTTAGCATTTTTCTAATTTAAAATTGTACATTGCTTTAGGATTTAAAACAATATATCTTTAAAACAATATATCAAATGGATTTTTACTGAGAATGATCAGATATTTTTTTTACCAGAAATGTGTAGGAACCATGTCATTACAGTAACCATTATATATACGTATATATTAGTATAAATGTCTGACCTTGGATGGTTAGTAAAAGTATATAGTGTTTTTCACTTAAAGTGACTTTTTCCTTAACCAATTAATAAGATTGCAATTTTTTTCTTTCTCTCCTTACAAATAGTAATTTCGTAAAATTCACGTGTTTTTTTTCTTTTTTTCTTCTTTTTTTTAAGCATTTTATTCGCGATTCCAGCACTTGAATACGCCCTCTGGTGAAATCATCATGAACTATTTCTGAGTCGGCAAACATTTCATAAGCCTATTGTAGAACATAGAAAACATGTGTGTCTTTTTTGGTTAAAACGAGAAACTTTTTTGTTTTCAAATTATTTATAATGGATAACAGTTATTGTTGCGTTCCGCAATGCAATTCTCGCGGATCTGACTATCCACGAACAAGTTTTCACAGATTTCCAAAAGCAAAAGATGTATCTTCTACACGCTTACGAGAAGAATGGATTCGTGTGTTAAAAATAGGAAAGAAAGTCACAAAACGCATGGTTGTATGCGGAAAGCATTTCCAGCAATCGGATTTTTTTCCTAAAGGTAAGAAAACAGAATATCTTTTTAATATAGTTTTGCTGCTTTATTTTCAATATAAAAATTATAAAATGACAAGTGGACTGCAAAGGTAACGTTTATTGAGATGAGTGCGATTCAGTGAAATTTTTGAATTAGGATTGGTGATTTTGGTTTCTTGCTTACCGTAATAAATGTTTGTTTAAATACTTCAATGCAGAATGAATGACAATTAAAATTATAGCGGTGCTAGAACGCTGAAGTTCAAACAGTTCGTATATATATATATATATCTGATGCTAACATTAGCAAGTAGCTTCTAGTTAAACATTACATGTATACGCTGCAGTTTTTTTTCTTTTGAATTTGATAGGTTCCATCACAAAACATTAAGTCATACATAAGTATTAAAATTTCAAAAATTATAAAATGTAATAATGAAACATAAAAGATAATAATGGAATATTTTCTTAAATATTAATTTAAAATTCATAATTGTATTAATAGAAAATATAACAATTTTTAAATGTCTCCAAATACTTTAATTTGTACCTTGTTGATGCATAAACTTTATTTAGTAATCCTAAAAAATAATAGTATGTCATTTCTAAACTAAATCTAATTCATAGATTTTGTAAGAGAATGATAAATTAAAAGGTTTCTAGATTAATAGTTTATTCTCCCCATATGTGATTAAAAACATAATGTATTTAATGTAATATTCAAAGCTGAGAAAAAGTATTTAATTTTTTATGATTTTGGAAGTATTTAATTCTTTAATAATTTAAACATGCAAAGAGAAAAGTGTGCCCTGGTCAAAGTTTGGTACCTGCTTTCCTTAATTTCTCTTTGTGACAGAAATAAATTCTATTGAATACATATTTTTGTTTATTTTACAGTTTTAAAAGATTTAGTTTTAATATAGTTAAAATTTCACTTATATTTTGGGAAAAGGTATCTAGAAAACAGATGTGGAATAAATGCATGAGTTTGCAACCCCTTTTGGATTCCAAAAAAAAAAAAAAAAGTTGCATGCTATTTTAAAAATGTATATTTTTGTTACCAAAAAAAAGGTATTTATGTATTAACGCCACCGCAGCAGAAGTTGCGCTAATGGACCAATAAACAGCAATCTTGTTGTTCATATGCACACAAAAAAAGCCATCAAAAATGAGAATAAAAGTGCTAAAAATGGCAGCAAAAATCAGCTAACAACTAGGAATTCAAACGATAACTGCATGTGTCTGCAAACAACAAAATAGCTCTTTATTGGCACATTAACACAACTTTAGCTGTGGTGCGTTAATACATAAGTACCAAAAAAACTTCCCAATATGTACATAATCTATTTTTTTTTACAAGAAAAGAAAAAATAAACCAAATTGGTAGTATAAATTTTACGCCCCTCATTTTCTGCTACCGGTGTCACTGGCCCCTTGGCCTCCTGCTTTGCACGGCCCTGAATTTAAGCATTTTTATTATTATATATATATTTTTTTCTTGTTATATATTTACTATTCAATGCTTATTGTTACGATCAATTTGGATAAATTGTTTTCTTGTACTCTTATTTTTAAATGTTTTTCTATTTTACAGAAAGATTTTCTAAGTAAAAAAAAAAAAAAATGTGTAATTTATTTATTTATTTATTTTTTTTTTTTTTTACAAAATATGTTGATTCATATAATAATTCCTAAAAAATATATTGTCTGGATAATAAAAGTCCATCTTTATTTTATTTTTTATTTTTTTTGAGGATGGATGTTTATTGAAAATTTAAAACGGACTCAATTTTAAATTACAGGTATTAGGCTTATGGTTTATAAGGAGTTTATTTCAATATTATTGTAATGTTATAGAATTCATCTAACAATGACAAGTTGTTATCAATAATGCCATTCCATGCTGATTTTGTTTCAATGCAATTTTGTTTCAATCAATAGAAACATTATCAGAGACACTTTTTCAATCTAGATATTTTAACTTTTCAAATTATTACAGTGTAAATATGATACTAAAGTTCTATCTTATATTAAGCTTACCTCTGTTGCATATATTTCTTAATTTTATAGGGAAAAAAGAATTATGAAAATGTATTGTAGTAATAGTAATTTCATGTGTGATTTTGTCAAAACTAATTTCAACTGCATGCGTGTTGTATCTTGCAGGCTGGTGAAATAACTCCATGGCTGGTAAGATTTTTTAAAAATTCCCCACCCCTGTGCATTTATACATATATATACATGTATGTGGATATATAGAATATGTGTATACATATGTATGTATGTAATTTTAAATGTATATATAGGATCATTCAGTGGTAACTTACGTTACATTTTGAACTATTTTCAGTAACATTAGTAATATAACACACAAAAAAATATTAAAGATGTAAATTTGACAATTAAAGTTGTTAAAAGTCCAATTTAGATGAAAATTACATAATTTTAGTGATATTTCATAAATTTTGGTAGTTATATTTTCTATGGTAATTGACACTGCTGGAAAAAGTTTGTAAGTTATCATATAAAGAGTAATTTTCATTTTCATTTTTTAGGTAATGTTTCATTCAAATTGACTCTTAGACATGTTCTATGGATAAGTCATGTTAATTTTACATTTGAATGTATTTTAATGCTATATTGCTAAAATTATTGCAGTAAACTGTTCTAAATGTAATGTAAGTTACCATGTAATGACCCTATATGACACAGGCACTCAGCTAATCGAAAAGCACCAAATTTTTTCCACCAAAAGCAACATATTTTCTTTTCTTTTCTTTTTTTTTTCTTTTTGCCTAAGATAGTTGAGGTTAGTCTTTAATTTGGCTATTTTTTACTTTTTGGATTTTGGGATTTTAATACCTTTTTAAAGAAAATTTACAATCAAAATTGGAAAAGTAATAAATTTTCATATTAAAGATAGAACTCAGCTATTAGATGAAAAAAAACGTTGAAGTGAAAAAATCTTCTTTAAAACATCATAAAATAAATTAATTGTGCAAGGCCTTTCAAAAGAATGTGCGTCTAGTATGAATGTAGCCAGTAGGAATTCATAATAGACACATGTCATTTTGCACCTGACGAAGAAAAACTAAGTTCTTTCAAAAGGTGCTTTATGCAATTAATTTATTTTATGGTGATTTAAAGAAGATTTTTTTCACTTCAGTTGATTAACACCAACTTCAACTTTTTATATTGAGAAAATATCGTTTAAAAATATTCAAATTTAAATGAGAAATTCAAAAACAATCAGCACATTGGATTAACATTACCGAATGGGTGTTTTGAAGTAAGTGAAGAGTCCCCTTAAGTGTATGCATTCTTATATATATAATTTTCGATAAACTATACAAAAATATTTCATTATGTTAGCAATTATTAAAAAATATTTAGTTTCAATTGAGCAGAATACAATCAAATTCAATTTATGAACAACACAACATTTTAAAAGTAAGCGTGATAAAATAATAAAAAAAGAAGGAAGAATTCAAACTAATTTGCTATATTTAAACTGAAGTTTGAATAATATTAAACTATGCTACTTAAGGAAAAACAATAATAAAAAGCAAAGTTATCTGCTGTAAATAAAATATTCTAATAATGTTTTAAATGACACAATAATAAATCAGCAAAAATGAAAATAATCAACACAAAAGAATTTACGCAGTCAAACAGCAAATTGTAGAGTTTTTAATTGAAGAGTACCGAAAGAAACTAGCCTACTTTAGCATTAATTTAATTTAGTAAAGAGGTTGGATTCAATAAATTTAAGTTTAAAAAGTTATTTGTGATAATACTAACAGCGGAATAGAAAAGAAGCCAATAAAAGAATGAATCATGAAGTGCTTCATGATTCATTGAAAGTGATTCTTGTACATCGATTAGATTGCTCAAATTTCAACGCACAAAGATTAACGAATTTTGAAAATGCTTCCTTTTCTCATTTATAAATAAGTATTTTGTTTTGCTAATAAAAATTTAGTTCAACTTTTCTATTTTAATAATTGAATCATTATTAATGCGTGAATTTTTTCAATCAAGATTCATTCATTGTGTTGGTGTCTTTAATAAAATGGACAAATGTTAATCAATGTACTGACCCATCTTCATTACTAAAGTAAATCAACGGTAAGATATGTTTCTTTAGTTATTCTTCTGCGGAAAATTCTAAAGCTTGTGTTTTGATCATATAGTCCAGTCATTTTAGTACCTTTTTTTGCAAATAGCGGAAAAAATTAGAACAAAGCTGGATTTTTGCATAAGTGCTAGTTAAGGTATGTAGTTTAACATACTAAAAGTCCCCATCGATCCGATGTGAGCTTCCGCCTCCAGGGGGCGCTAAAGAGCTTGAAAATCGGTTTTATGTGAGTATCTCACGAACAATGGCATCTAGACAAAAAAGTTCAATTACAAAGATGTAGATAATTTAATTTCCTACAAAAAGTGTCCTTAACATTTTTTTGTCACACCAATCCTTCCCTGCCAAAAATTAAGATAAAGTAAACATTATTGAAAAAAATATGCAAGAACAATCATAACGCGGCGAAAAGGCAGAACAAATATTAAACTACTTTCGATTCCCCCCCCCCATTTCTCCCCCATTGTCTGTATGGCTTTTTTGCATGCTTGTGCAATACGTCACCTGAAAATAATAAAGTTCTATCTGTGTTTTTGAAAAAAATCGACTTATCGATATAGAAATGTTCTATTTGTATCTCTCGATTAAAATAATGTAATATAAGATTATATGTAAATTATACATAACATCATTTTGATGCAAAAAATGCCTTCATAGATACAAATAGAACCTTTCTATATAGATAAGTCAATATTTTCAAAAACACAGATAGTATTGTATTATTCTCAGGTGACGAATAGTCATTGTCCAATACGCTATCTCTCTTTGCATTTGTCGAAATGTACTCCGTACAAGTACTTATCAATGTTTTATTTTAATTTGGTGCTCATTTCGCTAGTATGAAATCACCCTAATTTATTGAACGAAGTGTTTATTCTTTGTGAGATTTTAGGAAGGGAATAATTTTATTTTCAACGCATGTTATAGAAAGTTCTAAATTAGCTATGACAGTTTAAAATGGCTCTTTCTTAATTGCTGATTCTGAGCGAAAAATGAAGATTGACAAAATAGTTCATCTTGCATGAGATGAGGACTGCGTTTCGAAAGATTATGTAAAAATAGAAAAAAAAGCGACTGAAGTCTATTGTGACAGCAAGTTCAGAAAGAGATGACCATAAGTGAAAAATATTTGAAGAAATGGTTAAAACAATAATGAATTTACAGTTCATTCAAAGAGTAAGAAAAATTATTCACGAAAGGATTCTATTAAATCATACAATAAATCTATTGCAGAAAAAAAGATCAACATCTGCACAAATTAATCATCCATTGAAGGAAAATTTGAGAAATGGCAGTCCGTTGTTTGAATTTAAGGGAAAAATTTGTTATATTCTGACACAGACAAAGATTTTTTACAGAAGGAAAAAAAGAAAGCTCTAAAGTATCGCGTTTTTTTAATCTAATCATTAACATAAGACATGTCTCATATCTATGCTTATGGAAAAATTTATGGAGAATGGTTTCGAAGCGAAACAAGCAGAAGACGATGCAGACACACTAATTGTTAACACTATTGAAGTAGCAAAGTCTGGTGCGCTTACTGCTGTTGTTGGCAATGATGTTTACTTGCTCGTATGGTTGACTGCTTTAGCACCGCCAGAGATAGAGATATTTTTTATTAAGCCTGGAAGAGGACTAATTGTAACCACCCTGTATTCATCGCACATTCTTAACAATGATGCTGTTCTGAAAGTCATATATTGTTCTTCCACACTTTTTCAGGTTGTAACTCAACATCAGCAATGTTTGGGAAAGGTAAAATATCGTTAGCAAAATTTTTGAAAAAGGAAGAAGATCATAACATACAAGCTGCCAGCATTTTTAAAAGTGATCAAATATCTTAATTTGAAGGCATTAAAAACTATTTTTCTAGCTTTATATGGTAGTAAAGCAGAAATTTCTCTGAACAAGTACCGTTATGTATGTTTCAAGAAAAAATTTGCTGCTGGTAAAGAAAAAGCCTTTTATTGTTGTCGCTTACCAAAGATGCAGCTAGATTGTACAGTTTACGTATTTATCATCAAGTACAATACTGATTGAGCAATAAACTTACTTCCAGAGAATTGGGGCTGGCAAAATGCACCTAATTTGATTCCAATTCCTGCTACCTTACTGCCCGCACCAAAAAACATTATTGAATCTATTTTTTGCACTTGCTCCAAAGGACCTGGAAAAGTATGTGGATGCCGAAAAGTTGGATTGAAATGTTCTGATATTTGCATAAATTGCTGCTGAGTTTCATTTCATAATACAAGTAAAATTGAATTTGAAAACGAGGAAAATATTGACAGTATCCTGCCCACTGCAAGGGAGGAGGGAAGCGCTGTTTCTGAATTCAGTGATGATATCGAAAGGCAAACAAAAAATACTGAAAGCAGCACAATGAAAGAAATAAATACAGATGATGACAAATCTGAATCGAGTGTAGAAATTGAAGCTGTGCAAAAAATTACTAAAGCAGTTAAACGACTGAAATTGGATTAAGCCAGTCACTATAACAGGAATATGCCTACGGGGGAAACCACAATAATAATAAAAAAAATGCACTATGTGATTTACCTCAAGGGTGATGTGGAAATAAGCATAAATGTGTATTATATATTCACTTTCCCAATTCAAAGGTGAGAATTATAGATCTGTTTACATAATTTTTGTTAAACGTAGTAGCAGATTTTTTGTATTTTTATAATTTTACTTTCAAATATGTTCACTTTTTTACATTTTTGACAGGGAAGGCTTAGATGTGATAAACAAGTGTTAATAACACTTTTTATCGGAAATTAAATTATCTACAACTTTGTAATTTAACTTTTTTCTCTAAATGCCATTGTTCGTGAGATATTCACAAAAAACTGATTTTCAAGCTCTTTAGCACCCCCTGGTTGCGAAAGCTCACATCGGATAGATGGGGACTTTTAGTATGTTTAACTACATAACCTAACTAGCACCTATGCAAAAATCCAGCTTTGTTCTAATTTTTTCCCCTATTTTTGCTAAAATGACTGGGCTAATATGATGATATAAAATTTTATGTCGCAACTTCCATTTTTGTTGACATTTGTAGTCATTTTAAATATTCCATAAGCCGATTTTTGTTGACATTTATCGTCATTTTAAATAATCCGTAAACCGATATTGCTAGCCAAATAATTACTATAGGGATGAATACTTTATTATTTTTTAATTTAAAAGTGTTGAAAAATTAAATTTAACATTATTTAAAACATACTTTAAAAGTAACTAATATCCACTACAAAAATTATGTAAAATGTAAACATATATTCCGGCGACCATATTCACGGTTAATTTATAAAAGCCTTTTTTTTTTTTTCTTTTCAACATTCATATAATGAAAATCCATTTATTTATTTTATAAACTAGTAGAAGTAAATTGTATGTAAAAAAACTATCATAATACATTTCTTACATATCCACTCTTTCTTTCTCTATCTCTGTACGTATACATAAGTATATAAATATATAAACACTCAAAAGTATTCATTAGGTTTATTTTCATAACTGTTTATTAGTTTGTATCATTTGTCAATAAATCTAATTTCCTAAAGCCCAAATTGTGTGGAGTAGCGAATAGCTATGAAAAAATATGAAAGCCTCTATAATGGTAAAATACAGCTTTTTATTATTATACAATATTTATTATTAACTTGTAACAATTATTTAGTAAAATTTGATTAAATATATATTTAATTACATTTTTTTTTAATTTGAAAATCAACTGTTTTTTTTCTGTTTTATATGTATTTTACAATTTTTATAACATTATCCTTGAACAATGCATTGTTAAATATGTTAAAGTAACATTAATGATAAAATCTTGATTCAGTAATATATGTGGTTGTACTACTGTTTTCTGATAACGTAAGTACAGTAAAACCCTGGTTATCCAAAAAGCATGGGAAGCAAAATATTTTCGGTTATTCAGGGTTCCATAGAAATTTTTGGATAACAGGGTGCCCATATCAATATTTGAATAACCAGGAGGCTTATGGTGAAAACTTCTTTGATGAAAAGTTGTGATCGTAATTTAGAGCACTGTCGTAATGAAAATTTTGTAGAAACATATTACAGATTATTTTAGATGTGTTATAGGATTGCAAATACTGAAGCTAGTAAGATCATAACTACGACACTTTGATGTATTGAAGAACAAAAAGATGTAACAGCACCAGATGTGTTGGCATTAAAAAGGTATCATGATAAAGTAACACTGAAACAATGCAAATTTGTAAGACAAAAGAAAATCACAACATATTTTGTAAAAAATGAAGGGTTTTATGTGTCTACATAATAAATGCTTAAAGTTTTGCAATGGACCAAATAAGTAAGTTGAGTGTGTTTTTATTTCATAAAGAACATGTTTTTTTAATGCTATTTCTAACAATGCCCAAGAATACCTTTCAAATTTTGATTGTTACTTATTTTGCTTCTAGTTTTTAAAGCTAATAAGTATGTATTAAAACAAATTTCATTGTATAATAAATGATTTTGAATTCTTTAGGTCTAAAACTTACAATTAAAATGGTAATCATAAATCAAAATATGTTGAAAAGTGTCATTTAACATCTATAAATATAGTGTTGACAATAAAATTTTTTACATTTAAAAAGTAATTTAATGATCTTTAAGGTATTCCGGTTAAGTCGATTTTTGGATATTCAGGTTTCGTGTTCTACTGTAATTGCAGTGCTCTTTGTATGTAATTTATACACTCATTTATTTAAAAGTAATGTGAATTCATAAGTAATACAAGTTTTATATACTTTTGTAATTTGTTGTGTTTTATGTGTAGTTTTGTGTGTCTATAATAATGCCATACAAGGTGCTTGAAAATTCAAACAACAAAATCAAATAAACTCAAAATTTACAAATAAATACTTAAAAGGCATTGTAAAAATAGATATTACCTGTTTATTATTTTACCTTAGATTTTTTGAATGCCTTCAAAGTTTTTTAGTTTATAAAAAATAAATAAATAAAATTTTACATTTTCATGTAATTTTCATAACTCCAACTTGCATATTTTATAATCTTGTACTATTGTTGACACACTTAATCAATCCAATCACGAAGCAGAAAATGCTCTAAAGTTTTACTGTCATTTAATGAAAATCTAAACACGCTAAAAGCTGGATACATTTAATATATTTCTTATATTCTCGCACAATTTGCTGACATTTTGCTTTGGCAGTTATAGAAAATTTTAAAAGGTATTTATTTATTTTTTAAATTTTACATGAATGGTTCAGCAATTATTGTCCCTAGTGTTTATACATAATATTTGTACTGCAATGGTTGATGTGGAATATCAAAGCCTAATGTTTGGATCCTTATTTGCTGAATTTCAGAACTGTAGTTGCTATATCAACATATTTTTGAAGAAAAAAATTGAAAAGTTTGTTTCGAGCTTGTAAAACTAGATTTGTAGTAGATGATGAGGCGTGGGTACTTCTTTTTTAAATGGGTATCATTGTAATGTAGCTACATCTTATCCATTGTCACAATTCTAGCCCTATAAGCTCCAAATCAGCCTTTCACACTCAACTCCTTCCCCTTTAATCCTTTAAATTCTTATAAAATAGGTCATTAAAACTTTACTCCCCTCCAAATATATGTTAATAAAGCAGCTACAGTTCTTAAATTGAGTATATAGGCATCTGAGAAATTAAGCTTCAATGTTCCAGACCAACCATTGAAGAACGAATGTTTTATATACACTAGGGACAATAATTCTAGAACCACCCAATTATAGATATTTATAAATATTTAAAAATAGCAATACATATTTATAAAATTTCATTTGTAAGTAAAAAATAAGCAACTAGTATTTTTGATAAATGTAATTATTTAACTTTGCTAAAATACTTTCATAATAATTGTTTTTTTTTTAATTAAATTTGAGAAAAAAAGGTTAAAATTGCACAGAAGAAGTAAGTGAGTGAATGACTATCTTATATTAAATGATTAAAAAATGTATACATCATAAGTAAACATCTTGCTGAATTTCTTTTAAACAACACTGTTGTTAAATACACACACACAAAAGAACAACAGTTTTTGGCAATATTTTTCATGTTAGAGATAAGGAAATCAATATTGCCTCTTCACAGAGAATCACTCATATATTTTTTAAGTATTAAAAATCAAACTATAAGTTTGAATATTTTTTATCAATTACTTTTTTTATTTCAGTGAAACTTAAAGTTATTAAATCTCTAGTAATGGGGACTTATCATTCAATTCTATGCACATGATTTATTTATTTTAAGTATAATGATATAGCACAGTTGTATTTTATAAATAAAAGGTAAATAATACATGGCAACATTGCTAAGGTGTTATTTCTGGTTACACTAAATTCAGTAAATTGATTTTTAATGTATGATTTCATAGATAAATGAATTTACGTTATTTGTATAATATTTAAGATTTTTTTTCTCATATCCACTTTAATTTAATATAGACTGTGTATAAGGATAGTGTAATGAAAGGAACAAGCTATGTTTCTTTCAAAATAAATTATTCCTTTCATGTTAAGTTATTTTAATACTGATTTGGAAATATAAGGAAACTTTAATGTAAGGTATTTGGGACCAACTTGTAATGTTACAATGCCTTAAATTGCTGAATATATAACACACATTAAAGCATTATGTACCCAGCATAAAAAGTCACTGTTTTTTTTTTTTTTTTCAAATCTATTTCTGCAATTTCATATTAAATTCTAGAATCTTGCTGTCAAAAAAGCATTTTTATACTGCTTCTAAACACACTTAGTAATTGAATACTACTAATGTTGAATATTGTACTTAAGGTAATTTTTATTAAACATACTGAACATTTTCCTGATTGAATTTTTCTGAATGAAATATTTCTTTGTTCACCTCTCATCTGAAACTCTGTCTTTATTACTGTATTCTCCACAGACTCTGTTATAAGATGCTCCATTTTAAATCTTCTTAATGATACTCTTCACACATTTTGTCATCGAATTTACATGCACTGATCTAAAAATACATACCAAAACTGTATTTTAAAACTTTTAAAGAAAATGTATTTCGTTTTACTTATATTCCATATTATAGAGCTTTAAACATTGATAAAATGCTAATAAATGGTTAAATTATTGCAATACAATGTAAAATATATTAATAATGCGAAATGTTTTCTTTAATAATTATTTATATTGGATTCAAAAAATTCTTAAAATTTGTGGAATTCTTAGTATTATAATCTTTCGTGCAATCAATATAAATTCTTTTATCTTCATTTCTTTTACAGTGCTCCATATAATTTCATAGATGATATGAAATTATAAAATTTGCTTTTTAAATTAGCTCTAGTTTTTATTTATAAATTATTTAAAAAGATACTTTCATTTATCATTGCTTTGTCTATAAATATTTGATTTGTTCTTTCTTGATAATATTATTAATATATATTATTTTCTTTATTATAAGTTTTTTTCATTTTGCCAATTGTTTTTTTTTATTTATTCTAATTTTAGTTATAGTTTAAATGTTTAATTTATGCAATTAGAAAACCTATCTGACACTTCCTGGGTTCGGAGAGCATCAAATATGTGATACTCCTTTTTAATTCACTTTTCTGCATTAATTTAATATTGCAAAATAAATTTATTTTATTTTATTTTATTTTGCAGGAATTTAAAAAGGTGGTAGATAGTGTTACTTGTTTTTTTTTTTCATATGCAAAAAACACTGAATGTAGATGCACTACACTACTTAACTCAAAACTATTTTTAAAGTAGGAAATATGCAGCAAAATAGTTCTTTACAAGAGCTTTCTGGAAAAATAGCTTCTGGCTCGCAGCAAAGAAAATTGTTTGCTTGTAATGTATGCAACAAAGGGTTTTCTACAAAGAGTGATTTAAGCAGACATCTATTAATTCACTCTGGTGAAAAACCTTTCGTGTGTGAGATATGCCTCAAGAAATTCTCTCGAAAGGGTAATCTAAGCACACATCTGTTAGTTCATATTGGTGAGAAAACTTTCGTGTGTGAAATATGCAACAAGAAATTTGCTCGTAAGGGTTATTTAATAAGCCATTTGTTAATTCATACTGGTGACAAACCTTTTGTCTGTGAGGTATGCAACAAAAAATTCTCCCAAAATAGTAGTTTAAGCAAGCATCTGTTAACTCATACTGGTGAGAAACCTTTTGTATGTGAAATCTGCAACAAGAAATTTTCACGAAAGAGTAATTTAAGCGCGCATCTGTTAATTCATACTGGTGAGAAATCTTTTGTGTGTGGAATATGTAACAAAAAATTTGCTCTAAAGGATCATTTAAGAAAGCATTTGTTAATTCACACTGGTGACAAACCCTTCGTGTGTGAAATATGCAACAAAAAATTCTCCCAAAATAGTAGTTTAATCAGTCATCTTTTAACTCATACTGGTGAGAAACCTTTTGTATGTGAAATATGCAACAAGAAATTCTCTAATAAAAGTTATTTAAGCACACACCTCTTAATTCATACTGGTGAAAAACCCTTTGTGTGTGAATTATGCAACAAGAAATTTATTCGTAAGTATACTTTAAACAGACATATGTTAATCCATCCTAGTGAGAAATCTTTTATTAAACATGTAAAATGAAATTCTCCCATAAGAGTGATTGAAACAAGTATGTCTTAATTCAATTTGTTAAAAAACATTTTGATCGTGTTATATGAACAAAAAAAATCTCTCAAAAGTGTTATTTAAGCACAAATCGTTAGTTCATGTTTGAATAACATTTATAGATAATAAACTAATATTTCTTGCATGAAAACATCCTTAGCTGTTTGGGAACTTCATCCAGTGCCTCAAGGAGTATGGCATGTGGTACGAGCGAAAGAAGAGCAGAACCCATTGTGTGTCACGTTTCCTGCATCTGAAACATACCATTGTACAATATGGTCACTATGACCAGAACACTCAGACACAAACATTATGCTATGTGATCCATGAATCACTTCTCCAAGTCACCCCCTGATGCGTTAAGGTCACCAAATTCTCATGTTATTTCCAGTCTCTTGATCATATCCTGTAGTGTAGGTTTGCAGGTGTGCTATTGTTTTACCAAATAATTTCAGATGTGGAAATTATTAAAGATTGTCATGAGTCATTCTCCTATAGATCAAACGTGAAGGATTTTCATGCTAGGATGGGAGGTTTCAGGGTTATGTGTGTGCAATAAGCAGAATAAAATTTTTGGTATGTTTCCCTTTGCCATGCACCAGTGTTATGTATACATTTACATCATGGTAGACGATACTATTTCCGAGTGACGCCGCCTTAAGCTCAAAATGCTTATAGAATGCATACTCGTAACTAACTCAATAATAACTTAATAAATATGGCTCATATAGTTCCTATTTAAGAATAAGCTGTGTATACAATTTAATCCTATTCTGAAATTTCTTCATTTCTATTTTGAGATCTGTAAAACCCATTTTTAAATTAAATTGCATGTTGTATATTAGTCATATTTTTTTCTCGGAAACGGCCTGGGTAAATATTTATATTATTAGGATACAATATTAATCTGTTTTAGATGAAGGGAATAAGATTCACCTGTTTCTAGTAAAACTTTTGTTTGTAATGTAATCTGTTTGTAAAATGGGACTATATTTTTTAGCCAATGACTTGTCATCTTGCGATGAAATTCCCATTTTTGTATTCATTCGCAGGCTCCACTTTTCATCATTCAACTTTTGTGGGAAAATATCTGTTATTGAACTTGGCGCTATGGCTTAAAGCTTTGAAATACTGAACATAACTACCGAGGTTTTAAACTCGCTGGTTATTTTATGTTTACTTTCAGGTGTTTTTTTTATTTGTTTTATGTCCGTTAATAACAGGGTTGGCAAGTTTCTGCCGGGGTGGTTAAAACCAGTGGTAGAAACCGGTTAAAACCGGCATGGTAGAAACTGGTTTCTGCCAGTAAGCGGCAGAAACTAAGAAACAGTACTAAATAAAAACTTTACTCAGCAATGATTCATAATTCACACTTACATTTGATATGTAAACCATTGAGCTAAAAATTAAAACATAAGATTATGAATGTTATTCAAAGTATCAAAACGTTTAAAAATGATCATATAAATACATACCTTACTTATTTAAAACACAAATTTTCATTCACTTGAAAAGCAAACTTTCACAACAATAACCTGATACTGTACAAGTTCAATTATTAATATTATTGTTTACAGTTGAATTTCTATTTCTTTTAAAAAAAAATTTACAAAAAATTCTGATTTAATAACGAATTACTTTTCAGATTATTTTTAAATAAATAACACAATGCAATTTCTTGTGAAAATATATAAGTAAATAATTGAAGCACAAAAAATAACATAGACAAAGAAAATTTAATGAAATATCTTGTACAATTATTTTACAATATTGAAGAAATAAATTACCACTCAAATACACTATTAGTATTTTTTCCACGAAGCATTCCATAACATAGGACTAATTTTGCTAATCTTTCTGCCATCAGATTATTTCTTAATTTGCTGAGTATAAAATATTGAGTTGTATAAAATAATTGTTTAAACATAAATTACATATGCATATGTAAAAAAAAAAAAAAAAAAAAAAAAAAAAAAATCTGTTACATTACTCAATTTTTCAAAAATCAAAATTTTTTTTAATTAAAACTATCCACAATATTTTATTTGTGTGCATATATTTATTCTGAATTATTTAAGTACTAATTACTTAAGGATGAACTACTTAATAAATTTAATATTACAAAAAAAATCAGAGATTATGTCACAGAATGTCTTTATGCCAGTTGTTGCCAGTTTCTGCCGGTTATAACCGGTTATAACCACTTTCTGCCACTGGCACGGCAGAAACCACTTTCTGCCGGCAAAAACACAACCCTGGTTAATAAAGAATAATTGACTTTTATTATCAGTTCCTTTATAATTTTTTTCACTTGACAAATATTTTATAAAACAAAATATATTTTATATAAGTGTTACACTTTTTCAAATAAAAAAGGTCACCATGTAGTCTGAAGAAACTAAAATACCAGTTAATTAATATAAATACTAAGAAAGTACTAAGAAATACTAAGAAATTGTCAAATAATCACTATAAAATGGGTTTATAATAAAAAAAATTTAAAATTATATTGATAAAGTATTTTTATATTTGTGAATGTATTTTAATTTATGATTTTGCTCCTTTTTAATAAATCGGTTTCTAAACTGTAAGGAAAAAAAACTGTTTTACTGCTAATTAAAAAAAAACAATGCAGTGATTGATTAAATACTTTAGAGCAGATATTCATGAAATATATGACTCGGTTTACAGTGATAATTTACAAAATAAGAACATTTAAGTGTGTTAGCTAGTGACAACATTTATAATCAGGAGACCATGACCTTGGTCCCACTGCTGAGGGGGCCCAAATATAATAAAATGATTTGGGAAAAAAAATTTTAATATTGCTATAATTTTTTCAAAAACCAAAAATATATTTTGGTAAACTTAGCAACCGTATGATAATCTAATGATAACCCTCCGAATACTCACAGGAGGGGGGTGGGGATCCAGTTGCTATTTTGGTGCGAAGGGGCCCAGAAAATGTGCTGGGTCTAGGGCCTCTACAACCTTAATACATTACAGCCTTACCCTCTATTTATAATGATAACAAATTTTTTCTTTTAAAATTTTACGTTACGTACATGTTACCGTGAAAGATCGGGATTGGAGAATGTCGATTTTCACCGATGAATGACAGCACATATCAAACGCATACGTGAAAGACCGAATGTATTCTTGTAATTCAATTCGGAGCATCATCGGTGTATGCCAACAGGCACAGATATACTGAGGCGTCAAAAAAAGTCAAGGTCAACAAAGATGCAATAGTCTTCTGCAAAATCTTTTGTTATGCTTAGAGTCAGTGAGCTTTGTCCTTATGCAAGGTTTGATAGTGTTCGCAACGTTTGCTTAATTTTTTATATTAGATGCATTATTACTCTAATTTATATTGAAGGGATAGTGCATCAAATAGTGATCTTTTCTTTTCTTCCTTTCTTTTTAGGTGCGTTCGTAATTATGTAAATACGTAGCACCTATTGTTGTCGCTCAGTCCGTCCGTCTGTCCGTCCGCATATAACAACGCAAAAACTACCCAACCGAATCGTTTGAAATTTAAAATACATAACATAATTTTATCGAGTCATTTCAAATTTTATGAAAATCGGATGGATAGATCAATTACAGGGACAATCAAAACGATCCCGTTACTTTACGGTCAATGGGGAAAAAATTTTCAAATACATTTTAATCGTTTGAAATTTAAAACATATAATTATTGCGTAATTTTGTCGAGTCATTTCAAATTTTATGAAAATCCGATACATAGATCAATTACAGGGACAATCAAAAGGATTCGATTACATTACGGTCAATTGGGAAAAAAATTTCAAATGCATTTTAATCGTTTGAAATTTAAAACATATAATTATTACGTAATTTTATCGAGTCATTTCAAATGTTATGAAAGTCGGATGCATAGATCATTTACAGGGACAATCAAAGGTATTCCATTACATTACGGTCATTGGGAAAAAAGTTTCAAATGCATTTTTATGATGTTACACTCATTCGAACATAATAGAATTGGCATGAATCTATGAAGTATATACTAAAATATACATTTTGTACAATCTGAGATGCAAAGAATTTTTATTATTAAATTACAGGGCCACACAAAAGTATTCCACTACATAATGCTATACGGGGAAACATTGTTTGGGGCGTGTTTTAATTATATTCAACTATTTCACATTTTATGAATAAGATTGGAGGGGCCGTAAAATGCCTCTCCATTAATCTGATTTTAATCTCATTAAATCAGTGAGATAAGTGAATGTACTCTATAATACAATAAACTGCTAGGGATAACTTTTCCTAATCTTATATTTGAACAAAATATTTACATAAAATTAAATTAAATTAGCATGAAGAGTTGGTGAGGATTTGCAGTACATCGAGATTGGTCGTACGATCCACAGAGTCGGCAGGTGAGTGAATGTCAGGTAAGTCTCTGGTGCCACACAGGTAAGTGTCTTAGGTAAAGGTGTGGCGTGCTGCCATCTATCGGTTGATTGAGTAGCTAAAGTTTGCTATATAGAAAATCTGGCAGCTGCTGCAGTAACCCCCTCCTAGCAATTGCTAAGAGAAACGTACAGGTCGACGAATGGAACGTCCAGATCTGGAAACCGGAGTAGGGAGTGGAGGTTCCGCTACTGGAATGTCGATGACTTGATGAGTGTCTGTCTCTATGCTCGGAATGTCGTTGGGCTCTGCTAGGGTAAATGCAGGCTTTAACCGGTCTACTGATACAATGACATCTTTCCCGTCTTTCTGAATATTGAAGAATTTATCAGTTCTGTCAAGAACCAAAAATGGTCCATGATATGGTGGTCTTAGCGGTGCACGCACAGCATCATAACGCATAAAAACATGTGTGCATGTTGTCAAGTCCTTTGGGAGGAAGAAGCTAGTCCGCTTTTGCACTCTGGTTGGAGTAGGACTTAGCTGAGCCATGGCTTGTTTAATCGATTTAAGGAAGTCTGATGTCTGGAGATCGTTGTCAGTTGATGCAAAAAATTCACCCGATAAACGGATTGTTTGACCATACACTAGTTCGGAGGGAGTGCATTTCAGATCTGGTCGAAATGTGGCTCTTAAGCCCAACAAAACTGTTGGGAGTATCTCCGTCCACCACTCTGTCAGGTATGCTTTCAGGGCAGACTTTACGTACGATGCCAATTTTCGATAAGGCCATTCGCCTGAGGATGAAAGGAACATGTGTGGATGTGCTTTGAACCCAACAAGTTGGCCAAAGAGCGAAACAAGCGAGATTCGAATTGACGGCCCTGGTCAGTTGTTATAATTTTGGGTGTGCCAAAACGTGCAATCCAAACTTTGTAAAACGCACTTGCTACCGTCTCAGTTTCAATATTCTTAAGGGGCTCCGCCTCCACCCAACGAGTAAATCTATCAATAATTGTAAGACAATAAGTAAAATTTTGAGAAGTGGGAAGAGGGCCGATTAAATCCAAATGGATGTGAGAGAAGCGCTGATTTTCAACTGGGATATTACTTATTGGAGCTTTGGTGTGCGTCAAAATTTTAACTCGCTGACAAGGAATGCACGTCTTGGTCCACTTATCGCAATCGGCTCTAATATTAGGCCAAACAAAACGGTCAGTGATAAGTTTAATGGTCGATTTGCGACCAGGGTGGGAAATGTTATGTAAAGCGTCAAAAACATTCTTTCGCTGAGTTAGCGGGATAAAAGGCCTGATTTTTCCAGTAGATGTGTCGCAATAAAGTTCCACAGAGCTATTGGGCATGATGAATTTACTGAGCTTAAGCGATGATGAACTATCTGCTAAACATGTGCTTAAATCACTGTCCCTCCTCTGATCATCAGCGATCTGTTTATAGTTAATTGGCGTGGGACAAGTTATAGATTCAATTCGCGAAAGCGTGTCGGCTGGTATGTTGTCAACCCCCTTAACGTGTCTAATATCAGTGGTGAACTGGCCAATGAAATCTAGCTGTCGCAATTGTCGTGGGGAACATTTGTCACTTTTTTGAGAAAAGGCATAAGTAAGTGGTTTGTGGTCTGTGTATAAAGTAAAATTACGACCTTCCAGCATGAAGCGAAAATGTTTAATAGCAGAATAAGCGGCTAGTAACTCTCTATCATATGCGGAATACTTCTTTTCCGACTCAGTCAATTTGCGAGAAAAAAACCCTAATGGTTGAAGAGTCGATTCAACACACTGGTGCAACGCTGCACCAATAGCGAAATCACTAGCATCTACAAATAAAGCAATTTGAGCATCGGGCGAAGGATGAAAAAGCAGAGCTGCGTTAGCGAGCTGACGTTTTGAATCCTCAAAAGCTTTACTGCTCTCATCATTCCACTCTATCTCGCTCTTATCAGCCCTTTTAGAACCTTTTAAGTAAGTACTTAAAAATGACTGAACATGAGCAGCCTGCGGGATATTACGCCGATAATAATTAAGTAACCCCAAATATCGCCTTAGATCCCCTACAGTTTTTGGCTTATCAAAATTCAAGGTGGGTGTTACTCTCTCGGGCGTTGGTCTTATACCCTGCTCATTAATAAGATAGCCCAAAAAAGACAGTTCCTGAACACCTAAAACGCATTTATCCACATTGATTCGAATGCCATACTCAGAGAGGCGACTAAAAACCATATCTAAGTGCTTAGCGTGCTCCTCCTCAGATGAGCTGCCAATTAATATGTCATCAATGTAGTCGAAAGCAAAATCAAAACCATATAGTACTTCATTCATAAAACGTTGAAATGTTTGGGCTGCGGATTTTAAGCCGAATGGTATGAATAAAAATTCAAAGAGCCCGAAAGGTGTAGTTATTGCCGTTTTGGCCACGTCATCAGGATGCACTGGAATTTGATGATATGCTCTAGTAAGATCGATTTTTGAAAAATATTTTTTTCCGTGCAAATTTTGTGCAAAATCATGTAAATGTGGTAAAGGATATCTATCCATCTGAGTTATTCTATTTCAGGCGCGATAGTCGCCAGTGGGGCGAAATTCACCATTAGCTTTAGGAACCATATGTAAGGGATTTGACCAATTCGATTTACTAGGCCTACAAATACCCTGTTCCATCACAGTCTGAAATTCCTGCTTTGCGACGGCTAACTGCTGAGGATTTAAACGCCTTGGGCGACTGAAGACTGGTTGCCCATTTGTTATTACCCTATACACAGTATTATGCTTTGGGTTGGGTGAAGCAGGATATGGACGAATTACATCCTTATATTTGTTTAAGATGTTATAGAATTTATCTCTACTAGAGACAAGAGTAATGCTTTTGCTGTGACTGTTAATTGTAGTGCCTTTGGAAGTGAACTTAGTGAGTAAATCATATAAACAAGAATTTTTCAAATCAATTAATAATCCATAATGTTTTAAAAAATCGGCGCCGATAATTGGTTTACTAACGTTAGCGATTATAAATGGCCATTTTAATTCGCGTCGTAAATTTAGACTAAGTGTTATCATTTTAGTACCATATGTTTTGATTGGGGAATTGCTGGCTGAATACAGTGTTAAATTAGAAGGTGCAACAAAAGACATCTTAGCCGTATACGGCAAAACACAAACATCGCTGCCGCTATCAATTAAATAATGTCGGCGAGAAGTAGGATCGTGAATAAAAAGGCGACTTGACGTGTTAACATTGAAATCACATTGCGCCACGTGCGATTTCCCCTCTAGTTTTCCGATTTATTAAAGTTACATGGGGGTCGGCATTGCCGTGCCCTATCGGTGAACGTAGCGTGATACCAACACAAACCTTCTTTCATACGCTTAGGAGTCTGCGATCGATGTCTTCTATGCGTAGAACGGTCCCGTGATCTATGCTCCCGCCGCTGGCTAAAGCGCGATAAATGTTTCACTTGCTCGGTTAACTCCGCGATTTGCGCCTGTAATTCGGAAACCGACGCGTTTTCTTTGTTTTGATCGTAACGCCGCTGCGTCTCCGCGACTTGTGGAATTGCTACTTCGATGATTTTATCAGCCATCTGCGCGAGTTTATCTAAATTACCTTGCGAAAAAGATAAAATGGCTTGCGTTTCTTTCGGCAAACGTTGTATCCATAGTGTTTTAAGAAATTCCTCATTAACTTTTTCCTGCGCGAGCTGTCGCATTTTACGTAAGAGGTGCGATGGCTTTTCATCCCCCAAAACCGTATGCATTAGCAAATCTTTCACCCGCTTTTGCTCAGAATCCGCGAACTCAGCGATTAAGCGTTTTTTAAGGCTTAAGTACAAATCCGTATGCGGGGGATTTTTCACGATATCGCTCACATAAGAAAGCACTTCCGAATTAAGAGCCGATACAACTGCGTAATACTTCGTAGTATCTTGAGTAATGTTATTTAAAATAAATTGTGCTTCAATATTTATAAACCACAGGTCAGCCTCTTTATCCCAAAAAGGGGGAAATTTAACAGAGACTTTCTCCACCTGTTGCACAGGATCGTTTGGCGGGATCGTGAATATGTAAAAATAAACAAAGCACTCCTGACAGAAACAATGAACGGAAATGAAAAATAGCCACTTACCTTCAGAATCGGCACATCGCGAACACGTGGGCTCTCCTTTGCAGTGGCATAGCTAGGGTGGGTGACACCCGGGGCGGACGTAAATGGTGTCACCCCCCCCACACACACACACACACACCACCAACATAATCGTGAGCAGGAAGAAGAGAATTATTTTTATATTTCAGATAGTATAGTAAAAATTTATCTGCTATACATTAGCATACCCTGATTGTATTCATGTTTAAAACCAGATTACGACAAAATTGATATATTTTTACATTTTAGGATCCATGAATCCGTTTTTGCTGTTTAAAAATTATTGCATATATATGTGCGTGATTAGAATTTCAAAACTTTGGCAATATTGTATTAGCTCTCTCACACACACATACACACAAATTACATTGAGACATTATCGAAAAAACACCAAAAACAAAGTTTGGGACCACTTGGTTTGGATTTTAGAATCTTTAAAAAAAAGAAGAAATCAACATACATTCATATAGATGGAGGAAATGGATTCAGGGAGCATCAAAATATTAATTATACCAATACCAATATCCAGAGATCTATAATATAGACGCACGCGTGCACGCCATGTGAAGAAAACATTTATGAACTTTGCAGAAAATTTTAGGAACGAAACAATTTTTATTTTTTAAACTTTTTTAGCGTCAAAAAATTAAAAATATTCTGCCAATTTTATGTACGATTTATTTGCTATTAGCGTCCAATTAACAGCAACGTCGAAAATTTAAGTCATTTCATGCTGAAAACTTTAAAATTCCTCAATCCGGTATATCGAACACCAAAAATCGTGAATTTCATACATCGCAGTTGTCATAAATCAATTTTTTCAATCGTTTACAGGAAAAACCCTCCAATTTCGTCAAATTATCAAGGAAAAAACACGAACTTATTCAAAGCTCTGCGGATAAAGCGCAAAATATCGTTAAAGGACCACGAAAAAATGCAAATTTCATCAAAAGACAGGGGGGGGAAATTCGCCAAAAGATCGTGAGAAAAATGCGAATTTCTCCGAAAGACTTCGTAAAAATTGCGAATTTCAACAAAGAATCGCGTAAAAAACATGCATTTCGACGAAGGACTGCATAAAAAACTATTATTTCGACAAAGGACTGCATAAAAACTCGTATTTTAAAAAAAGATCACAAACAAAATACAAATTTAGACAAGAGATCAGTAACCTTATTTATACCCGGTTCTAAAAGTGATACTACTATCCTTAAGTAAAAAAACTATAACCAAACTCAAAAAGTACAAATGGACAATAGATATTGACTTCAGGTATCCCATTAAAAAAATCATTTAAAGCAATAAAGAGAGAAAATCGTAAAAAATATTCCAACAGGTTTAACATTAGCATTTGAGTTACCACATAACTAGTGTAGGCTCTTAACTCGCTATAGTAATGTTGTCGATACACGTACATAAAAATACCGCTCCTAACGGAAGGTGATAATATAAAGCTCTCTATGATTTATATGTAGAGCTGTTCTATATGTAGGGACCTATGTAAAAAAATTGTCGAAAAAATATGAAACATGGTAAATATAATATTTCATCTCTCTAATGATCCCCTTTCTTAAAAAAAATGTCTAAGGAAATAAACCAAAAATCTTATTACTGCTTGTAATAACAAAAGCGTATAAACAATGATTTTAAAGCAGAGTATATTTTAAACAGCTTTTTATACGTAAAAAATCTGTCTCGGGAGAAATCGATCCAGACCGAAAACCACTCCATTGTTGACAGTTTTCTGCCGTAAAATTTATTGGATTGAAAATCGTAAGGAAGCTAAATATCTTTTTACTTTAGACAGATTCCCTTCAATCTTATACAGAAATAAAAAACTTAGAAACAGGATGCATTGGAACATGAAAGGAACACAAAGAGAACATTCGAAGGACACCCTGGAGTGCGGTATTGGGCAGACCTGCTCTAACGTATGTACAAAATTCACGAATGACATAACTTTCGAATATTTACATTTATAGAGAACATTCAAACACTTTTGTTTTCAAATTAAAATTAAATTTTTAAATAAAAAAGAAAGTTTTAATTACCTATTAACTGCTTGGACTTGGATTTTTCAATCTTAGAACAAAAAATTTAATTGATAAAACCCTATATTCTAACAATTATAACATTTCAAATTATAATAATACAAAATGTATAACATCTTTCAAATGAATACTTATCATACATGATTTTATAATGAACTAAATACTAAGAAAGGATAAAAAATGAAACAGAAGTGACGCTCTTCGGTACCAGACAGTCTATGTATTTTTCGCGATGAAGGTCCCGTCATTGGATACATCGAACATATTTAAAAGAGTTTGATTGGATAATTGAAACAAAGAAACATTCAAGAACAAACTAGTTCCCTTTTTTATGAAAAAAAAAACTCAGTTGCTTTTTAAGGCTTACAAAATTAATATTACTTTTAAATGTATACAGATAATATTTTTAATCATGTTCTAACTATTCTAGTACTACTGTTAGTTTCACGTTGACGAAAGCGAACAGGATCTCCAAAACAAGAAGATCACAACAATCAGAGGTGTAGTGAAGGGTATACGGGGGTATACGCCGTATACCTTCTCTAATTTTTAAAGACACGTCTTATACCCTCTGTTACCCAAGAAAGCTTGTAGTATACACACTCGGGTATACTACAAGCATAGGGTATACCCTCTGTCTTCAGAATATACCCTCTGCTTAGAGCATATATCCTCTGTTATTTTTATGACTACACTCCTGACAACAATGACTCATCACTCATCGCGAATTCTGCATAAGTCAATGCAGCGCGTATGTACAGGGACATGCAAAGAGAAAATTGCATCCGGGGCAAAGTTAGAAATTGGCACTCCCCCTCCCATCCCAACTTTTTCTTATGATAGATCAAAAATGACGATGGTAGTATAAATTTGGCGCCCCTAAATTTCAGCGCACGGGACCGCGCTCCCCCCCCTCCCACCTCACCCCTTCGCTCTCTTCTTCCATTTCGCACGGCGCTGCGTGTAGAAAAAAATTCTTTCTTTTAAAGTTTGTCTTAGTTAACCACACATTGTGCAAATGGGTTTTTACTCACTTTTGCAAACCTAATTTAGATGCCGCATTTGGTATACCATTTCACTTTCTCCAAGAAAATAAAAGTAAGTCTGTTGCGTCTTGTTTTGCTCTAGAAAATTCATTTTACGTCAGAATTTTTTCCAAAATCTTGTAAGATTATGCATATTTTTTTACAAATAAAAATCTGGTGTCACCCCTTCAAAGTTGACACCCGGGGCGCCCCTCCCCTCCCAACTTTTTCTTGTGACAGACCAAAAATGACGATGGTAGTATAAATTTGGCGCCTTCTAAATTTCAGCGCCCGGGGCCTGCCCCCTTCGTCCCTCATTTAGCATGGCGCTGCTTGTATAAGTAGAAAAAAATTCTTTCTTTTTAAAGTTTGTTTTGGTTACCCGCACTTTGCGTAAATGGGTTTTTCCTCACTGTTGCAAATCTAATTTATACACCCCATTTTTTTAATCGTTTCACTTTCTCCAAGAAAAGAAAACTGAGTCTGTTGCGCCTAATTTTGCCCTAGAAAATTCATTTTACGTCAGAATTTTTTCCGAAATCTTGTAAGATTATGCATATTTTTTTGCAAATAAAGGCCGCTCGGGTGTCACCCCTTCGAGGGTGACACCCGGGGCGGACCGCCCCCCCCTAGCTACGCCACTGCTCCTTTGTACCACAGCTGGCGTAAAATTCAGGATAAAGTCCATAATCATAGCACTAATAAAGTTGGATGAAAGCAGGACGATGATGAACGCATGTCTTCTAGTTACGGCGCCGGCGATGTTAGCATGCGTTGTATTCTTTCACAGGGTCACCACTTGGAGGGGCCGTAAAATGCCTCTCCATTAATCTGATTTTAATCTCATTAAATCAGTGAGATAAGTGAATGTACTCTATAATACAATAAACTGCTTGGGATAACTTTTCATAATCTTATATTTGAACAAAATATTTACATAAAATTAAATTAAATTAGCATGAAGAGTTGGTCAGGATTTGCAGCACATCGAGATCGGTCTTACGATCCACAGAGTCGGCAGGTGAGTGAATGTCAGGTAAGTCTCTGGTGCCACACAGGTAAGTGTCTTAGGTAAAGGTGTGGCGTGCTGCCATCTATCGGTTGATTGAGTAGCTAAAGTTTGCTATATAGAAAATCTGGCAGCTGCTGCAAGATGTACGTTTCTGAGGTTTAATAAAAATTACTTTCTGTATATTTACAGGAACACAAAAAAAGATTTCGACTACTATACTGTATCCGAAGTACGCTCTACTATATCAGCAAGATTTTAATATTTTTAAAACTTCGTTATCGTACGAACGCACCTCATTTGCTACGTTCACGGCAATTTCCAACTTGTTTTTCTTCTGAAACGTTAAATGCGAGTAAACGAGAAGACAAGTGTTTTTATTTTTCTCCAGAAAAGTACTCTAAAATATTTTCTAATGTGATTTTAGCTAAAAGTAACTGTTGCACACCTTTGTATAACCGACGATTAAAATGTTGTGACATTTTAAAAATTAATGATGGTGTGAAGTTAATTGAACTATCAAAACAAAGAGAAATGAATACAAGGTATTATGTAACCAATGATGTCCAGTATTATGCTTGAATATCTTATCTGAATAGGGTATATAAGAAGAACACACATTCTTAAAATTTTGTAAGTTAAATACAAAATTATTACATGTGAATAGATTTATCTTTCGTATCAAGTTATTCAGAATTGTAAGTAAAATTTGTGCAAATCGTTCCTTTGTGCAGTTTTACCCAATAGCTAACTGAAATATATGCAAATGGATAATCTGACACTTGAAATCAATCACTAAACTTTTACTTAAATTCAGTATAACGTGACACGAAAGATAAACCAGTTTATTGAAATAAATACATTTCAATCTGAGCCGTAGCTATGGGGAGGATCTCCGCCCTCATTCCTAAAACATTTTGAGAGTCCCCTGGAAAAGATTCCAAGGTTACTAAAGGAATTTCTGTTCCAAAAATCCAAAGGAAATTCTGTTCAAAAATCTAATTTAGTTTGGAGATCCTTTCACAATTTTGCTGATTTTTTAAATTATAACTAAAATTAGTTGTTTCAACACTGGATCGTCTTACTTGCACATATGAAGCTAATACGATGTTTAATTTTGCACTAGTTATGCAATCGAATTTTTCATTATCATCGTCCTTTTCTTTACATAAAATGAAGTTATTACAATAGTTTAATAAGAATTATAGTACTTACAATGTGAGTATGCACTAATTTATCTTTTTGGGCCAGAGAAAGAAAGAGAAAATATGACCCCCCCTCCTATATTTTCTTGAACCCATCCTATTATTCACTTATATCTGCGTCTGTGATTTCAATGCATAGCATAGATTCAATAAAAGTTATTATTTAACAATGAATTGGAAAATGAATAGTATTTGTTACATGGGTAAATATATTTTACCAAATCAAAAATAACTTAAATTGAATTTTAAAACAAACCTTTCAAAAATATATTAAGGATTCACTTAAATTTTATATCATATTTGGAATTTATGAGCGATGTGCACGAAAATGCATCCGTGAGTAAAATTTAATACATCTTTTCATGTTAGACAGCACTTTGCACGTGCGATTATAAATGGAACAAAAATAAAATTACGGGGTAAACAATACAAATAAATACTTTTTATTAATTAATAGCATAGCGTCATTCAAAATTTCGTATCATTATTTTTAAAATCTGTGTTTAAAATTCTCAGAACCATAACATGAAATACTGCGCCACAAACGTTTAACATGTTAAGGATTTTTGTATTGATTTTTTTATGCACAAAGCATTATTCAATAAAATTCAGTACTTTCTGATTGAGCAAAATTCAGTAATTTTCCACGTTTTTAAACCAATCCTAGAAGTTTAAAAAAAGGAGTACCTCTTATAGTTTAGAGCTTTGTGTGAAAAGAGGCATGTTTATTATACTGTTTGGTGGTTTCGCTAGTTATTGAAATAATTAATGTGTAAGACATTTCTTTATCAGAGTAGGATTCTAGTCAATCTTACTTGGAATATATGAAATCAGATTGACTCAGTCAAGCAGAACATATTTCGAATACTGAGATTATACCCTCTTCATCAGGACTTCTAAAGTCGCATTTTTTTTTCTCTTGATCAGTATAAGAAACACTATCACATAAAGAATGCGTAAACAAAACTTTAAATATCCCATTAGAAAAAAAGTCCAATTCTTTCCTCCCAAAACAATCCATACTAGATATTTGTTTTTGTTTTTGATGATGAATTTCAAAAACAATTTTATTTTTCGTGTATATAAAAATAAGAAAATAGAGTTTCAGTAGCTGAATTAAACTGCAAATAGTCCCGATTAGTGGACAAAGCTACTAACATCATCGTATGATTTGGAGGAAATTTTGCATCATCTTCTTCATTTTCATTATCATCATCATCACCATCACCATCAACCATTTCATTCATGATGACTCAATATCTCTCAATTCCGTCAAAACGAAATTATCATCAATATCAATAAATATATTTAAATAAACAAGTCCATGAGATACAATTTGCCATTCGTCATTAGTAAGACCTATATCACAATATTCTTTGATTTCGTTAATTTTGTCAAAACTTTCATATTCACCAGGAAAAAAAAGGTTTTTTTTTTTTAATAATAATAATAATTACTTATGAAGTACTCTTGAATTCTTTATTCAAAAAATTCAAAATTTGAAACATTTATGCAAGTCAAAAAGTGATGATTTATCGAAAAAAATGTAATTATATAAAAATTTTACGAGATAAAAAAATATTTTCTTATTTAAACCAGAAGGTAAATTAATTTCTGTAAAAAATTTGCTGTAACAAAAAAGAAGTATTGTTATTTAATTAATAATATTGTGTTTTAATTATTTTATAATTAAATCTCTAACATCAATTTTATATTTTTTGTATAAAAAGGAGCTCATGTACCCTTAGTAATAATATTCAGATGCATTATTTTTTTTTAAACCCAGAATATATAATATGAACTTTAAAATGTTCCATTTTAGTTAAAATAATCAAATAGAGATGTTAATTTTATTTAAAAAAAACTTAGTACTTGTAAGCCTTAATCAGGCTCTTCCTCGGGGAATATTTTAGTATATTTATATAATTAAACAAAATTTGTATAAATAAATAAAAATATTTTCTCTGAGGAAGAGTCTGGTTAAGGTTTGAAAGTACTAAGATGTTTTAAATTAAATTAACATCTCTACTTGGTTATTTTAATAGCTTTTCAAGAAAACCTGAACATTTTAAAAGTTCATATTTCATATTTTGTGTTAAAAACAAAATGAAAATTGCGTTCCGTCATATCTTATCATTTTTTATAGAAATTTTTCAGGACATTTGAACAATTCGGTCATTTTGATTCTGTGCCAAAACTTAACAATTTGAATCAAAACTTTCAAAATCAACCGACCTGGAACGAAAAAAAATAACAACGTCAATCTGTCGTACGGATCAGGTCGGGTCGAGTTAAGATAAACGTGACACGATACAATATTCTACAATGAGAATTCCTCTACAAGGTACCTACAGCAAGCCTTCCACTTTCCATTGAAAATTTAAAAATCCTGGCTTTCGGTTTAAGCCTTGAGTATATTTAAATTATACAATATGACATTTAAACTACGAATGTAAAGTAATAATATTAAAATATTTAGTATTTGGGAATTAAGACTCATATTTAAGTATTTATTTTAAATATATATCGTAAGTTCATTCTCAATGGTGGCCAATGGCTAATTCCTAAACAGTTAGTCATACGTGAAACGATTGCTAAAAAATTGCGAATTTCGGTAAAAATTAAAGGAAACATACTTAAAATTTTGTCAAAAGATTGCTGAAATACACAGCGAATTTTGTAAGATCGTGGAATCACATAGCAAATTCTACTAATCTGTTGCTGAAATTTCTTGCGCACCACTTTGCGAACCACTTCAACAAATGGTTGCGTAAAAATATCGCTGTTTATCGCAATATACCGCGAAAAAGAAATTTACTTTTCATATCTAGTTTCAGTGTACATATTTTTTAACATGTACTTTTTTAAATGAGCTTTTATGGGATAATATATTAAATTATTAGTTTTCATACTTATACTATATAGATCATATTATTAAAGTGTTTTTCAGAAAACTCAAAACCATTCAATACTCTGTAATCCGCAATATTCTATAATCTGCACAAATTTTGGCCCCAAATAGTGCGGATTAAAGCTGTTTGAGTGTATATACTAGATGTTTATTTTTATGCATAAAAGTTATAATTTATGTTAAAGGTAAAAATGTAGACTACATTTTTTAAAATCTAATTAAGATATTGATTTATTTTCGTTCATTTCAGTTTCTAGTAAATGGAAATTTTTGGTCACGTTTTAGTTTGATGTAAAATCAAATCTTTGGGTTTGGTTATAGACAACTCTATCTGCTCAAATTCAAGGGGTTGGGGGGGGGGGGGGGGGCAGGCAAAAATTTTAAGTAGGATTTTTGAAATGTGAATTTATTTGAAGTGAAATTCTTAGTAAGATTTTCTTCTCTGACTATATATATATATGTGACATTTGAAAGTTAGGAGCCAGAGACATCATCGCCAGGGTTCCCGTCCTATCGCACAGAAGTCATGGCCAGCGAGAAAAAAAAATCAATAGATGTAGAGGATCCAATAAATTACTCATTGGCTGCTGTAAGTTAATTTTATTAATCTGTAGTCATGAGAAAGGGAAAGGCTACTTTTGCAAACTGTCTTTTACCGAAAATTCCATCATTATTTCAGCGAGCCGTACTCATCGAAGAAAAAAACTAAGAATCTTCCTTCTCATATCGAGGCTTCCCCTCTTAAATCTAAAAAGAAAATTCTAGAATATTCTTTACTCTCGAACCATCATTCTTTTGTGTAAACATAACTCATGCCGAGAGTCGAGACTATATTCCACAGACGATAATTTATTTAAAAAAATATTATTTAACTAATTTATAGTCGACCCAGAATTTCAAATATCCTGTGCAAACGATCTTTTTTTGCAGACGATTAATTTTAAGAGAAAAAGAAAAGAAATGAATTTATTGTTATGCACACATATCGAATGTTGAAGGGGGAAAAATAAATAAATAAAATAAATAAAACTCATGATATTTTTTTAAACGTATGGTTTTGGAACAAATTTAATAAGACTTTCTTAAAAAGGGTTGATAAAAGCATAGAAAAAATGAGTTTTACTTGGAATATTAAGAAATAAATTTTAATTAAGAATAATTTTAATTTAGAGCCATCTTTTGAATTTACGCGTATTGGAATAAATGTTTTTTAAGGCGAATTAAGAATTTATATCGTTTCCATAAAGATTAATAGATTAGATCTAGAAACAAGATTTTAATTTAATAAGTTGAAGTAAGTACGGAATATTGTTATAAAGAAATTAATGTAATATAAAGGTTGATTTTGGCGAAAAAATTTAAAATTTGTAATATATATATATATATATATATATATATATATATATATATATATATATATATATATATATATAGAAAGAGAGAGGGAGTGAAATCTCCCTGTGCGACCACCTCTATTAAGCAACCACCTCCCAGAATAATCATGTTTTCTTTCATGGAATGAAATTTATTCCCATAGGCTCAGTACTAATTTTACCTCCAGTCACAGGCCAACCCAGATTAGAACTCCATGAGAGACAAATTTTTTAAAGAAAATTAAACAAATTTCGTTTTTTCTGGATCGCATGAAGGTTTTATCTGAAAAATGATTTCATTAATCATCGCATTAATCATTGAACGTTTAAACTACCGTAAAGTCCCGTTAATCCTCCCCTCCCGATTAAACGCCCCCTCCCCACTTTATAAAAAATTTTAAATTTTCAAAAAATCCCAGAAAGTGCCCTCTCCCTTCCCAAAAAATCGCTGAATCGGGATGAATCATGATGAAATAAATGAATCATGAACCTTTGATGAAATTGGCGTTTTTCGAGATTTTTTAATAGATTTCGTGCTTTTTTGGCCTTTTTCTGCGTTTTTTCAACAGAATTTACGTTTTATTAAAAAAAAAACGAAATTTTTTTTTCAAGTATCAAAATTCATGATTCATTCAAAGATTTGTGATTCATTCATTTCATCATGATTCATCACTATAAAACGATCGTGGAAAAATCCCGTGTAAGCGCCCCCCCCCTCTAATTAGTTTACGATTTTTCGTCACGGGTGGGGGGGGGCGGATTAACGGTATTTTACGGTAAGTTTAGTTTTTTTCGATAACTTTGAAGTGTTTAACTATTTTGCATCTTTTTAGGCAATGATTTTCACGCTGATGACCAATTATAAATGATGGTCAATAAACTCTTTTGCCAATTTCGGTCAGAAAACTTTTAAAGAAATAAATCAAGTAATGAAATCGTCAGTATTTATTCCTGTCCAAAAATAATTGCATTTATTTAGTGAACTTCAAAATGTCTTAAAAATAAAACTTATAAAAGATAAAATCGTAAAATCAAAGTAAAAGTGGATTTATTCATTTTATAAACTCTGCAGTAACTAACATGTGTAATTAATTTTTGTTTTGAAACTTAATTTTTCATAATTTTCCTAATGGATAAAAATTAATAAAATTAATTGTTACCTTTTTTCAACATTAATAGATATCCAAATTTAAACAAGATACTCATGAAGAGACTACCTTTCGGAGTTATCAATTTTTATTGAAAAGCAGCATGGTCGCTTAAGGGGGGGGGGTTACTCCCCCCCCTCTCTCTCTCTATATATATATATATATCTAATATCATATGTGTTGTTGTACGTTTAATATCTGTAATTAAATATTTTTTGCATATTCAAAACAACACTAATGTATTATTCCATAACTTTTTTTAAAACCTCTCTTTTATAATCTTTACTATTTTAATTTTCGATGCTAAAATATATGTTTTTTAAATTCTAGATTGTGGAAAATTATCCTTACACCAAGCAAAACTTCTCATTAAGTACATGTAAAATTTGAGCAGATTCATTCGACAACAATAATAAACTTGAATTTTTGCGATATTCTAAAATGTAAGGAAAAAAACGAAAAAACAGAAAAGCTATCAAGTGTATTTATTAGAATACACCGCAAATGTTACTTTTGAAATATAAGTGTCAATTTTTGTTTGTAAACAAGTTGTGCATCTATTTAGATAAAAAGAAATTAAATGCTGATCTTAAATTTAAACTTAGCGCTTTTGACACATTTCTGAGTTCATTTTTTTATTCTCGAAAGTTATAAATTGGTAGCTGGTTTGATTGATTCTTTGAAAACAAACAATTTTTATGTTTTTTTTTTTTTTTTTTTTTTTTTTTTATAAAGCAGAAGAATTTTCCGAAAATGCTGTCAAATTTGGCGTTTTAACCAAATTTACATGTTTGGCAACCCGAGAAAGATCGTAAATGTTGAACAAACACTGATAACTCAACTTGTAATTCATTCATCGAAAAAAACACTTAATTCCAAATTATTTTAGAAGTTTTTTCTTTTCACTTTCAAAAATTAGTTTGTTAACACGTTAGAAATATTTTTATTCTTGAGGAAGGGAAAGTATCTAGTAAGGAATGGTTGGACAATCCTGAGTATAACGGTATTGCAAGCAGGTGCAAAACTACCAAACAGCATGCTTTTTTTTAGAATTACCTTATATAGCCATAAAATGCCCAATATACAAAGCTTTTATAGAATAGATTAAAATTTTTCCAAGTGGGTGAAAAAAGTCCGGGCCAGGATTCGAACCAAGGATGTATAGGCCGAAGTCGCTAAAGCTCTTCCAACTGAGTCATTCCAGACGAATACTGGAGTACAATTTCACCCAACAAACATTAACGATCACACAATCTGGTCTGATACTTTGGATCAGCTCAACAGAATAAATCTAAGGTTAATACATGGAACTGCAGAAAACGATGCACACGAAAGTATATTCGATTAATTTATAACACGATTATGCAATCAAAATGTCTTTCATGCAATAACCTGTCATAGAAAAAATTGTTATCTCAGGATGCTTGAGAAGTTTATTCCCGAAATTGATTAAAGGCTCAATATCTTTAAAGTCAATTACTTCCTCTTTAAATTACCCATGCAGACAATTTGAAGTTTTGATGCCTCAACAGATTTCAGAATTACGCAAAAGATACTATTTTGGTATGCAACTACTTGTCTATTTATATCTAAAATCACCTGTAATTCAGTGATGAATGCTTTGAAACTTACTAAAGAAACATCCAGGTGTACTAAAATGAACTGACTGGCTTTAAAGTTTAACAACATGCAATGCATGACAGATTTTTTATAACTCTCACACGATTGTTATACAGGATGTCAGCAGATTTTTTATACCGCGATTCTTGATTTTACTTTAAAATAGCAGCGATAGATTTTGCTGAAAATAATAGTCATCAAATCAGAGCCTCATTTCTGCCCTCCCTCTTCCTTCGGTTTTACATGTGAAGGAGCTTAAATATATGCAGTGGTTCATATAACCCGTGCAATTTTAGTCTATAGGGCCCATTCTGTATATTTAGCCTCCTTCTCTCAAACGGAGGAATAAGACGGAAGAGAAGAGAGAGGATAAATTTCGAGCCCCAATTAGCGCCTATTGCTTGTAGCACCATCTGTCGTTACTATTTTAAATTAAAATTAACAATCGCAGTAAAAAATATCCCTGGCATTTTACATGACTCTCCTGCAAGGATTTTTTAAAATACCTCTGACAATTTGTAAGTTAGTGAACGTTAAAATCAGACAGTATGTTTTAAAACACCAGATATACTTAGTAGCTGTGGGATGATGGCCTAAAAAAGCAATTAAAATATAATGCCGACTTGAATACGTATGACTGAAATTCGTGTTAAAATTTCTAATCCTAAGCTTAGGTCCAACCTTCACAAACAAATTATGGTTCTACTCTGTCATCCCGTCGTCCAATTTCGCTAAATTATACAAATCGCCAAACTAATAGCCAAATTATACATTTTGACATAAGTTTTATTTTAAATAACGAAAAAACAAATAGTTGGTGGAATATTAATAAAAATACAAATAAAAAGTCGAAATAAAAATCACTTAATGACATTTTAAACACGTGAATCGTATTTAATGTCATTGAATGTGACATTCACGAACATCCATTATTGGCATTTAAACTCATAGTTTAGCGATAATTTTCGGGTCGACGGGATAACCTAGTAGTACCCAAATTATTGATGTAAATCAGAGTAAAAGGTAAAAAACAGACTCGAGCCAAGCCTGCATTCATTAATTAAAGCTATTCATAAAGCACACATACTAAAGCTGAAATTTTATTTCCAGGTTATGTTCGAAACTTTTGAATACAGAAAAATAAGAATATTAATGAATATTTAGGAAATTATCAACATAAATACTACTAAAAACGGGGCTTCGACAATTACACTTAAACGAAAATCCAGTTAGAACATCAGTTTAGAATGCAAGAAATGAATGATAAAAGAAAATTATAATTTAAAGCTCTATTAAGAAATAAAGTACTCTGAGATTTTTAGAATGCATCTCGGTAATCTATGAAAGTAAATCAAATTCCTTAGATTTGGCCAAAGAAATGTTTCAGATCAATATCATTTTTACGAATAACAAATAAGTAATATGCCAGCCCAACGTGAAATTGAGGGGTGAAATTTAAGGGAGTGCATGGATAGCAGTTGAGCCGATAATGCTTTTTCACATGGGCTGAGTTGGACATAGATGAAACATTTAGCTTCTATTCCGCATCCAGCATCTATGTGGAAATTTTGGACTCTGTAGATCTCTCTGAAGAAAGGAGTGCTCAATATGAAAGAAAAAGCAGTTAAGGCCGATCCGGATCTGCAGAAATATATGCGACCAGGACCCGGCCCAGCCCTATAACAGAAAGACCTGTCCAAGCCCGAATCTTGTTGATTTAAACTCGCATGATCCACGTTGGGTTCGAGCTTTGCCTTCCTGCCGAATACATTTCCTGTGAGGATGTAATTATTATTATTATTATTATTTCGAATATAATGAAGAATATGTTTAATTCACCTGAAAAAAAAATGTAAAATTAATTTCAAGAGCTCTTCGCAATGAATTTTTAAAGGATTAGTCAGTAGATGCCGCTCTTTTTAATGTGGGAAGATCCTTCAGTTTGTTTGTCCCTAATCGTTAAGCAATTTAACGTCGACCACGTTGGGCTCAAGCTTCGCCAAAGCCATCTCCCATCAGAATGAACGCTGTTTTGCAAATACTTTATTAGTATAAGGGGAAGAGGATGATTGCTCCTTGGCCCCCTATTTAGATCCGCTATTGGTTTGAGCCTATACATGCCTTTAAATATATTTTTTTTCATTTTTAGCATGTTAAAACTTTAATTTAAAAACAAACTAATCAAATTGATAGCATTAACATAATAAATTTACAGAAAAATCGGCTGGATACCTTCAGATGCACTAGATAATTATTCATTCTCGAGTCCACAGCTAAATGCCTAAATTACATCAAGCTGGTACTAAAAGGTATTTTTTGTGATAGCATTTTAATAATATTTACATTAAATTTAAAAGAATAAGGTTACTAACATAGTTTAAATTTGATGCAAAATTGTACTGCAGGTCAGACTTTTAAAGATTAACTAATCTTTTACTTTCTTCAGCCACACTTTGTAATCAATTTTTTGTAATCATTATTTTTTAAAGGATTTACTTTTTATTGGTTATAAAATGCGATTTCTACGGTACTGAGGATAGAAATGTCAGGAGTTTTTTACCGTAATTTTTTATTTTAGTTCGCATATCAAACAATAGGTGGTGCTGACGACGACTGAAGGCCAGGTCGACGCTTCACTCAGCACTGATCACCTGGCCTTCAATAGCCGTCAGCGCCACCCATTGTTTGAGATGCGAACAAAAATAAATAATTACGGTAAAAAAACTGACATTATACACAACCCTCCTGCATTTTTTTTTAAATAGCTGTCACCGTTTGCAAGTTATTGAATTTTAAAATCCATCAGTCATTTTTGGGACACCCGGTATAAATGCTATAGTTGATATACAGGGCGACACAAAAGATCTGGTAAAAGGTTACAAAATATGGGTGTAATTTACTAAAAGATTGTTTTTAAAAAAGTTATTTATTTTTATACTAAATTTCATTCAGTTTACTCAGAAATGTTTCTAGAATATAAATAAAATGATATACAGGGCAATGCAAGGAATTGGATACATGGTCATCTATGGATGATAATTTCTTGAAATGTGATTTCAGTAGTCGTAAGAGTGTTTTAATTTGAACTAAATTTTAGCTAAATACTGGCGTATAATAAAGGTAAACTTGAGGGAGAACAAAAGTATACACGTATGTTTCCATCTATTACTATAAATTGCTGAAAAAGATATTTCAAACTGTTACGCGTTTTTTTCCTAAATTAAAATTTCCCATTATACAGTACATATAAAAACCGACAGATCAAACACAGGGCTGTTCAAAAGTATTAAAATATACATTTAGCTATGGACAGTAACACTTTATTATCCTTTAATAGCGAAATTTTGTTAAAGATTTTAGAAAGTGTTGGAAAGTGTTTCACAATCAATGCTTAATGTTTGATTTTTCTTACTTGTTAATAGTTTTCATTTATTTAATGTAACATTCAGTGCATTAAAAAGCAAATTCTAAGCAGAAAAAAAAACCTGACGAGTAACATTTTGAAAAACGACACTCAACTCCAGTTCATAAGGTTTAAAACGTCACTCGGAGTAAATAATTTATTAACTGTGATTGGTACAAATTGGTATGCTACCGTCTATTTTTACCAATCGCCGTTTAACAATGATCAAATTCCTGGGGCGTTTTCAGAGTCATGAACTGGCCTTGTATGTCGTTGGTTGCGCTTCAGCTATATATACGTCAACATATACAACCGCACTTATACTCCTTGGCCTCCACGCGTTTCACAGTTTCGGGAAAGAGATTAAGTTACTGACTCCTATAATTCAGTGCATAATTAAAAAATCACTCGTAACTCTTTACCTACAAATAAATAGACTTATTTCCAGATAGCCTGTGCACTTAACTCTTTTTTCAATTTTGTCACTTATACCCCTTGGCTTCTGGGCTCTTCATATATAGAACCATTATACATTACTACTATATATATATATATTTATATATGTATATACATACATACATACACAGCTAACTCCTTATTATCCGCAGAATTGAGTGGCACTGTTATCGTGGATTAGTCGATGTCGCATATAATCCCGAAAATTATGAATGAATAAAGGTAACATATCAACATAAATATGTCTTTGAATAGTTTATATACAAAATAGGTAACATAAATTACATTTGAAAAATTTATATGCATAATAGGTAACATAAATATATTTATTATTTAAGGAATAGTAAAATTATTCTCTTCTTACAAATTTGTAGATTTTCTTTTTTAAGAATTCCGTGAAAAAAATTCTTATTTTCTTTCTTTCTTTTTCCTGTTTTTTTTTTTTTTTTTTTTTTTTTTTTAATTTGGGATTGAAATCTTTTAAAATATTTTATCACACATTGACGTGCGATCTTCTTTCTTACTCTATAAGGACTTCAATGTAAGCTAAAGCTGCTTTGCGTCTTGCTTTTCTTTTTTACCATTTTCTTTATCGCTCTCTTCAAAATTTATATCTAACACTTTTTCTATAATTTCTTCATCAATTACATGCTCGAATCCTGGATCTAATCTTGGATAAATCAATTTTAATTTATCCTGATATGTTAATATAACTCTTTTCATTTTTTGCAACATTTTTCAAAAATTGAAGTTACACTGGCGGATAATCAATAGTTTACTGTATGTATGTATATATATATATATATATATATTATATGTATAATATATAATATATATATATATATGTCAAATAAGTTTTAAAAAATATGTTTTATATCATTGGAAAACATGTATAATATTTCTACAAAAATTAGACATGTAAAATAAATAAAAAATCGTACAAATATATTGACAACCTTTTAAAATAAAAGGAATAGTTTAAAACCAGGTCTTTAAATGGAATAATCCATGAACTGGAATACTAATTGAAAATTATTGATGCTAAAAGCGTTTTTGAACCGTAATGTTATATTTTAAAAGATTCAAAAACCGAACATCATTTACCATAATTTCACGTCGTTTTGGTTTCCTCCGGTATATTTAGAGCCCTCTTTAAATTCCTTATATGAAATTTTTTAAATCCATAAATTACCAATTTTATTTACCGGATGCATCATTCTCTTTGAACAAATAGAAATTTGAAAATCGTAAGATATATATATCGTAATCGTAAGATATATATTCTATTATTTCAGAAATAATGATTCAAATATAGAAAAAAACTATACCACTAAATCAAGACCCCTCACCAACATGCACATTTAATTTCATGCTAATCGGCTTTTTTTTGCGGCAGTTATTGTAAAGCAGACAGTCTAATAAATGGAAAAAATATTTTTGTGTCTCTACAGTAAGCCTTTATTGTCATTTCAGAAAAAATACAATATTCCTGTTCTATTATAAAACAGTGAAGTTTTAAGAAAATATTTCAGTTGTATTGGATTATGTTTCATACTCTATGATTGATGCATGATTTTTCGTTCTTTGCTGTTTTTAAATATTTAAACAGCCGAGAAGTGTTAATGACTTTGCTTTCTATGTCTGTCTATACATGCTCTAATTCTTAAAAATACACCAGAATTGCCTAAAATTTTAATATGTTATTGCCATTTCTTATGGCACAATCACTACATAAAATGAAGTTTGTAGTATGTATAGTCTGTTTACAAGGACGGTCAAAAGTAGTTTGTTACATTATGGTCCATGGTATAAAAGTTTCAAGAACATTTTGATTATCACTACGATTTAACGGATGATTAATGATAACTTTTGAAAAAAAATTCTTGTTGCATACCTCTCATAATTTTCCACCAGTAAGTTTTCAGTCACGTTTGTATAAATCAATTTTAGGAGTGACATTCTTGTTGCATATCTCACAATCAGAATGTTATTCACGAGAATGAATTATGAGATGCCTGCTTAAATGGTTCCTACAAGAAAATTTCTTGTTACATATCTCACACACAAAAGGTTTGTGTACATCACTTTTAAGAAGGAACTTCTTGTTGCATATCTCACAATCAGAATGTTACTCGTGAGTATGAATTAAGGCATGCCTGCTTAAATGGTGCTTAAGAGAGAATTTTTTGTTGCATATCTCGCACAGAAAAGGTTTTTCTCCACTATGAGTTAACAGATGCCTGCTTAAACAACTTTTAAATGTGAATTTCTTGTTACAAATCTCACACACAAAAGATTTCTCACCAGAATGAAATAACAGGTGTGAGCTTAGAGTACACTTATGAGAGAATTTCTTGTTGCAAATCTCACAGACAAAAGGTTTTTCACCAGTATGAATTAGTAGATGCTTTGTTAAATCACTCTTCTGTGAAAATTTTTTGTTGCATATCTCGCACAGAAAAAGTTTTTCTCCAGTATGAATTAACAGATGCCTGCTTAAAGAACTCTTAAGAGTGAATTTCTTGTTACAAATCTCACACACAAAAGATTTCTCACCAGAATGAAATAACAGGTGTGAGCTTACAGTACACTTATGAGAGAATTTCTTGTTGCAAATCTCACAGACAAAAGGTTTTTCACCAGTATGAATTAGTAGATGCCCGTAAGACATGGTGACGTCACTGCAACGTCGTTGTGAAGTCACATTGTGACTTTGTGACCATCGATTGTCGATGTGACGTCACGTGACGTCGATGTGAAGTCACAGTGACTAAAATGTGAGGTCGTTATGGCCGTTTTAGAGCTTTTTTGTGACGTCACATTGTGACCACTTTGCGACGTCACAATGTGACCAATTTGTGAAAAGTGTGTCATTTGTGACTACTTTGACATTAACATTGTGACGAAATGTGAAATTTTTTTTAGAAAGTCACATCTTAGTCACATTGTGACGTCACAGAGTGGTGGCGTTTTCGTCACAGATGTGATGTGACCAAAGTGACGTCATTGTGACGTCACTGTGAACATGCATGCTATGAGGGTGCTTTGTTAAATCACTCTTCTGTGAAAATTTTTTGTTGCATATCTCGCACAGAAAAAGTTTTTCTCTAGTATGAATTAACAGATGCCTGCTTAAAGAACTCTTAAGAGTGAATTTCTTGTTACAAATCTCACACACAAAAGGTTTCTCACCAGAATGAAATAACAGGTGTGAGCTTAGAGTACACCTATGAGAGAATTTCTTGTTGCAAATCTCACAGACAAAAGGTTTTTCACCAGTATGAATTAACAGATGTTGGCTTAAATTATCCTTTCGAGAGAAACTCTTGTTGCATATCTCACACACAAAAGATTTCTCCCCAGAATGAACTAACACGTATGTGCTTAAATTATCCTTTCGAGTAAATTTTTTATTGCATATCTCACACACAAAAGATTTCTCACGAAAATGAACTAACATGTGTCTGCTTAAATTATCCTTTTGAGAGAAACTCTTGTTGCATATTTCACACACAAAAGATTTCTCACAAGAATGAACTAACATGTGTCTGCTTAAATGACCCTTTTGAGAGAAACTCTTGTTGCATATCTTACACACAAAACATTTTCCTTTTTTGAAGCCCGAAGCTGATTTTCCAAAAATATTTTGTAAAGAAATATTTTTCTGCATTTTTTAGACTTTAAAGATGATCTTGATTGATTTGATATATATCTAACTTTACAGCTTTACGCATCTGCAATAACCAAAAATGACTTAATCACTTTTTATGATTTATTAAAAAACAGTATATATGAAAAATGGAAATTTGTGTATTAAACTAAACTTAAATAACATTTTCACCATAATATTAAAAACTACCATAGAAACCTGGCTATCCGATGCAAATAAAACTAAAAGCGCACAGGTACATTTCATAATGATATACTGATTAAACAATATATAAATTTATAACATGTAAACTAAACACCTACCATCATAAAATAAATTTATCAGGAAGAAAATAGAATATCACGGTATAATAAAATATTTAAAATTTCGATAATATTTCAAATAACTAAAAGCAAAGATCAAGATTATAATATCAAGATAATGATGATAATAACAGTAATAGAGAAGTAATAATAATCATCAAGTTAATAATAATAATCAAGTATGATTAAATATTCATTATAAAGAGAAAACAAATTTATCATAAAGAAAATTATAAACACTGAAATTAAAAGAAGTTACGATAAATATTAAGAAAAAACAAATTTAAGAATGAAATTCTACAATTTCGTATCATCAGTCGATGCAATGATACATTTAAGCAGTGAGGCAAAAATCAACTGTTTTTGTGATAAGGGAAATGAAATGTGCACATGTGTTTAGTTGGAATTCATTCAAAATTATTCATTTTTCAATCTAATATAAAGGGTTATTAGGACAAAATTCTGCATCATTCTTACAAATTGTATTGCGTGGTAATAGTTTAATCATTTATTAGCCTTTTTACTATGTTTAAAAACCTATGTATTAATAGACAAATTAAAATACATTTTCCCATGCAATTTCAAAATACAGCTCACTTGGAAATATATAGTTAGATTGTTCCATGCAAATTGGATGATGAAATGTGAGAAATGAAGCATAAAATAGAGTTATAATAGAGTGTTTGATGAATATAATAGTCATGGCACAACATCAGATGTAGGGTTGGCAAAATTCTGCTAGAGTGGTTAAAACGAGTGGTTGTAAACAGTTAAAACCAGCGTGGCAGAAATTAAGAATCAATACTAATAAGAATTTTAATCTGCAATGATTTATAATTCACACATGTATTTGATACATAAACAACTTAGTTAAAAATTAAAACAAAAAAACTGACCTAAAATGTTCAGATTATGGGGGTGTTTAGTATAAAGGGGAGAATCGGAAATGTATTATTACTACTACTATGTATTGAATTTACAGTCGGTATAAAATATATAGTATGGTAACCAATTTATTAAAGTGATTTTGAAAGATTACAAGAGACAGATTGGTTTCAAATATCTTACGTTAAAATTTCCCCATATTTAGAAGTCAGCTATAAATTAAAGACAAAGTCGCAGAAAATATTTCTCACTACTTTATTTAAATAGCCTATATTTAAAAGCAGATATGAAAAGGGAAAGTTCATTAAAAGCATTTGGACTGGAATTACATAAACACCAGAAATAAATTTATATTCTCTACAAAAACACAAATTAAAAATCAATTAACTCAATTTGGTGTAGCCAATCATAACAAATTAGAATAGGGCACATGTATAATTTACCTTGTATACAGTAGACTCTTTTGAATCCGCACACATTTTATGGATGTAAACGATGAAGCACTCAATTCAAATATAGGGACACAATTTGACTTCTTTAGTTTCATATCAATTCATATAACTTTTAATTTGCAATTTTTGTTAATATTGCTGAATTTATGTTTTTTCATGAAGTAAGAATATATATATATATTTCTGAAATAAAACAAGATTTTATTGATAACATTGGTAATCACAATCTTCTTAGAAAATATATTTATGTATTATTCAAACTTTTTTGGTTATTAAGTCTGGCTAAACCTGAAATAGATTTTTCTTATTTTATGATTTTGATGTGAATTAGTAATGTATCTGTATCAGGCAAGTTTTACTGAATAATTTAGGAAAAAAACATTTTATCTTTATAATGAATATTTAATCATACATTATTGATTATTGACTTGAACTTTGATTTTAATATATTAGTTATTCTAAAAGTTACCTCAATTTTTATTAGTTTAGTTTATTATTTATTTTAACACTTTATTATTTTTTAAGCATTCATTATAATTTCAATTGCATTCAAATTATTCTTTAAAAAATGCAAACAAACCAATGACCAGAAATCTTCAAAATTCTAAAATCTGCACAACCACTGGTCCCAAGCTGTGCGTATTTGAGAAAGTCTACTGTATTTATAAAAGACAATTTTGTTATATACACTTAAAGAAATAATTTTTGAAAATATTCACAAATTATGTGAATATTTTCAATAATCAAATACTGTGTGTAATAAAAAAGAAATTCCAGAACGCGGGCATTTTCTCTTAAATTAAACTATCAGGCACGAGAGTGGGTAAAGAACAAGTCTGAAAAAACGTGTAAATTCAATTTTTGTAAAATAAATAAATAAATAAATAAATAAAAACCTCATGCGAATTTTTACCATATTTTTTCACAAAAAATATAATAAAAAAAGAAAAAGGCTTAGATGACTGATGGCATTGAACTCACAAGCCCCAAAACAGAATACTTTGTGATGTTTTGCAATGCAAATGTATTTGACCAAAATTGTTCTGCAAGATAAATTCATACATTTTCAATTTACCTTCCGAATCTTACCGAAATAAAATTACTTAAATATGTGTATATTGCAATGCAATTTAGAAATTAACGAAATACAATCAAATATTAAATCAGAAAAGAATATATTTCAATAATTTTATATTCAAATATTTACATTGTCATTCTTTGATACACACTGAATTAATACCACGGCAGTGACATAGAATTCATAGCAGGGCTTGAAAATTTAAAAAAGTTTAAGGTTCCCGGTTGGGAAAAACATATAAACATGAAAAATATAGGTTCACAGAGGAAAAGTATAGGTTCCCTTAAAAATTTATGAGTAAGTATTTTGACGAAATTTGCCGTTTTATCGCGATTTTTTGGTGAAATTTTTAGTTTTTTCGTGATTTTTTTGCCAAAATCTGCCATTTTTCGATATTTTTTGATAAAATTTGCTGTTTTTTTCGTGATTTTTTATGAAATTTGCTTCGTTTTCTGCTATTTTTTGAGGAAATCTGTTGTTTTTTTCGGTAATTTTTCTACAAAATTAGCGTTTTTCCGCAAATTTTTTGACGAAATTTGCCGTTTCTTCGCAAATTTTGCATTGTTTACTGCGATATTTTGACGGAATCTTGTTTGTTCGGGATTTTTTTTACGAAATTAGTGTTTTTCATCAATGTTTTGTCGCAATAAGCCGTTTAACCATGATTTGAAAAAAAAATTGCCGTTTTAAAGAATTTGACGAAATTTGCCACTTTATCGCAGTTTTTTGGCAAATTTTACCGTTTTTCCGGGATTTTTTTTTTTTTTGACAAAATTTACAGCTTTTTCGGGATTGTTTGTCGAAATCTGCCATTTTCTGATAATTTTTGACAAAATTTGCTGTTTTTTTCACGAATTTCGATGAAATGTGCGTTGTTTTCTGCTATTTTTTGACGAAATCTTGTTTTTTTCCGGTAATTATTCTACGAAAATAACGTTTTTTCGCAATTTTTTTGACGAAATTTGTCGTCTTTTTCGCGAATTTTGATGAATTTTGCGTTGTTTCCCGCGATATTTTGACAAAATCTTATTTTATCTTTTTTTTTGGGGCGGGGTGCGAAATTAGCGTTTTTTCACGAATTTTTTGACAAAATTTGCCGTTTACTTGTGATTTTTTTTTAAGTTGCCGTTTTAAGGGATTTGACGAAATTTGCCGTTTTATCGTGATTTTTTTGCAAATTTTACCGCTTTTTCGGGAATTTTTTTGACAAAATTTACCGTTTTTCAAAATTGTTTGTCGAAATATACAGTTTTATTACGATTTTTTGCTGAAATTCGGTTCTTTTTGTCATATTTTGAAGAAATGATGCATCCCATGGGACGCATAAGAGCTATTTTTTGCATAATTTATGCGCTAAAACACGTCCGGCATCGCTGGCGGCCACGGTGACTCGTTAGGTTCCCGGACGGGAATTTGAGTGAAAAAATATACGCTCCCAGAAAGGATTTCTGCGTTCCCGGGATCGCTATTTTTCGAGCCCTGATTCATAGTTTTATGGATAACTTTAGATGAAAAATATTTTGACATATTTCTTCTATGCATAAAATGTTGGTTAAAAACATCGGAGAGCTCGGAGATTGTCCGAGATAGTGTTGTTCAAAGCATCTTACGACACGGCACGGTGTTTTCCCCGTTCTCAGAAAATGCGCGGTTGTTCTGAAATCCCCCCCCCCCCGCCCCACTTTAGAACAGAATTGTACTGCAGCTCAGGCATCTGTTCTGCGACATACGTCGCAAATGTAGTATTCTGCTTTCGGGCTCACAAGCTATTCAGTCCAATTGTATATTATGCTATTACTTCAAAAAATATGAAATACCTACTTAGATAAATTAAAAGGAAGGAAAATTATGCAGCCCCTCCTTTTAAACTTAACCAATTAACTTCAAATCTAATCTGAGAATCCCCACATCAGAATAAGAGCCATACTGGCTCTTAACTCCAAATATGAAACAAATAGGATAATTCTGCATGAAATCGGGTAAATCTACATAAAAACCCATTTATCTACATAAAGGGGGATAGCCCCATCCCCCTTTTATACTTAACCAATGATCCTTTAAAACTAATCAAGGAAGTGCCTTATCAAAATGAATATATATACAAAATTTGGACTAAATCGGACAATTCTGTAAGAAAAATCTATGTGACTAAATATAGGGGGAATGATTAACCCCTGTTTTACTTAACCAATATACCAATAAAACTAATCAGCCTTATCAAAATGAACCTATATAAAAATATGCGCAATATGTCTCGTTTGGACCTTTTATTGTTTGACAAAAAGATAAAAGTCAGACTTTTTTTCCCGAGATAAACATTTGAAAATTTCCAAATTTACAAAAAATCGAAAGAATGTCATCCCTGGACTATAGATAAATAGACAACAGGAAATTTTAGAAAGAAATAAGAAATTACAAATATACAAAGGAATATTTTAATATTTAAAATATCTTATAAATATTAAAAAGAAATAAGAAATAATCTTCTTAAAAATTTCTTTGTATACGCCAGGTATTAAATAGAAATTCTATATTCCAATGATTTTAAACATTTTTTTAAAATAAAAAAAGTATATTTTTGTTCTTTAAAAAATTATGCGTAGTAATTTATTTATATATTAAAATTTATTTAAAAATTGCAATATCAGATTTAATAATAATGCTCCATAGATTTAATATGATTATAATTTAAATCCTCATTCAAATACATTGTGATTCGTTGGTTAAAGTAGCAATGGTACTATTCTGTTATCCCGTCGACCAAAATGCTATCGCCAAATGATAAGGTTAAGACACTCTAGTATCAAAATGCAGGTTGGTCTCAAATATCTTAGATTAAAATTTCCTTGTACCTCCAGCTCATTAGCAGAATTGTATCATTTTCATAGCTAAATTGTTTCAAAACACTATCCTTATACACATTATTCAATTAAATATTATATTATTTAATTAAAGTGGATACAAAAAAGAAAATACACTAAATTATTAGCATATAATTTCTTACTGGATTACTGTTAACATTTCTTTCATAAATAATAAATGTTTGTACTGTACAGTAAAGTAAAAAGTACTTTCGACTAGCATCAGGAGGAAGAGGCAGCTTTTATATTTCTTAATTTTAAAATTTTGCAAACTTTACTCGAAACTATGTGGGAACTTTTTAAAAAATAATTTCTGTTGATAATAACAGTAAAGTTAAGGCAGCATTACAAATGTGTAAAACAAGATCTATCATTATAAATGGAACTTTTCAAGCAACAATTAATTTTAAAACACATTTATTTTTAATTTTATACCGTTATCCATTGATCGAAGCATTATTTTTCTAGATACCTTGTATCTATTTTATCAAAGTTCGGGGAAATTTTAAGCCACCCATGATATTAATTTGAGAGTGAATATTATTATACAAGTAGTTCAATTTATTGATATACAGTTCAGATTTTTATGAATTGTATTTACGAATGAGTATATTCAATATTGGATATTAAATATAGATATCATAGTACATTAAATATAGATCTGCTCTTATTACCCATTCTGGCCCAACACAATTTCTACCATTGTAAGGAATTCAGATTTTTATCATATAATTAAGATACCTTTAAAGAATTCTGCATACATATCTATGAAATGATTTTACAGGAAGTACACATTGGTGATTTATAAATTTCTTAGATTCTTAGATGTTCAACATTCAAATAAAGATTCATTAAAAATTAATATGGTTTAGAATAAATGAAAAAAAAGAAAGTTACAAACATCATAACTTTCAAAGCTGTATAATAAAAGCAGGTTTATGAAAATACTTCTGTGTCATTTTATTGAACATTCCAAATTCAAATTCATTCTCGAATCCAAACGAACTACATTCTGATGCATTTCTGAATTCATTTTTTTTCGCAAACACATAAGATTAGCAAGTGGTTTTATTGAGAAATTATGTAATCGAATGATGTTATTCTTTTTTTGATGCAAGCAATTTAAGAAAATTCTGTCAAAGTTAGACTTTTTAACAGAATTTCCAGAAGTGACAGCATGGGAACGGAGTAAAATCTGCAACTATTTAACAAGAATCTTTTATATTTCAACAAGGTTACACAAGAATCTTAATTAATAGAAATAAAAAACGCTAATCGATTCCAAATCCCTTCAATAGTTAGGCCTGTCAGTTTTATACTTTGACAGTTAAAAATTAGTCAGAAAACATGTCAAACTTTCGCATTGCTGATAAGTGAATTTAAGTACCACCAAGAAATATGTATCTAAATGTTACATACATAAGTACTTTATCGCTATGAATAATTTTACAAATCATGTCTTCCCTAGGCATTTTGAGAACTATTAAGTCTAGTTCTATCTCAGTTTGTCAATTTGTAGAAAAACAATGCAACCCTGATCTCAGCCTGGCATGAGTTAATTTTTAAAAAATGCTACAAAAATATTAACAACATTGTTTTACACAATGAACTGTCCGATACTGATCTCTAAACTGTACAAGTTATATTTCTGGAGTGATGTTGTATAACTAGTATCGGTTTGTGATGCACATTTATTTTCATGAAAGCCATTCATTGAAAATAGCTCATATTTTATTGTTTCTGCTGAAACCTTTAATAATGGGCCGGTAGGCCTGCTAACTTTCTTTTTACCAGCTCAACCCATATGGTCCATTCAATTATTTTGCTTTCCCTGCCCATTTATTTTGTTTGTCGGACCGGCCTGTTAAAAGAATTATATTGTAATTCTGTCGTGTTAAAAAAAGAAAACTTTATGAAATGTTTTAATTTGTTTGTTATTTGGAAATGCATGAAACTAGCAGGTATGTTTATTCAAAAACTTTTTAATCACACTGATTTTTCCATTTTCTTTTTGCAAATACAATAGATTTTTCAGAAAATAGTGTCAAAGTGGGCCTTTTGAACCGATTTGCCGAGCGAAAGAATAATAACCACTCAAAATGGAGTGAAAATCATTCTTTCACTTATACCGTATTTTCCTGCGTATAATCCGCAGCCGTAAATTTTTGCCTTTGAAAAAAAATTTCAGCAGATAATCTGCAGTGGCGTATAATCTGCGGATTATACGCTGCAAAAATACTAATAAATAAAGTTTCTATTGATTTAGTTGTCCTATTTAAATGATAATTGTAAATAAAATAAATAATTATAGGATAACTGCAAGTTAAAATAATAATCGATAGCATCAATAATATTTGACGATAGTTTAATAATTATTTCCTTGTTATTCTACTATAACAGAAATTCAATTACGGTGATCGATTTTATTCGATCTATTTCTAATAATGTATGACAATTGTTTGGTAATAGCAGGTAAAAATATTATTCACTAATAATAATTTTTAGTATTTAATAATCAAATAAGCAAGAGACTCTTATTCTGTGAATAATATTTTTTCCTTTTCCTTTTGCCATAATCGAACATTCGATTATAGTAATCGATTATATACGATCTATTACCATGGAACAAACCTCTGCCCTTTCTATTACTACTAGCTAAATTCAGCTGTGTAATTTAAGCAAAATTCTTTTTCCACGTTACAAATAAAAGAGGATTCAGCTAACAAATGATTAGATTGCCATTTTTGATCGAGATGAGCTGAGAAACTCTGTATTCTTCATAGAAGCATGTTGCAAAAAAGCTAGACAAATTTGCTTTAAAAATCGGAGTCCGCTCCCACTAGAACGGTCACGTCATATGTGAACCAATCACAAGCAGCTCCGCGAGCAGTTTCCCAAACAGACAATCGTTTGATAGGTTTACATTTTATAATTGCTGGTAGAAATGGGAAATCAGTTCAGCTTGAAGAAAATTTCATCAGATTATCCGCACTTGAAATTTTTGAAGTTTTTTAACAGATAATCCGCGGATTATACACAGGAAAATACGGTAACTCAATAGATAATTTATTGATCAAAAAATGAAAAATTCCCATTTATTTTGTTTGTCGGCCCGGCCTGTTAAAAAAATTATTGTAATTCTGTTGTGTTAAAAAAAGACAACTTTATGAAACGTTTTAATTTGTTTGTTATTTGGAAATGCATGAAACTAGCAGGTATGTTTATTCAAAAACTATTTAATCACACTGATTTTCCCATTTTTTGCAAATACAATAGATTTTTCAGAACACAGTGTCAAAGTGGGCAATTTGAACTGATTTGCCGAGTGAAAGAAGAATAACCACTCAAAATGGGGTGAAAATCATGCTTTCACTTGTAAATCAATAATAGATAATTTATTGATCAAAAAATGAAAAAATCAGTTTGTTTTGAAATCGCTTCCATAGTCAGGTATTCCAATTTTATACCTTTCTGTTTGAAAAATGAATTTGTAAATGAATCAAAACGTTTTGCACTTGTTGAGCAGAGCAGATGAGAGAAGCCTTAGTATTATTCTATGTCTTGGAAACTTAAAAATCTGAAAAATGCTATACAGTAAAATCTTCTAAAACAGATTTGCACAAGATAGGAGAAAAAATCCAGTATAGACAGGTTTCCTTCTTAACAAGAAATTTTTTTTTTTAATGTATCACATTATATTTTCTTGTTGTTAAATTTATTTTGCATGAATCAACACATTTCCGGTTTAAGGCAGACTTAATAGAGAGATTCATTTTCAGAGTTACTTTTGCCGTGCTTTATTTTTATTACCAAGAAATGTATTTACTATTCATTAAAAATAATAAAACTTTTAATCTTAAAATTATAGCAACATAAAAATGCATAAATTTTTCAGAAAAACAAATTGGTTGGTTGGATCAGATTTTACTGATTTTTTGGCAATGGACACCTAGACGGGATGAGCCAATGATTACCATATAATTTCCCTAATCGTTTTTATAAATATATAATGTAATAAGAAATTGTTAAGTAAGGAACATTGTTCGGGAGGAAATAAATGATATGGATCAGCTATAGGTGGACTGTACTAGAGAAATCAATGTCTGGTATGATATTTTTATACAACAGAGAAACATAATGTCACACTTAGTCAGGCTGCTTTCTTTTTGTATTTTGACTAATTAACTTGTTTACAGTCTGGAAACAAATCACCAAAACAACAATAACAAAATTATGTACATTTTACTTTTTTTTTTTTTGTAAAGAATGAAGTTCTTTAAATAATCTAGAGTTTCCCAACTCTAAGTTCAAATTTTCCAAGTTACATAAATATTGGAGACTCCACCACCATATCCCCCCCCCTCTGATGTTAATGGACCTTATGCACATGACGTCAGATACCAGAGCTGGCAGTATGCTAATCTGTTACTCTAGCCACTGCACCACAAGAATGCTAGTATGTGCAGGTGTAAACATTGCTAGCAGATGACTTCAGTCTTGATTCATGTTTAATGGATACATTTGCATGGAAAATTTACAAATTTAGAGAATTCACTCCGAAGCACAATATTGATTTTTAATTTATACTACAGTATATTGAGTATATGCTGCTACAACAAAGAATTCTTCTCCGGTATTTTTAAAAAGCAAGCATTAATAACTCACACTCTATAGACTGCTGTGCTAAATACCACCAGCAGCCGAGCCCAGGTTACATGCATAAGGTCCCTTCTCTTAACCTCTTATGGGATGGTGGAACGTTTCTGAAACCAGATAATTTTAATTTTTAAATGCTACAATCTCACCAGAAGTTTAATTTTTTTTGTTTACTATATATATGTGAAATGCAGCTTTTTATCATTTATAAATAAATTTATTTTCAAATTCTAGTGTCACTCAATAATTTGAACATTTTAGCAATGGAATTACTTTCTCCAAGAAAGGTTTTAATTTGTTGGTTGAATTTTGGATCCCCCTGTATAGTATAATTATAAATACACAAAAACTACTATAAAAATTAGCAAACTTTTACAATACATTTATATTTGGAAGTTAGACAATACTCTTTTACTTAGAGGAAGTAAAATAACAAATTTATATAACATTTATATTAATTGCAAATTCATATTACTTAAAAAAAAAAAAATGTGTGCATAAATTATATGTAAAGCACAAACCAGAAAATGTTGCCAGAAAATATGCTGCAAAACTTACACTGTACAAAACTTAGTTATATGGTAGTATTTTACTTCTTAAAAGAAATCTTGTTTGTGTAAATGAAAATATTTATTTTAGATATTGATATTGTAAATTTTATTTTTTAACATCTTTAAATTCGAAACTAATAAAATTCTCGAGCTGATAGTTACAATTCTGCTAGCAAATATTCAATTTACCTGCGTACGGGATATTAAAAATGACTGTAAATGTCAGAAAAAATAAAAGTTGTGATGCATAAAAGTTTGTCATCATTCGATTAAATCACAAGTTCTGGAATTTTCAATAGAAGAATAATAAAACAAGCATATCGTACTATTAATTTGTTTTAGTAATGAAGATGGATCTGTAAAATGATTTAAAAAAGGATACCTACCGAGTATGATAATTTTGGCGTGAGTCGACGCCATTTTATTACAAACGCTATCGCAATGAATGAATCATATATAAAGAATTCATTCATTAATAATGATTCAATCAATAACTGTAACTAGTTTGGAGTCTACTACAAAAGCGCGAACCGCATTGACTTTTCCAGGGTAGTTACCTCGATCACGTGACTCCGTGACCTCGATAGATTATGGTAACCTGGGTTGCAAGCTGCTACCATTTATCCTTTTTAGGCGCAAAAGTGTTTCATGTTTATGTAAAATAAATAGGCTAAATTCGTTTAGTTGCAAATCGATTGTTTGATTCGAATATAAATAAACTAAGCCGCGATGCGTTTGAATTTGTTTATCTCATTTGTTCTCTATTTTGTTTTGTTTTTAATCTCCTTTTACCATTAATAAGGCAATTTTAAATACAGTTGAAAGACTAGTAACATTTCCTCACAAGGATTAATTTCACGGCATTTATTATTACTTTGTTGTTTTTTACATGTAGTTTTTTAGACTACTTAAAATAAAGATATGTTTTTGTCCATGTTCATATTGACACAATCTAATAGAAAAAAGTAAAACTCTTATCAAATAATATTAATAGTTTATTATCAAAAACTTGTTGATTTGGTACTCTCTGTGTAAAGCAGGAATATTAGTAGAGGAGAGTGGGTAGGAATGGGACAGTTTTACAAAGGTAAAGTAAAATCAATTTTGTTTGTCACAAAAACAACAATTTCAATTTATCGAATGCAGAATAAAACACTTTCTAACGCCCTTGAACAGTATAGAAGAAATATGTACAGAAGCAATTTTGTATTTAAAGAAATTGCAAATTTCAAAATGTGCACCATACACTTCCCCAATTACAGGTAGGTATGGAACATATAAAGTAATGTATGATAAGGCATAAATAGTTTAGTGGTGGCTAGATATATATAATCTAACAAAGATTGTAAGTTTACAATGTCTATGCAACAATGTGAAATTTCAGTATCTTCATCACTAGAAGGAAAATTCAGGATTGTCATTATAAAATCATGTGTTCAATTTATTTATAGTTTTGAAGTAAATGAATATATTTTCAATGTTATAATTAATATACTACCCTTTAAAAATATTTTCATATCAGTAATTTACACTCATCTTATTGAAAAGAAGGTAAGAAATCAGTCTTATCCTATTCCTCTCTCTAACTTATTTTATGTTAAACTTCTTGTATAAACAAAAAAGCTGCTTTTAGACGCCGTTTAAATTATAGATAAGATGCTACATAATGTTCAGTAAGTAGGGAAACTAATACATCTATTTATAAACAAGTCATTAATATTTAGAGAGCATAAAAAATATATGAGGCAAATTTACTTTTGATTCTTGAAATAATCTTTTTTCTTTATACAATTGCAAGCTGCTGCAGACCAGATACTTTTTTCAATTGAAGATTGATTAGTAAACCATTGTATCATCTAATGTGTGACTGATAAAATGTTTAGAATGATACATAAAGAAAAAACTAGGGATGCACCGAATATTCGGTATCTATTTGGTATTCGGTCATGTTACCGAATATTCGGTTAGGCCGAATATTAAACTATTTGATTGAGCTAAATATGAAACTATTCGGCCTGCCGAATATCAAAGTATTTGGCCGAATCCAATACTTAATAAAACCTTTTAAAAACTTTTTACTCTTTCTACTTTTAACTGTCAATTTTTTAATTTATATTTAAAATATTTAGAAACGAAATCATTTTTAAATAAAATAGAATGTTTTTACATTATTTATTTGCTGTTTGTAAAGTATAACTTAAGAAAATTAACCATGAGAAGGATTAAAATGGCAATTTATTAGGATTTTCCTTAGGAATAAATTATGTGCCGATACAAGTTTCTAAATTTTGTTTAGTAAATAATCTGTTTTTTGCTTTTCCCCAAATAAAAGTTCTTTAAAAGAAAAAAAAACTTTTGAGATTAGTAATAGCTATCAAGGCAGACGAATTTTGTTCATGAAACCATAATCATAATCAACTTATTGAGTCATAAATACATTGTATTTCATCTCACTCTAGGTCAAAACTTGTGTGTTCGTTTATTACATTAACAATAAATAAGGTAACATATTTTCAACTCACATGCTTTGGTTTCTGTAAAATATGATATGATGAGAAGGGTGGAAAATACCACCATTCATAAGAAAAGAACTATGAGCCAAACATACCTTTATTCAGAATTAAGTTGAAAGTATTTGTACTTTATATTGAAAAAAATCTGCCTTGAGTTATTTAAAAAGGACAGTTATCAGACTGTAAAATTTTTCTTCAACCATTTTTTCATTATTTGATTTTAAAATGTTTGTTTTGATTGGTAGAAAATTTTATTAAAGTTTCATAGTTGCACTTCTTAAATAACTCAAGCCAGATTTTTTTCAATACTAAAAGCTCTTGTTTATCAAAATGTAAGTTTCTTTTATTAAATATTATGTAAAACTGTTTTAAAAAGTAACATTTTAATACCTTTAAATTTTGAAATATAAAAAATATTTGGAAAGCCGAATATTCGGTATTCGGCCCAACAATTACTATTCGGCCAGCCGAATATTCGGTATTCGGTTCACCTGTCGGCCGAATATTCAGTATTCGGCCAAAATCACTATTCGGTGCATCCTTAGAAAAAACTTCCTGCTTCATTCTACCTCACACTACCTTTATTAAACATAATATACAAAACCTTGATATTTATTTAATATACTAGCTGTCATCTGTCGTTTCTGAAAATAAAAAGAATATTGATAGTTAATTATGAGATTTTCTTTTCTCTTTTTAAAACAGCACAAGGAGTTAAGTTGCAAAAGTTATTTTCAAAAATAAATATTGTTTCCATATTCTGGTTATGTTTATTTCTAATAAACTAGTTGAAGTTTACATAAAACTCATATTACTTTTATTTCAGTTTTTTTAAATTGAACTGTTTGTCTTAATTGTATTCTAAAGAACTTTTTCTACTCAGAAATTAGCATTTATATATGTTAGAGGTTTCGATATATGTAATCTGGGATCTACAAACTGTAAAAAAAATGTTGTAGCCTGCGAAAAATTCTTTGCATCAGTAAAAAAAATATTTGCCATGAAATTTAGCCTTCAGGTTTTTTGTTATTTAAGAATAAATAAATAAAAGTGTTTAATCCTCTGACCATTTGAGTTTAATCCTCTGACCATGGGGCTAAAATTTTTAAACAGAATTGTAACCTTATTATTCAAGTATAGTTATTATTTAAACTTATATCAAGTATGTAAGTTTTAAGTATACATAACCATTTTATTCAGAATTTTATGCTCTACAACATTTGTACTGACAATATTTTTTGAAAGAATTAGTGATTTTGAAATAGTGTTATGCTATTAAAAAATAAAAATAAAAAGTGTTTTATTATTATTATAAATCTATGCATATTTCCTAATGCTCACGTAGTACGATGGGGAAAACATAGTGTATTCATTTTAGACCTAAACTGAAGAAATTAAAACAATTTCCAGCTTTCTCTTAATTAATTCAGAATTCGGTCTTTTTTCCTTCTCCTACCATTGGGCTATATTGTGCATGAAATATTTTGACTTAATTGAAAGCCTAAATAATTTAATTTTTAAATTACACTTATCAAAATGTAATAACATGAAAATGTTTATATATGTAGCTTCTTTTAAATTATGTGGTTAATAAAAATAACCATAATAATGTGGTTAATATCAATAAGGTTGTTAATAAAAATGTCAGTGGGGTTACCACAGTTGACAGCGCGGCCCGGGGACATTCCCTCTTTAGCGAGTCTACTACAAAAACACATTGACTTCTCCAGGGTAGTTACCTTGATAAATCATGGCAACCTGGGTTGCTAGCTATTGTAATATATCCTTTTTTTGGCGCAAAAGTATTTCATGTTTATGTAAAATTAATAGACTAAATTTGTTTTGCTGGAATTCGAATAACTAAGCCGCAATAATGTTTGTTTTTATCATTTGTTCTCTATTTTGTTTTGTTTTTAATGTATTTTTACAGCTAATATATAACTTTTAAACAAATAAAACGTAAAATAAAATTAATATTCACCCCAAGGATTACCGTATTTTCGGGTGTATAGTCCGCGGCTTATACACGGTGCGGATTATACAAAGATTATTTTTAAAAAATTGGAAATTGTGATATTTTTTCTACAATTTTTAAACCTTAAAAAAATTGAAAAAACATCGAAATTTGTAAATTTTTTTCGTTGTGCCTTGAAATTTAGAGAGTTCTCTCATGTTTGTAAAGGCTTTTTTTTACTGCTTAAATACAGTTATTTCTGGATATGGAAGAACTATCGCCAAGTATTGCACTGGTAGATGTATAATAGCCATTGTGTTTGAAGAGTACAAAATCCAAAATCCAGAACCCTTCCAATCTTGACAATTCTGAATTTAAGATCATTTTTAATTTATTTTTCAAAAAAATAATCTACCGACCCTGTTGCAAAGAACAAAAAAAAGTGTGTGATTTATGTCATTTCGGAACGATTCAGAGCAGTCGCTCTTTTTCGAAATGATTCAGAGGAATCGTTCTTTTACAGAGTCGTTTCATTTCGGAAGGAGTTCAAGGAATCGAACTTTTACGGAGTCGTTTCATTTCAGATAGAGTCCGAGGAATCGTTCCTTTTCAGAGTTGGTGCATTTCAGATCGTTTCCGAGGATTCGATCCTTTTGGGAACCAATGACCTAAGATACGTATACATTTTATGTCTGAAATTTTGAATTTATCATCGATTTTTTGTTCGGAAATATTTTTTTTAAATATCGCGTTTCTTTGAAAAAAATGCACGTAAACGCCGCATTGCTTGAAATTTTATCTTAAAACACGTAAACGCTGCGCCATTTCTTCTGAAAATTACGGTACTGATAATCTTAATTTTTTAGCCCAATTACTGTAGATATTATGCATCACAAAAAAAATTGGTAAATTTGTGTTAAAAATTATGACTAATGGCTTCTAGTTTCGAACCCTGGTCGAAATATACGTTCGTAAATGGTGTATAGCCCACGGACTATACACCCAGAGTTGTATAATATAGACGCACGCGCGCACGCCGTGCGCAGAAACTTTTAAGACCTTTGCAGAAAAATTTTTGGAAAGAAATGATTTTTATTTTTGTAACTTTTTTTTAAGTACCAAAAAATTAAAAATATTCCCCCAATTTTATGTACGATTTATTTACTGTTAGTGTACTATTATAAGCAGGGCTGATTTTCAAATTTCCCAAAATTTAAAGCATTTGATGCTTAAAACTTTAAAAATACATCAGTCCGATATTTTTTACACCAAAAATCGCGAATTGCGACAAAAGGTTGTCGTAAAATATCAATTTCTTCAATAAAATACAAATTTCTTCAGAGGATTGTGAGAAAAATACGAATTTCGTCAAATGACCTCGAAAAAATCAAGAATTTTAACAAAGAATCGCGTATAAAAATGCACATTTCGACAAAGAGCTGCGTAAAATACTCGTATTTCAGCTAAAGACCACGCGAATTTCGTCCAAATACCACACAAAAAACTGGAATTTTGTCCGTGAATAGCATAAAAAACGGGAACTTTGTCCGTAAATCGCATAAAAAACAGAAATTCCATACATGAATTGTGTAATAAACGTTAATTCCATCTGTTAATCGCATAAAAAACGGGAATTCCGTTAGTGAATCTTGTAAAAAACGAGAAATCTGCCCGTAAATTGCATAAAAAACGGGAAATCCGTCCGTAAATTGCTTAAAAAATTGGAATTCCGTCTGTGATTTGCATAAAAATGGTAAATCCGCCCGTGAATTTTGTTAAAAAAACGGGAAATGCATCCGTGAATTGTGCAGAAAACAGAAATTTTGACTGTGAATTGCATAAAAAACGGTAATTTTGACCATGAATTGCATAAAAAACGGTAATTCCGTTCGTGAATTGCATAAAAAACGGTAATTCTGTTCGTGAATTGCGCAAAAAACGTGAATTTCGTCCATGTCAAAATATAATACGTATTTTTATTAAACATTAATTTTGCAGAAAGTTTTGACCTAATATTTATGTGCGCAGAAAGTTTTTGGTTTTATACAAGTCTGTATACACCCACGCATCTCCGTGGGTTATACACGAACTTTTTTTACTGCACTGCTCGATTTAGGGGTGCGGGTTATACACGGAGTGCGAGCTATACACCCGAAAATACGGTAATTGTGTATCATTTATTATTAATTTGTTGTTATATACTTGTAGCTTTTTAAGATTACTTAAGGTAAAGATATGACCTTGTCCATGCTCATATTGACATGACTTAAGTATCAAGAAATAAAACTCTTATCAAATAATATTAATAGTTTATTATCAAAAACTAATTTGCTATGTAATTTATGTGTAAAAGAGGGATATTAGTAGTGCTTAATATAGGGGAGTGTGGGTTATAGTGGACTTATGTACATAGTGTACCATCGCTTATATTTTATTTATTGTTAAGGCTTTTATTTTAGGCTAGTTTATTATAGCACTGAATTCATTACCTATAGTCTTCAAAACACATCGTTAGCTCAGAATGATCTATTTTATCCTAACTAGCTGTTTTGAGCTTCTAAAAGTAAAACTTTTCATTATCATATTTTTCTTTGTTATTGATTAAAGGTTATAGATAAGTAAGAAAAAACAGATTTTCCGTAAAATAAGATATTTGTTTTTATTTAATATTAAAGTTAATATACTTAAAAGAAAGCTTTAAATAACAATTTTATGAGAATGTGTTAAACTGCAACATGGAGCATAGTGGACCATCTACAGCTTGGGTACAGTGGTCCACAATCCACTCTATTACTGCAATGTACAATTTTCAAAATATTTAGTAATTTCTTTTACTCTACAAAAAAAAAAAAAAAAAAAAGTCTTTAAACAATTATTTATCTGTAAAATAAAGCAAAAAAAAAAAAAAAAAAAAGTAGACACAGCAAAAAATATTTTGGCTTGTATTTACTACTTTTAAAAACAATGCAGTATCCTACTGACTATAACCTGCTATTATTAAAACTTATTCTGGAAGATTCTGATATTTTATTACTCATTTTAGGTGTAACATAAAACAAATTTGGAATCAAAACTTTATAGCAATTAATCTGTTGATTGTATTGGTGTAGTTGTAAAATCACCCTCAGATCTAAGGTCTAAAAAAATTTCCGGCTCATAAGTATTTGGGAGTTTCACCACTTTATTTTATTTGCAATTGTTCCTGCATCTTAATCTGTTGATGTATAAAAAAAATATAATGATATATATATATTATATGTGTGTGTGTATATAATTTTTCTATTTTGTTTGTGTATCTTTTGTTAAAAAATGTTATTTATAAATTTGCATTATTATGTTATTTTAAAGGTAAGAGAAAAATAAAGAGCACTTTAATTAATAAAAAATTAATTTAATTGTATTTTAAATAATATTTAATAGTGGATAGCTGTGCATTTCTATCTTTATATATTATGTATTTGAAACAATGTTCTGAAAAAATTCTGAAGCATGTAAAATTACTAAAGGTATGTTCTAGGAAAAAAGAAGGAAAAAATTTAAACTGTGCGAGTGGACCAATGTCTACCAGTCTTTCTATAAAATCTTGATATTTATATGATACAGTCCTTTCTGAAAATACAAAGAACATTGGGAGTAAATTATAAGATTTTGTTTATTTTTTAGAACAGCTCAAGGAGGTAAGTTTCAAAAGTTATTTTCACAAATAAATATTGTTTTCTTTTTCTGACATAAATATTGTTTTCTTTTTCTGACATTGTTTATTTTTAATAAACTACCTGAAGTTCACTATGACTCATATTGCTTTTCTTATTTAAGCTTATCAAATTAAACTGTATGTCTTGAAATTGTATTTAAAAGAACTTTTTCTATACAAAAAACTTATCATTTAATGTGTTAAAGGTTTCCATTTATGTAAGCTGGGCCCTAGAAATTGAGAAAAAATGTTGTAGCAATCAAATTCTAAACGTCAGAAAAAAAAAAAAAAAAAAAGATTACCATAGAATAAACTTTGTTTCGCTATTTAAAAAAATAAAATAAAATAGGTTGTAATAGATTTCTTTGTTTTTCATTATATCAATAAAAACAGGTTGTCTAAAAATAGCAGATGTGATTTTCATGAAATTATCAGAGTGAAACACAGTGGTGTAGCTACATATTCAGCGCCCTGGAGCAAGCAAAGTTTGTGCGCCCTTGTGACTTGAGAAAGTTCTGCGGAATTGTTTTAAGTTTAAAATTTATAAATTATGATCGATTTATATGCTATGATTCGACCAATGCTTTTTTTGAAAGCCGGAGTATTTTAATTATGCATTAAATGCAAGTAATTAGCTCTTCACTGCACTGTGTGCAACATCTGGCACATACCTAAAAAAAACTATAATTTTCATTATGCATCATGAATTTGGCCAATAGGATCGCTGTAACTGATCAAAAATAATCTAAAGCAGGGCTGTCCAATGCGGCGCTTGCGGGCGCCATGGCGACCTTTGAAGACTTTCTGGGTGCCCTTTTGAAGGTTTCTTGTTATTAGACATTTTAGAAGTAAAATTCCTTTATAAAGAATGCTTTCTTTAAAATCATTAATTCTACAATGCGTGCATCAGGTATGTATTCAAAACGAGAAACATACTTTGGCAATTTTATCACGCATATTTTTACGATTTGTAATTATTGTTTATAAAGTGTAATTATGATGGTTTAATTTTATGATAATTTGAAATATTTCTTTTTCAAAACTTAAGAAGTAACAAAAAACCTTTTTCACTTTTCGCCGCTCCTTTAAGGACAAATGTGTATCAACGTTTCGCTTTTTTCATTTTCTATTGCCACACTGCCCTAATGGCTGTTTTACACGAGGGATAAAAGGGCTTAATTTTTTCTTTTTGATTTTTAAAAATTTAGGGGATTTTTTTTTTCAATTTTCTCAGCAATTTTAACAAAACAGTGCAGAACGATTTTCATGTATGAAAGCACTGACTGGTTGTATTTCTAAAACCATCCATATAGATAGGTCACTATAATACCTGTCTTTGTTTTTGTACTTTTTATAAAATTAAATTTACGCCATCCAGAGAAGTCAAACTATTTTTGCATTCTAAAAGAAACCTAGCAATATCTCCTATTGCCATGATTATTCATTTATTTATTTTTGTTATTGTTGCTATTATAGAAACGAGTAAAGTTCCTGGCATTTTATCCAAAAAATATTTTTGAGATAGACCTCTCATAGAAAAATGTGTAATTTGAAGTTAAATGCATGTAACTTCAGAGCCATAGGAATTTTTGTCTACCGCTGCAAGATTCATTGATGATGAAGTGATGTCATCATAATGTGAAGGTATGCATATTCAGTGGCATAGTCAGAAGAAAGTTGGGGGGGGGGGTGAATAGGACGTCTAAATGCTCTGGATATCACTAATTTTGTAAAGTTCTACGCATCATCAAATCAGAGAATTTTCAGCTGTTAATCAAATTGAAGAAAATATTACAATATTACTGGTATCATGAGCATTTGGACACCCCTCTATGGCTACGCCACTGTGCGTACTTATTAATATTGAACCAAAATATTGCCGCATGTTTTGAGCCACGTGAATAATGGCACCCTCTACTGAGTGCCAAGATCTGAGATGCGCCCCTGCTTACTGAAAGGTTGGACAGGCCTGATCTAAAGAATGAAATAACACTTATTTTGTTCATGCTAGATGGCTGCATTTAAGAAAATATTATGTTTTTTTTTCATTAAAAAAAAGAAAATAAAAAAAAAAAGAAAAAAATTATTAAGCTATTAAAGCAAAATTTACCTTTATTATTTTTACTGTATACTTAAAAGTATTAATATAAAGAAAACTGCGAAGTCTTAAGCAGGTAAAATTAAGTAACTTAGGCCCATTTAATTGCAAAATGTAGTAACATAATATTAAAAAAAAAAAAATTGAATATGTGTATAGGGTACATGCCATAAAATATCGAATTTTCGCTGAAATTTTTTAATTATTTTATGCGGTTTCTTCCATTATTATACTGATATATAGATTTCAAAATATTTTTTTTTTTTCATAAAAATAGAAAAATTCGTGCAGTGAAAAATTAAAAACAAATAATGAATAATAGAATTAAATTCTTTAAAAACAAAGTACGTACAAACATTTTCTGCAAACTCTGTGGAATTTTTGCTTTAAATGCACTAAAGGAATAGTACAATCTGAAGCTCTTAATATCTGGTTTTCTTTTCAAGGGTTTTGAAACACTGTAGAATACTAACAGAATTAAAAAAAACATATGGGTTAAACATTTTTTTAAAGCGATTTTAAAATTTCCACCTCTGAAGGAAAGTGTGGTTGGGGGGGGGGGGGGGGGAAGCTAAAGTGAAGGTCGAAAATTTTCAAACTTTTTTCGAACCCGTTGTGCGATATATCATCTTAAAGCTCTTTTACAACTCTTTCAGATTACGGATCTTTCTTTCCTCCTCCACAATTTTACCCTCTGGGTGGGGCCGCCAATTTTCGATCTTTTAATGAAATTGCAGTGTTTTTTATAAGTTTAAATCGGACTTTTTATGGAACCCTCTGATAAATATATAAATGAATGTATATAACTATATAGATAAATGTATGAAAATTTTAAAGAGAGGAGAGGGGGATGTTTGCTGGAAGGGAGGGGATACGATAGTTGAAACCTTGGGATTCACTTTTTCAACTTTTGCCGACATCTTTCATGTGACATATCACTGGAAACTCTATGACCCCTATTAAGACCCTTTATTACTGAGGGCCTCCTCCTCAGTTTGCCCGCGCTGGGGCATTTTTCTAAATTTATCCAACACCCTTTGATATAGGTGGTTGGTAAGCCCTTTGATCATGTATTGAGGTTATACACTTCCCTTGCTGCTCCTCTCATTTTGCTCTTCCTGAGGGATACGTTTAACGTATTCTGATAAAATGTATTCTAACAATGGTAAAATTACGAGGCTAATCTTAAAGGACACAGAAAACATAAATTAAAAATATTGATCCCATTCACCATTCTTATAGTTCTCGTTTTTGCTTGGTATGCTTGTAATTTTTACTTGTTCGGATATTTTGTAGCTAATTGCCAAAAAATTCTAATATTCGAAACTTAAACTCTCTTACCTATTCATACTTATTAGCGACTTTTCTACATTTTGCAACCATGATTTTTCCATCCATTATAACCTCCATTTTTTGTTGGTTTTTAATACCCTCAGTTTTTAGTTTCGGTGCATTTACTGAAATCGATTTCATAAGCATGTAAAAATAATGATTTTCAGTAGCGATTGTAGATTTTCGGAAGTAATCGATGACTGTCGGTTGTTTTTTTTATGATGATTTTTTTTTTTCGATTGTTAAATTTTCGAGAATCATTCATCACCAGCCATATCCGAGCGGCAACTTTAAATAGAAGTGTAAAATTCATGATGCAAAACCTTAAAAACATTTCAGCATTAAAAACATTAAACATTAACTTAAAAACATTTCATCTGTTTTAGAAACTGCCCTCCCCTCTCTAAAAGGATTAACGGTAGGTACGAAACTTTTAGATCATTCCATCATACCTCAGCAGCTGTTTTAGGTAGAAACGTGAATTTGAGGATAATTAGTTTACTAAAACAAATTTAAACATGTATTTTGTCTATTCCATAAATTCCCACCTAAAAGGGTTTAATGCAGTGGTCGTACTTTTAGAAAATATCGGTATATCTCTGCTGCAGTTTTCGGCAGAAGCGCGAAATTCAAGATAGAAAATCTGGTAAAAATAGTTAAATATAGTGTTTTTAGAGCTATTTTGCCTAATATGTCGTTAACATCGATTTTGAAACGGATAATTTTAGATTGTACGAATAATACAATAATCAAGGCTATTTGATTAGATTTTAATGTTTATTTATTATTATTATTATTATTTACAAGGTGCATTTCGTTTGATACAAGATTTTAAAAAAATTGACCAGGGTAGCAGGCGAAGGCTGCTAATGTAGCATGAATTAAAATTTCGCGGCTAAAAGTAATTTCTTTTAATTCTTTTGGAGGCGGCGTTTGCAGCCTGCAAACGACTAATTTTAATGTCCAAAATGCCTGATGGCACCAGTAAATTTTCAGCACGAATTCGATGTCTTAATATATGTGAAGGAAAGCTTTTGTTTATTTTCAAAGGAATTTGATCGTAAGTTTTGGTGTGAAATAATTATTTGAATATCCTTAGAGCAGAAATGCCTTGTTCCCGAAAGGGTTAACTGTGTATAAAAAATGTTTTAAATTGAACTAGTTGAGGACAATCACATGATAAAATATCATAGCAATATACTGATTGTAATAAGATTAATCTATTTTGTGTGATTAATAATGACAAAAAAATTGTAAATATTGGTACACATTTTTTTTTCGCTCTTTTCAATTTTGCGCCCTTAGGTTTTGCGCGCCTGGAGCAGTTTGCTCCAACTGCTCCACGGTAGCTACGCTCCTGGTAAAACATGAATTTTGTCCAAAGGCTGCAGAAAAAAAAAAAATGAGAATTTCATCAAGGGACTATGAGAAAAACACAATTTCGACAAATGATCTCGAAAAAAAGTACACGTATTCTGTCAAACACTAATTTGGTCAATGAGCCTTTAAAAATTGCGATTATCGTTAAAAAAGATTTTAATAAAAGGAATGACAAAAAATGCCAAAAAAAAAAAGCAAATTCATCAAAAATCCGCAGATAAAAAGCAAATTTCGATAAAAAGATGATAAAAACAAGAATTTTGACAAAAAGACATGAAAAAAGGTGAATTTCGACAAAAGGTTTAAGAAAAATGCAAGTATTTGACAATGGATTGTGGAGAAAATGAAAATTTGTTCAAAGGGCTTCGGAAAAACGTACGAATTTTATAAAAGAAAAGAAGAAAAAACACAATTTTTGACAAAGGATTGAAGAAAAAAAATACCTACTCTGGCAAAGGGCCATGCAGAAAAAACAAATTTTGTCAAAGAATTGCTAAAAAAAATGATAATTTCGTCATAGAGCTACGGTAAAAAACACAAATCTCGACAAAGGATCACGAAAAAAACACGTATTCCGCCAAATGACCTCGGAGAAAAAATGAATTTCTGAAGTCATTGCAAAAATACGAAATTCGTCAAAGGGCCTTGGAAAAACACAAATTTCGTCCGAGTCGTAATAAAAAATCAAATGTCGTGTAAAAAACACAGAGATCTGTTTAGAAAACAGCACAAATAAACAATTTAGTATATTTTTTTAACTGAAATAATATGCTGTAGTATTTTTAAAGTTCAGTTAACAGGAACCCAACTTGCAGGAATGTACATTCAGCCTGAAACGACATGAAATGGAAAAAAACCAAACAGCAAAAAAAACTAGTTGGATCTGCCAATCCCAAAACTTTCTTCTGTATCATGTGTACATTTTAATACTTAAAAAATAATTTACACATGTTAATATTTTAATATTATTAATTTAATAAGATACAAACTTTGACTTTCATTTCAAATTTTTTCATCAGTCAATTAATCTGAGTAAAAACGAGTTAATGTGGATCATAGTATTTATTAAAATCAATAGTTTTCCCCTTATTTTGTTATCATCAGCTGTTTGCAAATAGCCGGCTTAACAGGATGCGAGTTTCCATCTCTGCCCGAGCCGATGGACAATATAACAGCAAAGATCAAGAAAATGATGCAAAAGCGCTATCAAATTCACAATGCTTCTTTCCCATGGAATGTTTTCAAATTCAAGTAGATCTGCTGGCTATAGCTAAAAACGTATACAAAGTATTTTGTTCAGTTCTGTACATGACTTCATACACTTTTTGATAGTACAGTAATAAAAATGACATAGACATTGCAATTACAGCACCCCCTTCCAGCATAATTTTTTTTTTTTATTCAATTGATTTTTTTAAATTTAATTAGAATCTCTGACTCCTAAAACGTGTAAATCCGTCGAAAAAAAATTTCAATTACAATACTTTCTTCTATTGAATGCATGGGCGTAGGAAGGGGGGGCCTGGACCCCCCTAGGATTTTGGCTGAACCCCTAGAAATATTTTATAGTGAAAATACGACTATTTTTGAAAAAAAAATATTTAAAAGAGCAGTAGTGCTATAAATGACAAATAATAATAACAAAACCGAATAAAAGGCAACTATTAGTTTTCTATGTCATTATTTAAGAGGGGAGGGGGGCACACTCAGTGTCTCGTAAATGATAAGCAACAACAGATATGAGATATGGCAGACAAGACATTGATTCTTTTTGCTCTGGAACACAGAACGTCTCGATACTTTCATGCTTGAAGCTAGAAGAGGAAGCGGGACGAATCAGCGATAAGGCAACTCTGGCTTCTCTTTTGTATGTATTGTCCTTGATCTTGTTGGTAGCACCAAAGAAAGTCTTCCCTCTATTTGAACTAAATTCTAGGAAATTACGTATAGAAATCAGGTCCTCCCTAGTCTCAAAGATAGTAATCTAACTACACCGCTTTGCGTTGGCTAAAACATTCTCTATGAATTGTTTGTTCTCTGTGAATTGCTGGACTGCCTGCTATCATCCTCCATATAAAGAACATATAATTTTCAAGGGTATGGTGTTTTTTCATTAATCGTGTTCAAAGATTTTATTTTATATGAAGGAAATTTTTATTGTTATTGTATACTTTTACCTAATCTTCATAAATATTTATCTAATTTTTCATTACTAAGTATGTTTTCGAGAGCGAGGGGTGATTGATATTTATACATATCACTATATCATAATTCCAATATATCTGCTTACCATTATATCTATTACTTCAGTTTTAGTGACAGATTTTTTTGTATACACCTTTTAAAAATATTTTATAATTATACTGATTTTAGATCCTTTTTAAGTTGAATTAAATTAAATTATTCTTTTACTCTCTTGTTATTTCCAAATTCTGCATATTCCGGCCTAGTTGACTCGGATTTATGGTTTCCGAGCCATGTATGAAAGATTTTTGTGGCAATTTTTTCCAAAGTAGAGGAAGAAAACGATAAAATATTCCTTTGTGTTATTATCTTTTTTACATCTTTTAAATAGAGTAAAACTTTTCTAATGGAGACTCCTAAAAAGCGGAAATTTCTATTTAGAGAACTTTTTTATTCCTGAATACTTCTATAATATTTGTATGTTTTAATTTTTTCCTCTGAATTCCGTACCCTTCGAATAGCATCTGAATTCTAGATTTTCAATATGTTTGCTATTCAGATATGCAAAATAGCGCAGCGAAGAGCTTCGTCTGGTGTAGCTTATAAACCGTTGTTCATAAAATGAACAGTGTTGTTATGTTACATTTTCATACAGCAATGTTTAGTCAATATATGATGCATAAAAGCCGACGGTATATAAAATACAAATAATCATAATCAAGTTAGCATTTATGGTATTTATCGATTTCATAAAGTACCTCTCCTTCAACCCTCCCCCCTCACCCTCCAAGAAGAAAAAAAGAGCAGTAGCAGTAATACAGGTATTGCATTTCTCCTAACTTTTTCTTTCGTTAATTTTGCGTTCAAATAGAGGCTCTTTTTATGTAGAATTGTGAAATTGAGACAGTTGAATGTGAAACATTTTATGCTGCTTATACTTTACCTTGCTTGTTACATACATTAATATTTTATATCGTATCTTAATATTTTTAAGCGTCTTCTTAGCTTTTAAATGGCTGATGGTGTGTCTGTGTGCGCGAGGGGAAGGGGGGGTGGTAAACCTGAAATTCTACCCATGTTTTTAGATTTCATATAAGACACTGCCTCTGTCCTCACCCCCAAGAATCATAGGGGCCGGCTCAGGGCCTTTTAAACATTTTGTACGCAAAACATTTTTCACCTTATTAGTGCAAAACTTTTAAACTTGACTCTACGACTCTTCCGCTTAAACCAACAACCTCATATTTTTCTTGGCTTCCTAGGGACCTTTTTTGAGCATTCGAATAATTCATACTCTTAATTCTTCACAATGCTTAATTTTAACTAGTTGTAGATCTAAAGCGCTAAGTATTGACATTTTATGTTTTCATGTTGAGGCCGTATTTTTAACTGTCAAATCTGTATTATTTTTGGCCGCCCCCACCCCCCTTGAATTTCTTAAACCTTCCTTAAAAATGTCCGATTCACCATCTTTTTTTTTTTTTTTTTTTTTTTTTTTTTCCCTATCAACTTCTTAGGTCCTGCAGCTACTGCATAAACGACAAAAATAAATAAATAAATAAATAAATAAAAAATAAAGAAAAGAAAAGAAAAGAAAAAAGTAAAAAAGAAGAAGATTTCAGCTACATTTCAATTTTGAATATTAATCACCTTCTTTGAACCCTTGGCGCAGCTTCTTTTAAAATGATCTGAATTGCTTTCAATTTTCTTTAACAAAGTTTTAGCGCATTACTTTAATAACTACTGAAAACATTTTTATACCCAACTATACCTAAAATAAGTCCCTGGGCCCCATAAGACCCGTTACAAGGCCTTTTGAAGTTTTTCAATCATAAATTGTTATTAAATTGCCCTCTATTAATCCAATCTCCATTTTTGGAACTTTTTTTTTTTCATTTCTCTCACGTTCCTACATTCTAGTTAAGATCCTGGAGTCCATGTAGTCCTATAGGGTCCAGTTCAGGGACTTTGAATTTTTTATTCATGCACGCCCTCATTTTCTCACCTTCTCAGTGCATTATTTTAAATTGCACACCCAGGACAAACACTCTCATATTTTTATTGGGGCCCTAGGGTTTTTTTTAAAGCATTTACTCATTTTTTATGTATTTCTTTAAAATGTTATATTTTAACGAATAATTCGAATTCCATACTTAATTTTGATTAATTGTAGATCTAAAGAATAAAGTACTGAGATATTTTAATAGCTTTCCATGTTAGAGAGCACTACTTTTAACTATCAGGTGGCTCCTTTCGGGCGACTTATTACAGCTCCCTTAAAAATAGTCCGATTGACTATTTTTTTTTTTTTTTTTTTTCTAACAATTTTTTAGTTTCTCCAGCTACTAGATGAAAGTCAAAAACATTTTTAGACTTCAGCTTCATCAAATTCGGATTATAAACCCTTTCTTGGAGCCCTGGGTGTAGCTTTTTTGTAAAATGATCCGAGTTGCATGCATTTTTTTATAACAATATTCTAGCATCCACCGATTGTCTTAAAAAGTACTAAAAAAGTATCTTTATACGCAACTAAATGCCAGTTAAATCCCTGACACCTTGAGGATACCTGGGTCCCCTGAAGTTTTTGCACTATAAATTGTTTATAAATCTCCCCCCCCCCTTCCTTCGTTATAACTGGATTCTTATTTTTGGAGCTCTTTTTCAATGTAGTTATTTTACCGTTTCTATATACCACTTAAGAGCCTGGGGCACCCTACAATGACATAGGTCCGATCTCGGACCGGACCGGACCCCTTGATTTTTTTGTGCGGCATAAGTTTTTCATCTCTTAATTTTCTCACATTCTCAATGCAAAAATTTTAAATTGAGTTTTGGATCCCTCTCCTTGGACCAAAACACCTACATTTTTACTGGGACACTTAGGCCTTGTTCTAAGTTTTGACCTTCTTTTTTGTGCATGTCTTTAAAATTTCATTCTAATGATTAATTCATACAAATGCTTAATTTTGACTAACTGAAGAACTAAAGTGCTGAAAACTGTAACCATTTAACATGTTTTCATGTTAGGGCTCTACTCTTAACTATCAGTTGGCCGCCTTTGAGTCCTTTGTTATAACTCCTTTTAAAACTGTCCAATTCACTGGCTTTTTTTTTTTCTAAAAATTTCTAAAGTCCTTCAGCTACTACATGGACAACAAAAATATTTCTCAGACTTCAGCTACCATTAGTTTCGAATATTAATTTTGTTCTTTGAGATTTTGTTGTAGCTTTTTGAAAAGCAATCCGATTTAATTGCAATTTTCAGTAACGTAGTTTTAGCGTCTTCTAGCTTTTTTAACACTACCAACTATATCCCAATTAAAATTCGATTTATTTTTAAATTCATTTTTGCTCTCAAATGCACCAAACTGGCAAATTGTTTTATATAGAAAGTACACAAAGTTCCTTGATTGTCAATTCTTTGATAAATGCAGAAAATATTGCAAAAAAGCAATCAAAAACGGCATTTTGAACCGATTTTTCTGAAGCGGGAGATCTCGAGATCTGTGTACAAAAAAATGGGTCATACTGAGAAGGTAATTGTTTATAAATCAACTTCTAATGAATTGAGCGCAAAATGACATCACACGGCATCTTATACGTCTCTTCAAAAATCCCCTCAGCAAGTTCCATGTTTCTACTTTTAAAAATATGTCTGAAACTGTATCAGAAAATTTCGAGCTGTTGAAGGTGGAAAATCGTTTTTTCGAATACACCCTTAATGGTGTATTCTTTTTTCGTATACTGTGGGCTTGATTTTTTCAAAACACATGCCGAGCCGTTCTGAAAGAGGATCTTTCGGGAACACACTAGTCGCTGCTGAAATCAATAAGGTCCTTTAATTTAGGTTCATTTAAAAGATTTTCAAACTATAAAAAAACATTCAAAATTGATTTTTGTTTAAGATTATTATAAAGGGCCCCGCTCAACGCTGGGCGGATCAGCTAGTCTATATTATAAAGCATAAATGTGTCTGTGCGTAGGTGGCAACAGCATACAATTAAATTTCGATTTTACAGTAATTTTTAAACATTTAAACACTGCATATTTTCCTTTTTTATGCCGTTTAATGGCAGAAAAAAATGTACAGTAAACTTTGTCTAAAGCTGAATCCATCGGAATCGAGAAACTTTTCCGCAGTAGACAGTATTCTCCCTTAGACAAATTTTAGCTTATGTCTATAGATTCGCAGGGACTTGAAAATCTTTCCAAATAAAACAGATTTTAGTCTTACACAGAGTCGGAATTACAGAGTGTTTACTGTAATTTATTTCAAAACTGTATTGTAATTTCTTCAAAAACAATGCAATTGACTTTTTTCATATCCATTTGGGAAATGACTGTTGTTATCAGTCGAGTATATATATATCTGAATCCTTGTGATGTCCGCATTTATAGAATACGTCTGTTGCCACAAAAAAGTATTAAAAACTACAACTACAAAAAATTTAATAACTCAAAAACAAATACAAGATACAGCTTTCAAAAAAAAAAAATATTTTTTAAAGTAAATTTTTTCCCCTATACAACGGCGTAAAAATTGAAAATTTGTGATATTTCGAAGTTTACAAATCTGCAGTACAGGAAATTGTAAAACTGAAATTTTATTTAAAATTTGAAAGTTTTGCCATTCGCAGAAGGACATAAGACAAAATTTTCAACAAAGTTTATAATTCAGATGTATGTAACATTTATTTTATTTAAAAATTTTATGCAATGAGTATCGGAAGAAAATCGGTTTGCAGATGTCGTTGTGATAATGATTTTATACAATCTCCGGGACGGGGCGAGGGCGTGATAGCAGTTGAAGAAAAAAAGCATACTGAATCATCTCATTATTCTATTTCGGTTTAATTTTCATATTTCTAATAAGTCAAATATTTTCACAATTGTGGGCATGTTAAAAATTGATTAGACTTCACTATGAACTTTTCTTCTTTCTCCCCCATTTAAAACATTTATTGAAAAAAAAAAAAAAAAAAAAACTTCATATGTAGCAATAAAAAAAGTATAAAATAGAAGAAAGTTCTGTTTGACTAGTTTCTAAGATCGATTAATTTGTTTGAAGGGACCAGTGCCTAGGAATGTATCAATAGATGAGTTTTCTGTTGAGCAATTAGTTTTAATAAAAATGTTTACTTTTATCCTTTGGAAATTATGAGAGTTGAGACCGTGGCCCCCCCTAGAAAAATTATGTAGTTACGCCCATGATTGAATGTAAAAGAAAATTATAATTAGTGCTGGGACGAGAGGTCCACTACTTCCACAGTTTGCTGTAACCAGGACCTTCTGATCATAGCCAAACACTAACATAAATAAATGGGTTTAATTTTATGCATAACTTCATATACTTTTCGATAATACAATATTGAAAATCGTTTTTGCAGCGCCCCCCAGGGGTGATTCTCGTCCGAAAATTTAAGGCATCCTCTTTCGAAAATTTGAAATTGGGTTATCAGTTCCGCATAGTTGCCAACTTGTACGGTTTTGCGTGCAGAAAAAACAATTGCGTAGAACTGCAAATTTCATGATAGGATCGCCGAAATAGCATACATTACGTCAATATTTCGTGGAAAAACGGCGATTTCATTAATGTTTTTGTAAACGAACTTTGTCAAAAGATCGATGAAAAATGCGAATTTCCTGTGCGGATCGCAGAAAAAAAACGGCAATTTCACTAAATATCGCAGATACAACGCTGATTTCTTCTGAAGACGGCGGGAAAACGGCGATTACATCTAAAAAACGCTGTTTTCGATAAAAGATCGCTTAAAAGTATTTTGTCAAAAGAATATTTGAAAAAATACGCCGATCTCATCAAAAGATCACGGAAAAAAACACCAATTTTGTCAAAAGATCGCGGGAATAAAATGCCATTTTCGAGAAAAAATCGTGTAAAAAAGCAAATTTTGTCTAAAGATTGTCGAAAAAACACCGATTTCACTTAAAAAAAAAAAACATGGGAAAATGCCAATTTTGTCAAAAGATCACAGAAATACCGCCAATTTTGGTAAAAGATCGCAATAAATCGCCAAGTTTACTAAAATATTGCTGATTTTGCCTGAAGATAGTGGGAAAACGCCGATTTTGTCCGAAGACCACTGGAGGGGGAAAGAACTCACAACCCCCCCCCCCCCCCGCCGCTGATTTCCGAAAATGCGATGCGAATTTCCGAAAAAAAATTTTCATCCAGAATCACCCCTGGCACCCCCTTTCGACAGAATCTTTCATTATTCTAAGAGAACCTGCTTGCTACCATCAAAAATGATACACAAAAATTTTGGTTCAATTCTATGCGTATCTTCATACATTTTTCGATGGCATAATGGCGACATACGGACACACACACGAACAGACATTTTGTAAAAACATGTTTTTTGGAATCTCTGACTCCTAAAACGTGTAAATCCGTTGAAAAAAAATTTCGATTACAATACTTTCTTCTATTGAATGTAGAAGAAAGTAGTAATAATTGCTGGGACAAGAGGTCCACTACTTCCACACTTTGCTGTAACCAGGGTTGGCAAAAACCCGGGTTTTTGTACAAAAACCCAACCCACCCAGGTATTTGTAGACTTTTCTGGGTTTTAGTTATTCTTCTGTATATTTGTATATTTAAAGTATGTACTCATATAAAAATATACTTATTAAGTTGCATTTTTTAATTACACCTGATCTATTTATTACTAATTAATATTATTTATAATATCAGTTAATAAATTTATTCTATTCTGATATTAGTATTAATACTAATATCAATAAAAAACTTAAAACTTATATCAGAATAAATTTATTAACTGATATAAAATAATTTTCATACTATTAATAATTCATGCTAATTATTATTAATACTATTATTGACTGTTATTAATACTAATAACAGTAGTATTATAGTCAACTTAATACTATTTTAAGTGATAAAAGTGAGTTCTTATCACTTTTAAATATATTTTAGTTATCACAATGAATAATTCATTTTATTTTTGTAGTAACTATAATAATTAAAATTGTTATAATTAGTAACTATAATAATTAAACTAGCTGACTTTGCCTGCTGGTAAGGCTGGTCCTTTTATACATAAATCTTGAAGTGAACAAACTTCGAACCCCGCTGCCTATGCCATTGCATAACAAGTCGAAAGCATGCACTACTAGGTTCCTCCTTTTAAATAAATCTCTAATTTAGATACATGTCTCAAACCCTATCTCCACTGCTTACAACACGATGTAGAGGAATTTAATGTCAGAAAAATTGAAATAACACAAGGAAATTATACTGAAATGCTATAAACAAATCATTGGGACCGAGCATTTTTTAGCTGATATAATGGATGCAAAATTTAAATGTGAAAGGCTTAATTTAACAAAAGAGGAAAAAAATGATGGATTGATAATGCAGTATCTTTCAGAATGGTTACCTGCAATGATTGGCATTTAAAATTAAAGACATAGACTATTTTCCTAAGTCACTTTTCTCAGAAAATATTATGTGACAATTCTCAGCTTCAAAATAGTGGGAAATTCTTAAAGGAAAAATATAGAAAAAGAAAAACAGGCTAGATTTTGATTTTTGTAGTTTTTTCCAATCTCTGCATTCTGTTCCATCTAGCCCTGCTTCCATCAAGAGGATTTTCTCTACATTTGGATTTATATAGTCTAAATTACTGAACAGACTAGACTCAGAACAATCTGAAAAATTAGTAAAAAATTATAAATATTACCATAAAAATTAAAGTGAATGTAATTTTGATTGGTAAACTATAAAAAAGATGAATTACAATTATTTTGTATTGTATTGTGTAACTTATTTGAAATATATTTTTTATAAAATAAATAAATAAATTGAAAAAATAAATATTCTGAAATAAACTATCACCAAATTACCACAAATATGACTGTCTTCTTAAATTTGATTTTGTAAAAGAAACCACTTAGGTTTTGGGCTTAAAAGGAAAATTTGTATTATACTATTAGGGGGATTTGCAGATTCAGAAATGAATTTTAGCGAAAACCCACTTTCAACAAAAACCCTGGTGGGTTTTTGTTGGTAGACCCGTCCAGAAAAACCAGGGTGGGTTTTTCTGGGCTGGGCCCACTTTGCCCACCCTGGCTGTAACCTTTCAGAAAATTTGCTGTGAATTTCAAAATTTTTCTTTTGATCAGAATCAATCCTGGGGTAGGTGGGGAGTACAAGTTTCACCCTGGGAATGCCCAACACAAAAATGAATCGAAAGTGTTAACATTTTTTTTTAATATTTAATTTAAAAGAAAGCTACCCATACGGCCAAAAACATCCTCCGGACGGCCTATGGGATCCTGTACAGAGCCGAACGATCTTATAACTATCTGATCCTATATGCATCCAAAGTCGGACGTTCAGCGAACATCAAAATCCAGACGAACCATCCACGATCTCCAAAGCAGTCCAGTTAACATCCGGAACAGCAGAATTACCTGTACGAGTGCAAAGTCACAACTATCCCGGTGTTGTATTAATGATTTCGGTATTTATGTATTAATGCCACCGCAACAGAAGTTGCGCTAATGCATTAATAAATAACAATCTTGTTGTTCACAGGCGCACACAGTTATCTTTTGGTTTCCTTGTTGCATCAAAAATCAGCAAACAATAAGGCCATTTTTTTGTGCTTTTTTAGTGTTTTTCATTTTTAACGCTATTTTTTGCTCGCATGCGAACAACAAGATTGCTCTTTATTGATGCATTAACGCAACTTCTGCTGCGGTGGCATTAATACATAAGTTCCATGATTTCTTTTAAGGAATTCTTTCTTATTCTTATCAAATTTTTACTCTAAAGGTCATGGAAATATGTATGCTAAAGGTAAACTTTCGAATAACTTTTTATAATGAACTCTTCAGATTTGTACCAAAATATAAGGTTTTTTTTATTATCTAATAACATGAGACAGATAACTTTCATAGAAAACATATAAATAGTTATAGTAATTTTTCATGTAAATATTCATAATAATAATGTGGTATAGTCATAAAACAAACCTTTGTTTATTATATTTTTACAGAAATTAAAAGTAATATTATTATTTTTAAAGATAGATCATTTTGTGACTTGCCAAAACATTGTTTACAGTCAATTGTTTGGAAAATGCTGTATTAGTTTAAAAATACATTAAGCTTTTATTTTGTTAAGCACGAGCAAGTAAATATATTAACAAAGCTTTAAATGCAATTTTTAAATCATTGCAAATTCAATCAAATGCAATTTAACCATTAAATTTATTTATTTTTTTAAAAATGTAATAAAAATATTCATAAAGTATCTTTTTATTCCAGAGTAACTTGCTTATAAAATTAATTTTGTGAAATAAGGATTTTCAAATATAATAACTCATTCTACATGTGACCCAATTGCAAAAGCTCCAATTGTGGGCCCTGTATAACACTTTAGCAGCTCCAATGTATCTTTATTTGTACGAGGTGGAACCCGTTGAACTTCGACGAAAGAAAATGTTTTAGAAGCAACTGTTTCATTGATTTATAATAACGTACAAAATAAATGCATCTTATATTGGTGAGTTTAACTCTAAAAGAAATATTATTTTAAGCTAAAATCAACAAAATACCTTTTCTATAAATGTCAGTTGTCCAAATTATTAAAATAAAACTTTAAGTAAAAATGAAATAAGTAAAACTGATAAAGATAAGTTATTATGATGAAGTTATCAATTGAGGCTCTTATGCTTCGTAAAAATGAAAAAAAACAATTGACACGATTATAAAATTTCACATGAAATCTAAACCCGTCATCATTTTTATCTTCTCAAAATTTACATACAAAATTTTAATTTCCAATTTTTTTTTTTTTTTTTTTTTTTCAATTAAAAAAAAAAAAAAAAAAAAAAAAAAAAAAAAAAAAGCTGGTGCATTTTTGTTGCCATACGATTACAAAATTTGCACAAAAACTATAAGAAATTAATATCTCAAAAATAAATTGAGATACAGCTTTCAAACAAATTGCATTTAAAAGTAATTTTTTCTCTCTATACGCCAATGTAAAAATTGAGAATGTTAGATGTTTAGATGTATTAAAATAGCGGTAGCAAAAATTGCAAAACCGAATTGCAGTGGAAAGTGTTGCCATTCGCTAAATGATGTATGCATTACGCACAGATACGTTTGGCCTTTATTATAGATATATATACTGAATTAAAAAATATATAGCTAGTTTTTAACTTGCTGTTTTTTTAGGGTGGTGTTGGAGTATTTAGTGAAATATATATCTTTGAGAAAAAGATAAAATATACTGTTATAATTCTTCATTTAAAAAACATATGTTGTAGTTACTTTTTTTGTTTTGATGTGTTTAAAAACTGTCTTGCATTTTCTAAGAAAAGATTTTAGTCTACCCTATTTCATCTATATGTTTTCCATTTTAGGTGACAGTAACCTTGACTTTGACTGTGTTCCCTCTAAACCTTTTTTTAAAGATGCAGAGCCCTGCCTGTATTTTAATAGAGTGAGTTGCACCCTTATTTGCATCGAATTATCTCATAAAACTCTTTGACAAATCACAATATTTCAAAATTTGTGTGCTTTTAGAGCTTGCAAAAATTATAAAATTTACTTTATTTTTTTAGGAAAACAGGTTATTCAGTCATTGTAATCCAATTGCATTTTTTCAATTTTTAATCCATAAAATCACTTAATGTTTATCTTTCTTTATTTACCGTGCTTAAAAATCACATATTTTACAATCGCTGCTAAGTGTGTTAATGAAACTTCTATATCTAAAGTAGAAGCAGAATATAACTGCAAATATTTGCATCTGTTTGTGTTATACATACAGTACAGAACCATTTATTTGGAATGGCTGGGGTCAGATGTATTCTGGATAACTGGTTTTTCTGGTTAACTGGTTGGGCTAAGCAGCATCTATTTGATAAGTTTTATGGAATATATGTGGTTATGGTATTACTTCTAATTTTAAATTAGTGGATTTCTTGAACTAATAATTAGATGCAAGTAAGATCACATGTTTGAATTTGAAAGAAGGTAATTTATGGAAATTTCTTGGGATCAAAAATTCTTCTGTTTTTCTGCATAAAAATGAAAACATCTATAATATAACTATCTATGCTTCTATTTCAAATACTAGATGCTATTATCGAACTATACAATTTTTTCAAGCAATGTATACTTCAAACTGGCACTTTATGACTTTTACTGTGTATGACACTTTTTTCTACAAAGATTCTAACATCAGTCTATTATTATTCCATATAACTGGTTTTCCGGTTAACTGGTTACCAGATAAATGGTTCCATACTGTATATATACATATGTGTGTGTAAATATAACTCTGGTGCCTGGCTAGCTAAAAAGTACAAATAATTGTTTTTGAATCATGTAATAATAATTTTGCTTTATTTGTTTGTTTAATTTTTTTAAAGTATTTTTTTTCTCTATTCATTTTCTGTCTACGGTAAACATGAGGCTTGGTAGAAGAATTTCTTCTAAATTTTGCTCCATCCTATGTATTTTGTTAGTTCTGCAAATGTATGTGATCCCAGGGTCAAAACTAGCCTTTTTTGCTAGTTTTGGCTTGGAGCAAACATTAATTATGGCATCCTGTCCCCTCACACACAGTAAAAGTTATTGATCGCAGGTACCTTATTAAAAATAAATAAATAAATAAAATAAATCTTTAAAATATAAAAAAATATATAATTAAAATGCTAGCTAGAAATATGTAAAAATATGCTCCCAAATCATTAAGATTAGCTTGAGCGTTAGCTCAAGCTTATCTAAGCTAATCTTAATCAAGCTAGTGTCTACTCTAGTCGTGTGAAGAAACTGGATAGCTAATGTTAGGCCTATGAGCAGCGTTAGAATTCCTAAAAAAAAAGTCACTGGTCCCAAGGACCAGTAAGCATGAGAATTTACTGGTCCACAGACATCATCACTGGCCTGCTACATAAAATTCTATTAAAAATTTTAACACTTTGAGTGGCCTCCTCCCCCTCCCCCTCCCTGGAAAATAAACCAATCTTACTTTACATTTATCCAAAATTTTCAACATAATAAAATGTAAAATTATAATTTGCTAAAAATTAAATAAACAGTACGTAAAGAAAAACTATCAAATTATTAATTAGATACTTTATTTGCCATTACTTATTTCAACTGACTGTAAGGTTTAATGCAAATTTTTTTCGATTTTTCTCCAGATTGTAACCAGAGTGGTGGAATTGTAGCTAGTGTCAGTGATGCAGCTGGACTTGAAAAATCCTGGGTCTCCGGGACCCAGGACTTCTAAAATTCTGGGTCCCTTTTCTACAAAAGTGGGTCCCCACTAATAATAAGTCATATTTTTCGACGCAAAATTTGAACTTGTTCACTGTAAGGTTTAATGCAAATTTTTTTCGATTTTTCTCCAGATTGTAACCAGAGTGGTGGAATTGTAGCTAGTGTCAGTGATGCAGCTGGACTTGAAAAATCCTGGGTCTCCGGGACCCAGGACTTCTAAAATTCTGGGTCCCTTTTCTACAAAAGTGGGTCCCCACTAATAATAAGTCATATTTTTCGACGCAAAATTTGAACTTGTTCATTTCCACAAGAAAAATAAAATGCAATAATTGTTTTAATAATAATAAATAATTAAAACCAATATTAATTTAAGAGAAATTTTTTGTAATTTTTAAAAAATAAATGTGCAAGATACAAATTTAATTATAAAATAATGCTTATTTATGTGTAAAAGATAACAAGTATCACATTGTTTGCATTTCTTTTAAAATGGGACAAGGTTTATTGAAAAAGATATTTTTGCTGAAAAAAAGGGATATTTTTGTTGAGTAAATGGGTACTTTGCTTAATGAAATGGTGCTTTCAGGAGTCACATTCATTCAGAAAGATTTGGAGCAATAAAAAACTGATTGGGAAGCAGGAAAATCAGTTTTTCGAACAGCAACAACAATTTCTAAGCAGGAAAATTAGTTTTTAAAACAGAAAAATTCTTTCCCGGCATTCACTTTTTTTTCGCGCTTTTTTGTCGAAATTTCTGTTTTTCGCGTTATTTTGACGAAATCTTGTTTTTTCGTGATTTATTGACGAAATATACCGTTTTTCGCGATATTTTTTGACAAAATTTGCCGTTTTATCGCTGTTTTTTGACGAAATTTGCCGTTTTTTCGCGATCTTTTGAAAAAAGCTGTCGTTTTTTCGGGTTTCAATATGATATTTGCCATTTTTTTCGCGAATTTTTTGACGATATTTGTCTAAAATTAGTCATTTAGCGATTTTTGACAAATTTTGCCATTTTTCGCGATTTTTTTGAAAAATTTTGCCGTATAATCGCGTTTTTCGGACAAAATTTGCCGTTTTGTCGCTATTTTGGGCGAAATTTGTCGTTTTTTCACGATCTTTTGAAGAAATCTGCCTTTTTTCGGGTTTTGGAATGAAATTAGCCATTTTTTCGAGAATTGTTTGAGAAAATTTGCCGGAAATTAGTCGTTATTTCGCGATTTTTTAACGAAATTTGCCGTTTTTTCGCGATCCTTTAACGAAATTAGGCTACCCATGGGACGCGTAAGAGCTATTTTTTGCGTCCCATCGCCGATTTTTTGTGTAATTTACGCGCTATAGCGCGTCCGCGGCATCGATGATGATAAAAAAAAATCTTATGTGCGATCGGTTGCGGTTCTCTCAGGGCCGAAAAAAGGCACTGGTCCTGCGGACAACTAAATTTTTCAAATTAGTGGTCCGATTAAATTATCTGTGGTCTCGGACCAGCGGACCACCAAGGATTTCAAATGCTGCCTATGAGAGCATTCTTTTTAAAAGTTTTTTTAAATTTTGGTTGCAGATTTATTTTTTAATAAAGTCATTTTTATTTTCACAAATTTGAAAAGAACAATCCTAAAGTTTTAACATTAGCTTGGAAATTTCTTTTGTACTTCATATATATGTTATATACGCACACATTTTTGTATGAAAAGACAAAATTTTCATTTGGTGGCTCTCTTTGCCTTTCGCTCTGGCTTCTGGGACACATATTCCCTCTGCACTTTCCTAGTTTCGACACTGCATGATCTTAAAACTAAAAATAATTATACAATGTTTCAAAGACGTAGCATTTTTATTCCAATTATTTTATTTAGAAACTTGCAGGAATTTTTTTAAATACCTTACTAAGTAATAGGCAAGTAAATATTCCAGTATTTTTAGAATATTTGTGCTTAAAAAGAAATTCCTTGCTGTTGCAAATTTGATTTAAATGAAATTTAAAGCCATTTTTTTTCTAAACTTTGAACATTACTTGATAAAGGTTAAATTTTGTTTTTCTAAAAAGTAATTGATTATTATCTGTGTTATACGAAATTAGATATATTAAAAAACTTTAATATGTTTGTTTATATCTTCAATTTATTTAAAAATAATTTTAAAAAAAACTGATTTTAATCAATGACTTAAAAAGTCAATTGATTTAAATCGTGAATTTTAATCATGATTGAAACAATTATGTTGATTTAAATCAACGAACCCTGTGGAATAATGAAGAAGTATCTTAATTTCTTTAAATTTACTTAGGTCAAATGTAAGAATAATAGAAGCTCTTCTTAATGCCACATGTGATCATTTATATTAAATTTTATTTTGATTTCATTTATGTAGCTTCAGTTATTTTATTTATTATTTTTTATAGGCACAAATTGTAGAATCCAAAGGGTCCCAGCATGGATAAATGAAAGTATCACCATGGATAAATCCTGCAAACATCCAGCAGTCAAAGCACAGTTTTAAATAAAATTTTGAAATTGGTAAGTTTTCTTTGAATATTTCTAAATAAGCCATTATAACAAAATAAAAAATTCTTATCAAATCTATGTATATGTATATCTTCCTGTTAAATATTTTTTAACCATATTTAATTTTAATTAATTAATACATTCTTTAAAGTATCCAAGTAAAAATAATTACATGGAAATTTTCTGTCATAGAAATAAATGCAACATCTCTTTTTAAAAGTGAAAATGCATGTGCAAAATTATTACAACAATGGCAATTACTAGAAATGATAAGATTGAAGATTCTTATGTAATACAGTAGACTTCTTGAAATCCACACAGCTTGGAACCAGAGGTTGTGCAATTTTAGCATTTTGCAGATTTCTGGTCATTGTTTTCTTTACATTTTTTAATCAGTAATTTGAAATTTATTAATAATGCAATCGAAACTATAATGAATGATTACAGTATAATGAAATATTATGATAAGTAATAAAATAATAAAAATTCACATAATTTTTAAATGATTTAATTATTAAAAACAAGGGTCAAATTAATAATCAATTATGTACGATTAAATATTCATTATAAAGATTAAATATATTTTTCCTAAATTATTCAATGAAACTTGTTTCATAAAGGTGCATTACTAATTCACATCAAAATCATAAAATAAAGAAATGTTATTTGGGGTTTGGCCAGACTTAATAACCAAAAAAGCTTTGTTAATTGTCTGAGCGAAGCGAAGTCTTATACTCAGAATACATAACGATATTAGAAGTAAAAAAAATTCTTTCATCAAGCAAATCCCAAAAATTACTTGTCGGATTTTGATTCTGTTTGTACCAGTAGGTACCTATGAAGGTAATCTGGTGAATGCACCATCTACGAAAAATTAGTTCCAAATAGTTTAAAAGTTATATTTAAAAAACTGATAAAAAACACAATTTATTTGCATACGTCACAGAAACTTGGTATGCGTCATTTTTCACTGGCTGGATATTTTCACAAATAGCTGAACCAGAACACATGAAATAAATAGTAATTGTCTGAGTGAAGCGAAGTCTTATACACATAGTACGTAACGATATTAAAAGTAAAAAATATTCTTCTGTCAAGGAAATCTCAAAAAATACTTGACGTATTTTGATTCTGGTTGTACCAGAAGGTACCTATGAAGGTAACTTACTAAATGCACTTACTACGAAAAATAAGTACTACGAAAAATTATATTTAAAAAACTGATAAAAACACACAATTTGGCTACATACGTCATGAAAATTTAATGTGCGTCATTTTCACGAGCTGGATGTTTTAATTATATTTCCAAATTGAAGCACATGGAGCAAAGAAAATATGCAAACAATTTTCATTTAAGGGCAACAAAACTTAAAAAACAAACTGAAAAAAAAAAATCTTTTTTCCATTAATTGAAAATAAAGAGGCCATAATTCTTAGATGCGATACGTTTTATAATTGCGTTTTATAATCGGCATTAGCATCTTTTATATTTCATGCGTGCAAATTGGAAACAATTCTTTCGTGTTTAAATAAAATACGAGTTAAGTTGGATTAAAAGTGTTTTAACCTCTTGAGGGGCGCCATTTGCAGTCTGCAAACGGTTAATTTTAATACTTGAATTGCCAACTGGTACCAGTAATTTTTAAGTACAATTTTGATCTCATAATGTATGTGACAAAACTGTTTAGATTACTTTCAATTAAATTTGTTCGTAAATATCAGTGAGAATTATTTGATCATTTTTGAAGCAGAAATGCCTTGCCCCTGAAAGGTTTAAGCAATGTATCGTGTTTAATGCGATTGAATGAGACATTCCCGATCATCCATTACTGGCATTTAATCTTATAGTTTGGCGATACTTTTTTGGTCATCAGTATAATGAAGTAGTACCAAAAAAAAAAAACAATAATTGAAGCAATAAATAAAAGTTATAAATAATAAACATAATAAAAAATATACATAAAACAATAAATCGAAAATATTAACACTTACAGCAATATTCAAAATCAAAGTTTTCACCAACTTGGTGACAGAAAAAATCGTGCCAACCTTGTACGTATATGACATCTACGGCATATTTATGTGTAAAAATAAGTATAAATGTTCATCAGATATGAAATCTGACTTTCTGAAGCCCAAACTGGACCAAGATTTATAAAAATGCCAAAGTGAAAATATTAAAGGAAAAGTACCATGAAAACAGGACGGAAATATCATATATGTATTTGGGGTACTACTTGGTTATGCCATCGACCAAAAAAAATATCGCCAAATTATAAGATTAAATTCCAACAGTAGATGACCTTGAATGTCCCATGCAATGAAATTAAACAAGATACACGTGTTTAAAACATCATAAAGTGATTTTTATTTCAACTTTTTATGAATGTTTTACTAATTTAATTGTTCTTCTGTTGTTTAAACTAAAAATTTAGTCAACATGTATAAGTTGGCTATTAGTCTGGCGATTTGTATCATTTTGAGAAATTGGTCGATGGGATAACTAAGTACTACCGTATTTAGTTTGGCGCAAATTTGACAAAAATCATTTTTTAATTATTTTGTATTATACTAGGGGGGCCCCGCCCCTCTGCTCGCTATGCTCGCCAACCCCCCGCGTAATCGCTTCGCGATTCCAAATTATTGGCTATCCCTGCTTGCTGCGCTCGCCAATACCCCATGGTATGAATAAGCAGTTGCAGACCTTTCAAATGATGTGTCACACGACTGGTGTTATAAAGAAATTAAAAATGTGCCCCCCTGGGGGGGCAGAGTGGGAGGCGACACACAAGACATCCATAAAATGAATAAACAGTTGCAGACCTTTCAAATGATGTGTTACACAATTGGTGTTGTAAAGAAATTACAAAATGAGACCCCTCTGAGGGCAGAGGGGCGGTTACACACAAGATATCCATAATATGAATAAGCAGTTGCAGACCTCTCAAATGATGTGTCACACAATTGGTGTTGTAAATAAATTAAAAATGTGCCCCCTCTGCGGAGAGCAGAGTGTGGGGGTGACACACAAGACACCCATAATATGAATAAGCAGTTGCAGACCTTTCAAATCTTGTGTAACACGACTGGTGTTGTAAAGAAATTAAAAACGTGTCCCCCCTGGGGAGCAGAATGGGGGATAACACACAAGACATCCATTATATGAATAAGCAGTTGCAAACCTCTCAAATGATGTATCAAACGACTGGTGTTGTAAAGAAATAAAAAATTTGGCGAAATATTGCAGTTATCGTCAAGTTGGCGTCACTTTTGACAACTAATTTTGGTCGCCAAATTTGGCGATATATCGCCAAGTTGGCGACAAACTTGGCGATTGTTGGCGATGGTAACCTTTCCTTTCTTTATGGTAACCCATACGGCGATGCATAGACGGAGTCCTTTCCTGATTGGTCTATTCGACTCATGGAAGGAGTGGACAAACCGGATTCGTTAGTTCCGGAAATCTTCCACATCAGCATCATTCCAGGAGTCATTCCTTTTAAGGCTAGTTTTTTTTTACTATAGAAGGATTAAAAAGGAAGAAACAATAAATAAAAACACGATTAAATACAGATTAATTTAATATAGGAAAAAAACAATTGCCGGGTTACCATGTCATGCAAAATAACGATAGTTCGATGCCAATTATGTGGAAGAGTTCAAAATCCTGTTCTGGCATTTTTGGTGAAATTTTATTTTTTATTTTTTTATTTTATATTATTTATTTTATTTTTTTGCATTAAATGAATCGGTTCCTTTTTTTTTTTTCCCAACAAAGTTGAAAAGTGTTTATGCATTCGGTTTGTCTGTTCGTCTGTCCGCACTCTAACATCCGTAAATATACTCGGATTTTTTATGCAATTGGTAAACCTTATTTAGGGTCCCCTAGTCTTGTTTGGTATTACAGTAGACTCCCTCAAATCTGCAAACCAGAAATCCGCACATATTTTATGGATGTAAACAATGAAACTCAGACAAAATTTGATTCTTTTAGTTTTGTATCAATTCCATATATTTTTTTATTTGTAATTTGTTAATAATACTCTATTCATGTTTTTTTCATGAAAGAAGAATAAATTTTTTTGGAAAAAATTCAAGATATTGCTGATATCACTATGCATTAATCAAGATATTTTGGTTATTAAGCCTGGCTAAACTTGGAAAAAAATTATCCTTATTTTATGATTTTGATGTGAATTAGTAATGTATTTTTTTGAGGCAATTTTTGTTGAAATATTTTGGAAAAATATATTTAATCTTTATAATGAATATTTAATCATGCACTATTGATTATTAACTTGATCTTTGCTATTAGTACTTTAATCATTTTAAAAATTATCTAAATTTTTATTATTTTAGTTTATTTCTTATTTTAATATTGTATTATATTGTAAGCATTCATTATAGTTCCGATTGCACTATTAAGTGCACTCAAATTGCTGTTTAAAAAATTTAAACAAAGCAATGACCAGAAATCCGCAAAATTCTAAAATCCGCACAACCTCTGGTCCCAAGCTGTGCGGATTTGAGGGAGTCTACTGTATATATAAAGTATGTGAGATTAATAGTTTATTTACAGGGACACCCAAAAGTTTTCCATTACATTATGGTCTATAAGAAAAATCGATAACAGAGTATTTTTATGAAACTACACTATTGCAAAGTATTGAAACTTATATAAATCGATGAATTTCATTACGATTACGTTTGAACAAGACATTCATATAATTTTTAATCCATTTACAGGGGCACTCAAAAGAAATCGGTTACTATACTGTCTGTGAGCAATAATTGCTGGTCATGTGTTTTCAAATTCAGCATGTGCTTTGAAATTTAACTGTTTTTTAGGTGCATACGTAATTATATAAATACGTAATACCTATAGTCGTCGTCTGAACCATCCGTATCTCTGTCTGCATAGAACAGCACGAAAACTATCGAACCTAATCGTTTTAAATTTTAATATACATTTTTTTCTGAATTTTGTTGAGTTATTTTAAATTTTAGTAAAATTGGATAAATAGTTCGAATACAGAAACAGTCAAAAAAATTCTGTAACATTATGGCCAATTGGATGAAATAATTCCAAGAACATTTTAATGATGTTACGCGCCCATCGAAACCTAATGAAATTGATATTCATTTATGAGGAGCACTAGAATATATATTTTGTAGAGCATGCCGCGCAAAGAATATTTATTATTCATTTGCAAGGCACCAGAAAAGAAATAAATAACAAAAAGGTACAGGGGAAGGGACATTAATTTTTGAACTTTACTAATCTGGGGATTTTATCCTTTTCTCAATTGTCACTAGCAAGCTTTTTAAATAATTAGTTTTTGGGGTAAAACTCGAGTTCATGTTGGCGTATTTGAGCGAGCATGTCTAGCGTAAAAGTATGTGCAGATTTATAAGTCATTTATGGTGACATTTTTACAGCTCAAAGCTTATGGAGATGAGATATTCAGGTCTCGTTCGTACCTTATACTATAGGCATTGCATATTCCTTTTATTTAATGTATGATGCTACAGTGAAATACTGCTTAACTTCATGAGAACAAGTTTGAAAAGAAGGAAAAACAGTGCATGTAGTGGCCAGCAGCACAATCCATTTAAATCAGATTGAGCATATCTGGGACACACTCAAATGACGTAATGCATTTTTTTGTTGGTGTCTTCGGGATTTTTATATGTCACTTTTTAAATACAGAATTCCCTAAATTCCCAACGAGAACCTCATCGTATTCATAGAAAACAGATGTAGATATTATATTATCAACTATTCTGTATTAACTATCTACACACCGTGTAAAGAAATTCTCTCATTCTACTCAACAATCATGATTTATGCAATTTTTTGTGTTGTTTCTATATTTTATGTCATTTCAAAGAGTTCAAATTCTGATTCAAGATATTTTGGTGTTTTATCATTTGCATTACTTTTAATGCATTAGTTACTTTCAATTTTATACCCATGCATGGCAGATTTGCATAGTTTGCTTTCCCATTTTTAAACCGTGTATAGGAATTTTTACATAATATTTTGCATTTCTACCATTATCTTTTCTCATTTTTGACATTTAAATTTGTGGCACTATATAATCAACTAAAAATAACGGTACTTCTAGGTTAGCCCGTCGACCAATTTCACCAAATTATACAAATCGCCAAACTAAAAGCCAAATTATACATGTTGACATAATTTTTATTTTAAATAACGAAAAAACAAATAACTTGAAGAATATTAATAAAAATATTAATGAAAAGTCAAAATAAAAATCAATTAATGACATTTTAAACACGTGAATCGTCTTTAATGTCATTGAATGTGACATTCACGATCATCCATTATTGACATTTAATCTTATAGTTTGGCGATAATTTTTTGGTCGACGGGATAACCTAGAAGTACCAAAATAACATATCATTTTTTATTAACTTTTTGGAATATAGACTTTCTATTTGGAAAATATTTGGTAGAGAATTGAGAAATCTGAAGTATGTCTGAATGTTTTTGGCACGATGACCAAAAAAAAAATATTAAAAGCTAACAAAAAAGTAACAACTCAATAACAAATTGTGGTACAGGTTTCAAACAAGTTGCATTTAAAGGTAATTTTTTTTTTCTTTATACGACGGTGTGCAATGTTTAGAAATTAAAAAATTTACAGTACCGAAAGTAGTTAAACTAAAATTTCATTTAATATTTGTTTATGATTGGCTCAGGAATATTAACGTGTATCTAAATGTCCAAGCATATTAATATAACTGTTGTTACGTAAACTACGTTTTGATAATTTTAAAAATGTTATTATTGATTTTTTAAAATATAGAAATCATTTATAAACCTAAAGTTATAGCCTTTGAAAATATTATTTTCCAAATAGTCGTCGTAATTTCTAAAATTATATTTTTTTAATGTGGTATTTTTTCATTCTTTCTTTTTTTTATACTTTTTGCATATTATTATTAAATATATGTTTTCAGCAATATCACTCAGACTATTCCCTCTGAGGGAAATCCTAGTATATAATTATATTTGGTAAGAAGATTGGGTACTTCTAGGTTATCCCATCGACCAATTTCGCCAAATTATACAAATTGCCAAACTAATAGCCAAATTATACATGTTGACATAATTTTTATTTTAAATAATGAAAAACAAATAATTAGTAGAATATAATAGAAATATTAATAAAAAGTCAAAATAAAAATCACTTAATGACATTTTAAACATGTGAATCGCATTTAATGTAATTGAATGTGACATTCACAATCATCTATTATTGGCATTTAATCTTATAGTTTGGAGATAATTTTTTGGTCGACGGGATAACCTAGAAGTACCGAAGATTGTTATTACTAGTGATATCAGCAATATCTTCAATTTTTTCACAAATAAATTTATTCTTCCTTCATGAAAAAAACATGAATTCAGTAATATTAGCAAAAATTATAAATTAAAATATATGTATGGAATTGATATAAAATTAAAAAGGTCAAATTTTGTCTCTATATTTGAACTAAATCTTCATTGTCTACATCTGTAAATTATGTTCAGATTTGAGAGAGTCTACTGTATTTGAATCTTTTTTTATTACTTTCTTCTATCTTTACAAGAAGAAAGTATTGGATTCATGAAAATTTTCGACTTCCGGTTTTCGACGGATTTATACGTTTTAGAAGGTCCTGAACACGTTTTGACTATTTTTAGAAAATGTCTGTCTGTGAGTCTGTCCGTCTGTCTGTCTGTCTGTCCGTCTGTCTGTCTGTCTGTGTGTCTGTCTGTATGTGACAAAAAATTTGTGGGCGCTCTATCTCAAGAACTAGCTCGAAATTTAATAAAATTTTATATTCAGTTAGACCTTGATATGAATTAGTGCCTATTGGTTTTTGGTGAAAATTGGCCTGCAGGTGGCGCTGCTATACTACGTTTTTCATCATTTTCAAGATTGCTATATCTCAAGAACTAATGCACAGAATTTCACCAAACTTCAGATTCTGTGACCCCTTGATATACATAGACGCTGATTAAGTTTTGGTGTAAATTGGCCAGCAGATGGCGCTGCTATGCCACGTTTTTCATGATTTTCATGATAGCTATATCTCAACAACTATCGCACAGAATTTTACCAAACTTCAGATTCTGCGATACCTTGAGATACATAGCTGCTGATAAGGTTTTGGTGTGAACTGCCCTATAGGTGACGCTGCTATGCTACATTTTGCACGATTTTTGCGATAGCTATATCTCAAGAACTAATGCACAGAACTTTATCAAATTTTAGATTCTGTTACACTAAAATATATAACATAATTAGACGCTGATTACATTTTGGTATTAACCTTGTAACAGGTGGTGCAGCTATGCTGCATTTTGCACGATTTTCCCGATAGCTATATCTCAACAACCAACGCACAGAATTTCATCAAACTTCAGATTTCGTTACAAAATGACATATAACATAATTACACGATGATTACGTTTTGTTATAAATCCTTCAACTGATGGTGCTGCTGTGCTATATTTTACACGGTTTTTTTTAAACTAACTATATCTCAAAAACTATTGCACAGAATTTCATCAAACTTCAGATTCTTTTACACCATAACATAATTAGACGCTTTTTTACGTTTTGGCATAAATTTTCCAAGATATGGTGTTGCTGTGCTACGTTTTGCAAATTTTTTGTTATAACTATATCTCAAGAACTAATGGACGAAATTCTATAAAATTTCAGATTCTGTTAGGTCTTGGCATAAATAGATGCTTATTAGGTTTTAGTATAAATTACCAACATGAGGCAATACTAAGCTCATTTTCTCATAATATTAATTAAATTTTGCGTTTTAGGCTTTTCGGATACCAGAATCTCATTAGGCTAGGTCAAATGTTCGAGGAAATTCGACAGTGGGTAACTTTGGGGTCACCACATTTTTTTTTTTTTTTTTTTTAATATTAAAATGTACTTATGAGATAGAAGAAAGTTTTGGGATTGACACATCCAACTAGTTATTGATTTTGCTGCAATTTTAATGTAATCAAATGATAATCATCAGAAATATTTAACTATTTTTAATTCAACTGTACATATTTATTAATTAAAAATGCAAGTTAAACTTTGCAGTGGAAATATAAACAATTTTTTGTTGTAAATTTAATTAAACAATTTTTATAACTAAGTAAGAATCATCTGATCTATAGTTTTCATTAATAAATATATATTGAGAAATTTAATTATTATTTATTTACATATAATATATTGAGAATCTAAAACTTAAACTAAAATGTAATTCGGGTTTAGAATTGAAAGTAACATCCAAAACTAAATATGGAAAAGAAAATTATATATTATGCGTTCAGTCGTAGTATTATTTTGGTTAGAAACCGATTCCAAATAGACAATTGCTATGTTGTAGTTTCAGTTTTGTTTGTATATTATAGTTATATTTTAAAATTAAGTGTTTTAATACTTTATATGTGGTGGTAACATTTTCTGTTAGTAGACTTAGTACAAAAGTAGTAGGATAGTACAAAAATGTCCTTTTAGCTATACTGTACCAAAACTTTTATGTCTGTGCTGTCTATTATGTCATATAATGTCGCAATTAATGTCATATAATGTCAAAGTTATTATGTCATAACTGTCACAACAAAATTTGTTGCAGCTGAGTAAAAGTATAAAATCGAGTCCCTTTTCATGCACAAAAAATGAAAATTCAAAGCCTGGTTATTGCGATGACAGGCATACAAATAAACTGTTTTCAATCAATTGAAAAGAAAAAGAAAGAAAAGAAAATGTACATCCTCTGGACTAGGAGACTAAGGGAAGCACAATAAATTTGATTATGTGAAGTTTAAATACATTAACGCTATTTGAATTTTGCTATATATGTTAACTTTCAAACATTTTTGCATACATTTATTTTGATTTATGTAGTAAGATTAGTTACTTTTATACTGGCCATGTGCAAATCCTGATCGCAGCATTCTTTCTTGCCAATGACACCTTTTTATTTTTTCATATTGGTAATTATGTAAAAGAATGTTAGTGTTTTGTATTTTATATGAAATAAGGCAATGACTATATTTAAATAAATAAAATCAGAATGGGATGGTTATCAGAATGTTTGGCAATTTATCAACTGTGTCTATCATAAAACTACCAAAGATTGTTAAAAAATGGTAAAGTTTTGTATTTTCTTTTACACAAAATTTGAAAAATTCCTATTTTTCTTTTATACAATTCTTTAAAAAACTTTTGCAGTCATAATGATGTTTTACTCTTAATTTTAATTAGGTTTATTTTTGTTATTTATTTATTTATTTTATTTTTTATTTATTTATTTATTTATTTTTTTTTTCAGATGCTGTCAAGGAAAAAAAAGTATATATCAAGAGAGCATATTGAAGAAGTATTAAAGACATGGTTATGACATGTAAAAAAATGCAAATGTTATGTAAAAAAAATGTCCAAAAATTGTAAATTAAAGTTTATTAAATATTTAATGTATTTATTGTTGTTTTTTTTTTACCTTTGATGTTTTTACTCCTTAACATTGATTCTAAATGCATATGTTTCAGAAATTGAATTTTTTTAAACTTTAAATTGATGCATTTATAACAACGAGTAAAATATTTATGTTTTTAGAAATATTACATCCATGTTGGAATAAAAGATGTAAATAGATTTAGTTGCAGTTTTGTTATGTATTTTGAAAAAATAAGTAATAGTCATGTTACAAAAGGATTTTAATGTATGTTTTATGTGCTTAATAGTAACCTTTGCATACATTTACTATAAAAATTTATTGAAGAATTCAATGAAATCTCAAGCATAGCAAAATTAAATTGAATAAATATATTTATAATTTAATTGAAACAAGAACTTATTGCAATGCAAAATACAATTATGAAGTGTTAAATATCATGAAATCTGATAGTGTAAGTATTATCAAATTCTTATGATCCTGTGTTTTTATACAAACTATTAAAATTTAAAGAGAAGAGAAAATGTTCCTAATTCTATCTAAAAATACAAGTTTGTTTAATGAACTTTAGTAATTGATTGTGTTTACCTTTGTGATTGCCTTTGTATTTAAGATGCGACATTATGACATTTTATTATTTTTGTATGATTTATATTAAAAATTAAATTCTAAAATTTATGCTATTTTAGTGGCAATTGATCTTCATGAGTTTCTTACTCTTAAAGAATTAAGCTAAAATTTTGGTTTAAGGTAAATAATATAAATAATTGATTATTAACAGAAATTTTTAATAGATTCAGCAAAATGTATACATTTTTTTTTAAATGTATTTCTTAAAATTTTAATTTATAAAAGTGTAAGTTAAAAAAAAATACAAAGCATATTTGTTATTTGTGAATGAAGTATTTTCTTTCTGAGTTTTCATTATTTCAGGCATATAGCAAGTACTTACTTTTTTTTCTCTTTCATTTTTATAAAATGTCTAATCAAGAAAAAAGAGAGAAAGAATTAATATGGAAGAAAAAAAAATCCAATAAATAAATTTAGAATTATTTTGCAAATATTTGATTTAGAGATTACCTCCTATTTACTCAAATTTTTCATTTTAAGTAAAAACTTGCACATTCAGTTTCATTTTTGAAATGAAATAAAAAAATTTTCAAACATAATTATTTAAATGCATTCAGTTTTACTACATCTTTCAAGTTACAAAGAAAGTATGTCTTAAATTATAATTCTCTAAATGTGCATTCATACCTGAAATTTTCAGACATTCTTTGAGTACCAAAAGTTTTGATTATGTGGGATCAGTATGGAATTGTAATCAGTGTTTTCAATGATGGCCATTCCCAAAGACTGTTGTATCATAACAATTGGATTAAAGCTAAAAATTTGACAATATAAAAAAAAAAAAAAAAAAAAAAAGCTTTTTGTTTATTTTTTCTTTTAAAATAGAGAGCTGCTATTTGACTTTTTAAATGTAATTTGATACATATATAACAATCGGTGTTCAATTCAGAAGGTGGCACAGGAGGGAACACCCTCCCCTCAGCATTAGGTCTGTAAAATATCCCCCTCCCCTCCCTCTCAGAGCCAAAAAATTCATCCTTGAGAAAAAGTTTGAATTCAACACTGATAACAATATGTATTTTTTAAACCATTCTAAGATAATGATGATTTCTTAGTGCATTCAACTGCTACTAATCAAATTTATTTGTTCTTCAAATATAAAAATTAAAATTTAATTCCTCTTTTTTTTTTTTTTTTTTTTTTTTTTTTTTTTTTTCCCAATTAATACAGATTTTACTTGAAAAGAGAAAAATGTATTCATTAGAAAAGTATAATATGAAATCTGGCTTAATTGATCCTTGCAAGGCTTTTGCACTGTAATCTTTGATTGTTTCCTGATAATTTTCTTAAATTAACAATTAACTGCAATTTTTTATTTACTAAAACTTGTTTTAACTAAATAGTACTGTGTTTAAAGCACTTCATTAGAATCCCATTCATTGTTGTGTGTTATGTACAGTAAAACTTGTTTAAGATACGCCCGCTTAATATACGATCCCGCTTAATATACGAGTTTTCTTCGGTCCCTTGAAAACTGCCTATAAAACCTGTGTAAAATTACCCGCTTAATATACGTACGCATAAAATACGATCCCGTTTAATATACGAAGAAAATTGGCACCTTGATGTCGAAAAACTCGCTTAATATACGAATTGGTGATTAATTAATCCGTCCATCACGTGTCTTTAGAATAGAATATGTAAAATCTTATTTATTTTTCATAAAAAGCTATTTTTTTTATCTTTTTTTCTTTCACAAATATGTTCTTTTCCGCTGCTTTTGCAGGCTGAATTCTGATTGGCTCCCTCCTTTTCAACAAAACACAAAAACAAGTACCGCTTTTATTTCTTTTACTATCACACCTTTCCCTGATTGGATGAGAAAGCTGCAGATGAAATCGGCCTATATTTTTATGCTTTTTTTTTCTTTTAACTTTTATCTAGTTGCTTTTCATTATTACATTATTTTTACCACTGTATATCGTCCTCCGGATTGCCCTTTTTATGGATTTCTTCTTGTCGCTTGCTTTTTCTCTGCCGGCCTGGACATTTTAGGTATATTCGTCACCTATGTGCTAATTTTTTTGCAGACATTTTCCTACTGGAGGTAAAAGATTGTTTTTTCTTTGGAATTCTATAAATTATCTCGTCCAAGATCCAATAATATGTAAAAAGAGGAACTGAATTGCGCTCGAATGTTTCTCGCTGCTTTCCCCCTTTTCGTTTTTTCTCCCCCCTTCGATCTAGCAGTAGCTCGGAGACTATGTTTTCCTTTACGTGATAATCACGTGTTGTGACGCAACTCCATAGTGTGCTTTTGAAATCTTAGTTCAGGTAAAGCTCTCAAAAGGACATTACACAAATTTAGTCTTTGTTTAACCGCTGAATAGTGATAGGAATAGATAATGGATAAACAACTTAAAGTAAAGAGAAAATCACTTTCCTTGACTGAAAAATTGGATGTTCTTAGGAAATATGCGCCGAGAATGTGATGAACAAGACACTTTTTGTCAAATCTGTGGGAATACACGAGTCAACACTTCGATCTCTGTTAAAAAATAGACAGAAACTGGAAAACATTGTATCAGCTGGGGGTTCTGGTAGAAAAAAAATAAAGTGGCCAAATTCGAAGAATTGGAGAAAATTTTATTTGAATGGTTCTCTCAAACCCGATCGACGAATATCCCAACTAACGGTTCATTGATTAAGGAAAAGGCCTGCGAAATTGCTACACGTCTTGGAGTGGATTTCACGCCTAGCAACAATTGGCTAGACCGTTTCAGACAAAGATATGGCATAGTTTACAGAAAGATATGCGGAGAGTCGGCAGCTGTGAATATGGATGATGTCAATTGTTGGAAAAATAATGTGCTCTCACCACTATTGAAAAAATATTCAAGATGTGATATTTACAATGTAGACGAAATGGGTCTTTTTTTTAATTAATGCCGGATAAAACAATGGCATTTAAAGGTGAAAAATGTTTCGGTGGTAAGCTAAACAAAGAACGTATCACTGTTCTCGTAGGATCAAATATGAGTGGAACAGATAAACTGAAACTCCTCGTCATCGGCAAATCTCGGAATTCTCGCTGTTTTAAAAATTTTAGAAATCTGCCCTGCGTTTATGAAAGTCAAGCCAAAGCGTGGATGACAAGTGATATATTCGTGAAGTGGATCCGCAAATTCGATGAACGAATGAAAAATGAGTCTAGAAAAGTATTGTCTCGTCGACAACTGTCCTGCCCATCCCAAGGATATCCCAGGTTTGCAAAACATCGAACTAGTCTTTTTACCACCCAATGCGACTAGCATTGTTCAACCATGGATCAGGGCATAATTCATGCTCTGAAATTAAAATACAAAAGACGTGTCGTTGTACGTTACCTACACCAAACAGATCATCGTGAAAAGGATCTATCCTGCCCAGCCTGTAAACCTATTAATCTCTTGGACGCCGTGCATTTCCTGAGTGCGTCCTGGGAAGACGTAATATCAACCACCATTGACAATTGTTTATGTAAATCCTTTGATATTGACGGCACTTAACAAAACATTGACATCGCAGAAGAGGAGCAGTATCCAGTGGCGTAGCTAAGGGGGGCAAGGGGGGTGTCCGCCCCGGGCGCCGAGGCCTAGGGGCACCAAATTGAGAGAAATTGTTATATATCTATATTGGGGTGGGGGCGCAAAATTTCTTGCTGGCCCCGGGTGCCAAAAAACATAGCTACGCTACTGGCAGTATCAAGAAGAATGCAAGGATTTGGACTTATTTGTAGAAATTGACGATCAGGTAGTGACAAGTGAAGTTCGGTTTACCGCAGCTATAATCCCAGACGTCAAAAGTTCCGATGAACGTAGGCCTTCAGAAGAAGTAGAAGATGACGCTTATGAAGAAACAGATGTACCACGCATACAATCATTCGCATCTGTAATAAGCTTGTTCAGCTTACTTCGACTATATGCCTCTTCGATGGATGCTGGTCCCTCCGTTAAAGATTTTTTCTACCACATCAACAAGGCAGAAAACTTCCTAATAATATCTCGTCGTAGATTGCACCAAACCAAGTTAAACAACTTTTTCTCAACAAACTAAAACTACATCACGATTTTTATAATATATCGAATAATTATTATTCCTTGCATACATATTGTTTGTCTTTCAAAAAATTATTATGAAAATTTATTATTCTCCCCCCTTTGAGCATGCAAAGTATTTTAGTTACTTTTTTCAAAAGGTTTACAACATTTTCATTCTATTGTTTTTCTTTAAAAGTTGGCAGAGAGTACTACATTAAGGCATTTTATTTTTTTACTGTACAAACAGATATTCAATAAAATCTTGGAGAAAATAAAATTATTCTGCTTTTCAATATATTAAATTCAAATTTTCTAGAATATTTAAAAATTGTTAGAAATGACTAAAATAAGAGTTATAAATGGCTAAATTTACGTTAATAACAATGTGCACTGTATTTATATGCTTTATTATTCGAGAATCTATGAAATCCGGATAAGATACGATCCCGCTTAAGGTACGAAATGCTCTAGGTCCCTTGATTCGTATCTTAAACGAGTTTCACTGTATTTACATAAAAAAAAAAAGATGTTGAAATCTGAAATGTGTATGATATTAACCAAAAAGTAAAAGTAAATTCAGTATGTTAAATCAGATAAACAGAGAATCCTATCCAATTATATCGCATTCATTATATGCTACTTATTATAAAAAAAGAGGATGTTTGAGAACAGAAATAATATCCGATATTTCATTTGAAATAAACGTATTTTTCTAGTGATTATTTTTAATGCTTATTTTAAAATGAATATTTTTATTGTAATTTATTCATGAAGAATTATTATATGTTTGCAAAAAGCAACAGCAAACAATTACATAAAAAGAAATCTAATAAAAAATGTTTTAATAAAAAAAGAATGATTTATAATAAATAAAAAAGGGGGAAGTACTCGTGCCCCACCTGTTCTTTCTAAATGGTGCTCTGATTTTAATTAATTTTATTTTACACAGTGGTTATCTAAACATTTCTATTGAAAAATAGTCATAGTCTGGATAATTATCCAGACTACTAGTATTTTTTAACAGAAATGTTGTTTTATAAGTCTCCTGTGCAAGATAAAATAAGTAAAAATCGCAGCATCATGTAGAAATGAAACGTGCGGCAATTTGCACCTTCCTCATTTTCTTTTTCTTTCTTTTTTTTATCTTTATCTTATTTATTATTTTATTATTATATTCCTTCCTTAATGGTTTTATTGGCTGTTGCTTTTTGCAAACAATGTAATCCTGTGGTACGTGGGGAGTCACGTGATTCTTCAGTGCATCCCCTCGTCCCATAGGATTACATTGAGACGTCTGCAATTTGAAGTGTCTTTGACCACACGTGTAATAGCACTTATATAGTGCGGAGTGCGGCACTTTGACAGAACCGAGCCGCCAGCATAAAATTTTTGAGTACTGGACAGCAATTTTGAGGAATAAATAGCTACTCACGAACACAATAACAACTCATTGTGCACTATGCATTATGCATAGTTAAACCATTTTGAATTTTAGTTGCTATTCAGTCTTTGGTATGTAATAGTGTAAAAAATATATATACATAAATAAAGGCTGTTCTTTTTTTTAACGTCACATATTTGGAGAGCATGGGTGCACGTAAACAGATTACTTTAGTTGTAACTACAAGTCATATTTGAAAATAGAGACATCTATTCGCATCTATACAAGAAGCATAGACTAAAACAGAAAACGGAATCTGCTTCTAAATCATGAGTAAGACACATTAGTTATTTATTCTATTGATCTTATTTTATTTTATATTTTATTGTAGAATGTAAATATAGTGAACCTTCATTTAATAAATCGACCTAAAAGTATTATTAATTAAAACGAATATAGAACATGCATATATTTAAATTATTTAATTAAAATAAAAACAATTTATGTTAAACCAAATGTTATATATTTTTAAACTTTAATATATATATATTTTTTTTTTCTGCACCTCTGAAGAAACTTTAAAAATTTCACTCTAACTTTAGAAATTTCTCATATTTTAAGTGAAAAAAAAACCCCTGAAATCGAAATATATGTGTTCGATGAATTGTGTATAAAAGACTAAATAAACGATCAAGTGCGAGTTTTACTAGCTCTCAAAGGGTTCCATAATTAAACATATGTATTATAAATCTCTTCGGGATGAGCGACTGATATGTGTGCCACTTAAAATTCTCAGAATCCTTCATTTTTCTCACCAGTTTTTTTTTTCTTTTATTATAAAGCTTACACCTCTTTTAATTGGAGCATTTTCGCCATTCAAGAATTCAAGATTTGTCTGTTTTGAAAAATAGGTGATTAAAAATTAAGCAAAGTGATCTCGTTGCAAAGGCATTAACTGTATTTTTAAAAAAAAATCGTTGCTGAAAGAATAATAAAAATTTGTAAAAAACTATTCAACTTAGGGTTAGTTATAATATTCTAAAAAAGTGTGAATGAGTATACAATAAATGTTCAAAGTGATAGGAAGTCTAAATAATATCAAATATTGCTATTCTGTAAACACTGTTTTTTTTTTTTTTTTTTTAATCTTATCCTTATCTATTTATAAGAAACTTAAGTCAGTACTGAGAATAAAAGGTATTGTACATTTAAACTTCATTTGGCATTTCATAAAACTAAATTCAGCGTAGTAACAACCTTTTCTTTATCCTGTGTAGCTAACAAAAAACCTTTGCTCAGTGTTTAAACTTGGCATTATGTTAAAGAAGCTTGTGTAGAAAGTAGCTCGCAAATTTGCAAAGCCGCTTTGGTCCGTGAAGCGTTTTTCCAGATGAGTTTACTATTAACTTTTAAATATATAAGAGTCGTAATGAGTGACCCACTCAATGTAAACTATTTGCGAACTCCATGCTATTTACGAAAGGTTCACATGCACAAGGAATTTTTTTAAAAAATAGATAGTTTAATACCAAAAACTTTGTTACATAGGAGCCGCTATATCCGTTTAGAAAACGCTTTGCATGAAACAAGGCAAATAATACTTTAAAAAAAATCCTTATACTAAAATGGATATATTTTTTTTATTATGCATTTGGATCCTGTCTTATATGATTAATTACAATTAAATAAGTATATTTTCAAAAGTATGAATTTTATGGTTTTTATACTGCAACTAAGTATTGCATTGCATAAATATATTGTTAAAAGTTATTATCTGGGCTTCAAAAGCTGATAGTATGCAGAGTACACCGCCACTCATTATTTATGTCAAAACCACTCCTGTCTTTAAGGGTTAATATCGCGGCCAATTATCGACGAATTTTTTCAAAAATCATTTTCAACAATGCTTTTATACTTCTGCTACGATAAGTACCACCAATGTTCCTCAATACCTTTGCTCAATGCCCCCAAATCTAAATTTGTGTGCAACAGAAAAATATGCTTTTCTCAAAAGCTGCTATCTAGAGTAATCGCTATAGTTTTCCTGCAAGGTTTAAAGTAACATCTATAACCACTAATTTTTTCATAATTTTAGTTTCAGTAGATTCGGAATTAGATGGGGGGGGGGGGGGGCATATTTTCTCACTGTATTTTTGATTATATCTCTGAAAGTATAATACCTAAAATTAAAAGAAATATATTTTTGAGTTCAGCGTAACGAAAGCTTTCACAATATATCATACACGATATACAAAGAAAAGATTTTTTTTCTTCAAGTAACTTAATTAACACCCCGCCCCGCCCCGCCCCTCTTAAATATATTTGTAAATCTTTAATAATCTGTAAATATGTGGGTCAATAGTTTTTTTTACTTCCCCCAATTTGAGCTTTCCGCGTTTTTTAGTTTATGAGTAAAATGGCTGTGATGGGAGTGATCTTATAATGATTCCGATTTCACTTTATAAGTACGGAACCCTAAAAAAAAAAAAAAAAAATGAAGAAATAATCTGTCGCCCCTAGAAAATTTTTTGCCGTACCTGACAATATGGTTTAGCTACGGCCCTGGTTGTACTAGAGGGTATACGAAGTATATCTTCTGGATTTTTTTAATTAATACCATATATCCTCTGTTTCCCTAGAAAACTGTAGCATATTCAGCCTAGGGTATATTCTCCGCATTGGACATATACCCTCTGCTTAGAGCGTATATCCTCTGTTTTTTTTTACGAGTACACTACTGTGCATAACATTGAGACACCTGGAATATGAAGCGACTTTGACTCCTCACGTAAAAGCCCTTTGATGATTCTTCAATGTTCTCTAAAGCAAAAATGCAATAGGTAGATTTGTTGAAGAAAATGTTTCTTTGTAAACATGCCCTTTTCTTATGTTAATGCTGCATACACATGTATGGAACTTCTCATTAGTCAGAAAATAGAAAAGGGTAATTTTTCACGATATTTTTAACAGTGTACACCAGTGCCGTGCGAAAGAGAGGGGCAGTCTCCCCAGGCACGAAAATTTAGGGGGCGCCAAATTGTAGCTTTGCCCCGGGCGCAGTTTTCTCTTCACATGCCCCTAGTGTACACGACAGACTATTGGCAGAAAACGATGGAGCTGCCGCTTTGTACTAGTCATCGTGCAAAGATTATTCTTTCCATGTGATGCTCTGAATGTTATGAACTACCCTTGTATGTCGTTGGTCACGGTGTAAAAAGCGAGGCAAGTCGTTTGGGGAAGGCTAGGAAATTAGTAAAATTTTATTAATCGAGAGGAGTAGGACCAAAATCCCTTGCTTACTTGCGTCATTCACAAGTTAATATTTGTCTTCTAACTCGTTCAGACGACCATCACCACATTCTTTACACGTGGGCTTTTATACTATGGAAAAAAACATCAGTCTAGACTTAATTTTTCGCTGTTTAATTAAACGGGATTGACCACTCAGAAGCCTGCATTTTTTGGAAACTTCTATTGCAAAAAAATTACACTTCTGATTGGTCAATAGGGCAGTTGCAATCAGCTTATTTAGGCTGGGATTACGAAACCTTGCTATATCTTATCTTACTAGCGAGCTACGCCCGCTAGCTGGGCCACTTTTTCCAAACGAACCTCGGTATTAAGCAGTATATAATAAGCAAAAAAATTCATTTAATAAGCAAGTCTTGGTGTTCGAATCCTCAAGCACAAAAAAAAGTAAATTAAAGAGCTATGGTCCAGTTAAAAATATGTGATTTCGCACTGTGGGCCACGTGCACTTGAAAAAAAAAAAGATTGTGGATCGGCGCTATGGTCGCTTCGCGCCCATAGTCCCGTTAAAAATATTTGGTTTTGCACGATGGGTACTACGCGCTCAAAAGACATTTTTTCGTATTTTTTAGTTCATCAGAAGCAGATTTTTACGCAGATTCTGAATATGTAATCAGTTTTTTTCTACTTTAAAAACTGTCTGCATGATGGTTTAAGAAAAAAACGCTCAAAAAAAAGTTTCGATAGTCCTGTTTTATTTCTAAGTTAAATATTTTAGCGAAAACTACGGTAAATATTCTACGGCAAGTCAAAAAAATTGATGCGGGAAAAAACGCAATTAGCGCCGGTAGAAATGGAGGTTTTCGGCTGTTTCTTCTTTTAGTCAAAGGGGAAAAATTCATTCCTTCATCGCAAGGTGGCGCAGTGTTCTGCTTCGGAGCTCCGTTTGGGAATTGAGATATTATTCGTTCCGATTCCTAAGGGGTTTTTAATTCATAACTTTTTTAATTTTGGTCCCACGGTCTCGAAAATGCCCGAAATGACTTCCCCGGAATTTTTCCAATCGAAAGACACCTCTCGCGACTTCCAACTCGCCCGCGTTGCGAACTGTAATCGGCTTCAAGCAGACAGACAGACAGAGGCGCACGGATTTTATTAGTATAGACGCTCGATCGTAACTTCGTATTACGGTGCCTCAGCATAAATCCTCGTGCTTAGGCGTAAGTCCTTTTGCTCTCAGCCAATCAGAGGCCGTAGTCACATTTGCTGTGGTTGCGCGCGCATCTATTTGTGTTTAAACTTACGACTGCTTTCAAGCTGCCTTAAGTTACGCCGCTACCGCAATACCCTTTACGCTTTCTTTACATCGTAAGTCTGCGTCGATCTTGAATGAGACACTGTAATCTCACCCTAAGGGCGATATTACGGTGCCTCACTTAAGATCGACGTAGAGACTTACGATGTAAACAAAGCGCAAACGGTATTACGGTAGCGGCGTAACTTAAGGCAGCTCGAAAGCAGTCGTAAGTTTGAACACAAATGGATGCGCGCGCAACCACAACAAAAATGACTACGGCCTCTGATTGGCTGAGAGCAAGAGGACTTACGCTGAAGCACCGTAATACCCTGTTCACACCACAAACTTAAGATATCTTAAGGTCGCCGTGTTTGAAGTGGACCCTCCCGGAATGGGATGCCTGTTCACATTGAAAAACTTACCTAAGATATCTCAGCGAATGTCACTGTATCTCTGAACTGAACAAAGGTAACGTATGCGCATGCGCTTGAAATAAAGACGCCCACAACAGCCAATCAGTAAAAGCGAAGCTTTATAGCCAATGAGAGTGAATGGTTGTTCCTGTATCTAGCCCGAGAGAGTTAAAACTCTCTGAGAGAGTTTGTGAAACTCTCTGAGAGAGTTCCAGGCCTGAGATATCTTAACTATCCATAGTGTGAACAGGGTATTATACGAAGTTACGATCGATCGCAGGAACGCCCATCCTACGATCGAGCGTAAGATAAGACAGAGCGAGGCACCGTAATCCCAGCCTTAGACTGGTATTACGGTGCCCCGCTATCTTCAGTCTTGCACTCAATCGTCTCAGCTTAAGTCATGGCGTTTCGGACTCTCAACTAAACAGAGGCTATAGGCTGGGATTACAATGCCTCGCTCTGTCTTATCTTACGCTCGATCGTAGGATGGGCGTTCCTGCGATCGATCTAACTTCGTATTACGGTGCCTCAGCGTAAGTCCTCTTGCTCTCAGCCAATCAGAGACCATAGTCACTTTTGTTGTGGTTGCGCGCGCATCCATTTGTGTTCAAACTTACGACAGCTTCCGAGCTGCCTTAAGTTACGCCTCACTTAAGATCGACATAGAGACTTATGATGTAAACAAAGCGCAAACGGTAACTGCTTTCAAGCTGCAATATAGCGAAGCACCGTAATACCATTTACTTTCTGTTGTGGCGGCCATCTTGCGCGGTCAATAAAACGAGTTTCTCGCAGGAAGCGATCGAGCTAGCCTTTTGCTCGGCGGATAAGACGCTCGCTTACTGACCCTGCTTTCGAACCCTGCCCGGGCACCGTCACCTGCATTGGTGACCTCGGACAAACGAACACACTTCACCACCTTCGCTCTAGTCCAACAGATGGCAGCACTGAAAACACCCCCAGCATCCAAAGCCTGCGAAACGCTCACAGCAAGCAAAGCCTGCCACGCCGCGCATCATCGAGGGGTCACACGTGCAATCGGCGGCAGCACGACAACGACAACGCATCACTCTGGCACGCGCCAGCGCAACACGAGTGCATATCGCTCGTCGAACGTCAACGCGACGTTCTTCTCACTGGGGGTGGAGTACTGTGGCGGCCATCTTGCGCGGTCAATAAAACGAGTTTCTCGCAGGAAGCGATCGAGCTAGCCTTTTGCTCGGCGGATAAGACGTTCGCTTATTGACCGTGGGTTCTCCAGTTCGAACCCTGCCCGGGAACCGTTACCTGCACTGTTTATATCGTAACTATCTGCGTCGATCTTAAGTAAGGCACCGTAATGCGTAATCGCAGCTTTAAAATCGACGAGACTTACAAAGTAAACAAAGCGTAAATGTTATTACGGTGCCTCGCGACCTTACGACAGCTTGAAAGTAGACATAAGATTAATTACGGTACCTCGCGACCTTACGACAGCTTGAAAATAGACATAAGATTAAACACAAATTGATGATCGCGCAAACACAACAGTTATTACTATGGCCTCTGATTGGCTGAGAGCAAGACGACTTACCCCGAAACGTCAGAACTTAAGCTGAAGTACCGTAATATCGAGTTACGATTGATTGCAGGAACAGCCGTCCTACGATCGAGCGTAAGACTTACGATAGCGAGAATGTAAATGGCATTACAGTGCCTCGTGATTTCACGACAGATTGGAAGCAGTCGTAAGATTAAGCGCAAGTGGATGTGCGTGCAAACAAAACAAATGTAATTTCAGCGTCTGATTGGCTGACTGCAGGAGAACTTACGTCGAGGCACCGTAAAACCAAATGATGATGGATAGCAGGAACGTTCTGTCCTACAATTGAGCAAGATTTAAGATAGCAAGGCACTGTAATCCCAGCTTTGAAACATTTATGGAATGGCTGATTGCCACACTTTATGTTTAACGTTACAACTTGAGCCCCACGTCCTACCACTTATTGCTTTCCCTGTCTGACTTTTACCTACTATTAGCGATTTTAATAAGTTTTTGGAGTTGAGAGCGAGATGACTTTATTCATTTAACTGGAATAGAATACACTATGTATGGTGAGTACTACACTGCTCAAAACAATTAAAGGATATTTGAAGTTTTATGTAAAATAAAGATATAAACGAAATTTTTTTGACGAAAATAGAAGAAGAGAATCACAAATGCAAATTTTTCTGGTTTTCAAACTGTGGAGTATGCAAATTTTGAGTTCGACGTCAAAAACGTCGCTTCAGCGGCAACGAATGAAATTTGACTTTCAACTGGATAAAAGAGAATGAAGACAAGGATGATCGGCATTCAGTGATTGCTTTGTTTCGATGAGTACGATGTCTCAGCGAAGTCATCTGACAGATTCAGAAGCTTGGAGAATTGTTGGTAGGTTAGAAGGGGGCCAAACTCAAGCCGAAGTAGCACAAGCCATTGGAGTGTCACAAAGTGTCATTTCCAGGATCAGGAACCATTTTTTGGAGAGTGGATGTGCAGGCCGAAGACCGGGCAAGGTCGTAGACGGGCAACAACGCCCAATGAAGATCGGTATTTAGCGTTAACAGCTCGGAGACACCGAAACATGAACGCTACTCTTCTCCAACAACACCTTCGCTCGGCTACAGGCACCACGATTTCAACTCAGACTGTCCGAAACCGGCTGCATGCTATAGGTCTGTATGCTCGCCGACCGATGGTATGTGTTAGATTAACATCAAGGCATCGTCGCGACCGCAGGGAGTGGGCAACCGAGCATGTCAACTGGAGGAGAAATGAATGGAGCAATATTCTGTTTTCTGACGAGTCCCATTTTTCTGTGCATCCGGATAATAGGCGTTTTTTCATCTGGAGGGACCGTGGCAGTAGGGATAATCCTGCGTTCGTGCACGAAAGTGTCAGATTTGGCGGTGGAGGAGTGTTGGTGTATGGTGGCATCTCCATTGACGGGCGTACTGACCTCTACATCATTCGAGATGGAGCTCTGACTGGTCGCCGATATAGGGATGAGATCCTCAGACCTATTGTACACTATATGGCCATTGATTATTGGACACTTGCGATTTTAGACATTTTGTTAAATATCTAGAAAAATACATGAGGAATCATCTCGAAACTCTTGGTGTATAAATATAATAGTATAAGATATCTCCGTAACAAGAGGGGTTGTATCCATATATTCATTGATTAGTGTCAATATTGAATACACAATACGGGATGTACTACTAGATTTGGATAAAATCCCTCATTTTTTTGCTTCATTTTGGAAACAACGGATTTTGTCCTTTTTCTATAGACGATTACTTTCAGAATTTTCAAGCTGTGATTTTGAGACTTTTACAAATGTTGCTCTATACATTTAGCTAACATAATATGCAAATGAAATTTTGATATCTTTGACGCATACGCAGTAACAAATTATTTAGTAAACCTACTCATTTTTCATATAATTTTTATTATTTTTTAATTCTGATTACAGGGTACTGTGTGCAATGTTGTTTGTCATATTTTCTGAAAAAAATATTATTTTATATTAAGAACTCTGAAAATTATAAGGGAAAAACTTGGAAAAATTTGGGACCATTTTTATAAAAACCTTAATTACTCTGCGAGTATGCATGCTATTTGCATAAAAATGAACACAGTGTATTACAATAAGGCATTCAATCATAATCTAGAGTTTGAGCGCTTTTGATACATTAGTTTTGATAGGGTTATTCAAAAGATATTCCTTCTTTTTTAATTTGTTGACGGTCCCCTATGGAGTTTCGGTAAAAAATCTTCACGGAGATGTATGACGTATACTATTATATTTATACACTAAGAGTTTCGAGATGATTCCTCATGTATTTTTCTAGATATTTAGTAAAATGCCTAAAATCGCAAGTGTCCAATAATCAATGGCCATATAGTGTATTCCCTTACGCTGCAGCAATCGGAGATAACTTCATTTTAATGGACGATGACTGCAGGCCATATCGTGCAAACCTGGTGGAGGATTTCCTTTTCGAGGAAGGAATCGTTCGAATGGAATGGCCAGCGTGTTCTCCAGACATGAATGCATTTGACCACGTTTGGGACGCTCTAGGAAGACGAGTTTCTGGCCGCCAACAACCCCCATAAACTCTCCAAGAACTGGAAAGAGCTCTTCTGGAAGAGTGGGGCAGAATACCCCAACTCGTTATTAATAGCCTCATTGAGTCCATGCCTCAAAAGTGTTCAACGTTGCTGGCCGCCCGTGGAAACCCTACCCCCTACTGAAAATGATTTTCTTTGAAGAAAACATCTTTTCTTATTCTTTTTTCTCATATGCACAAATTGTGTTTTTTTCCTTTTGTACACAAATGCGCAATAAAATGCATTTTTTTCTGCCAAACATGTGTAATTTATCCTCTTATAACCTACTATGTCTGTCGACCATGTATCAATCAGCTAAAAAGTTTCCCAGACACAAAATCCACCTAAAACTGCAATATCCTTTAATTGTTTTGGCGCAGTGTACTTCTACTATTAAAAACTTGCCATTGTACCTAAAGTCGCCCGATTCAAAACTATCGGGAAAAAAAAAAGGTTTCTGCGTGTTTTACCGCGACTAACGACATACCAGGCCAGCTCATGATATTTAAAAGGTCACGCGCAGTTGATTATCTTGATGCGATGATTGATACAAAGCGGCGGGTCCATCGTTTTGTGCCAATCACCGTGTACAAATGATCCACTCTCTGTGACGTTCCAAAAACCATGAATTAGCTTTGTAAGTCGTTAGTCACGGTTTTACCCCTTTTTCCTTTTTCAGACTACCTGAGTCTCGTGAAGTCTGATTGGCGTGAAGGCATGATTAGAGATTTACATGACACTAGTGGTCTAACTAAAAATAGCTACTAGGTTTGTTGATTCATTATTACGACGTCACAAATGGTGAGTGGCAGTGATGAAGGAAATACACAGAATGTTACATGAAGGTGATCATTTTTACATGACGATTGGTGCAAAGCGGCGAGCCAATCACTGTATGTCATTAAGATTTACAAGGTTAGATGGGAAGGCGATAGCACAGAATTAGTAAAAACTCGATTCGTATATTAAAACACAATTGGCCTGCACAAGTCATTCTTGGTGGGAAACACTTTAAAGCCCGATTTTAGTGGTTCAGACTGGTTACACTAATGAGAACACTCCATAGACATTTCAAGGGCGGATCTGGAGATTCCTCAAGGGGGGGGGGGCGATTTTAGAAATTTGGAAACTCCAGTCTGATGCGCGAGTCGGAGCTCATTTTTTTATTCGGGTCGTGTTTCGTCCACTTTTTTGCTGTGGGTCGGGTTTGGGTCCGGTTGGCTTCCATTTTTTTGTTCCTGGTCGGATTAATTTCTACTTGGCTCGTGTTTGGGTCCGGTTGACTTCTACTCTTTGCTGCGGTTCGAGTTCATTTCTGATTTTCTTTGCTTTTGGGTCCGGTCGACTACTACAATTTGTTGTTGGACGGGTTGACTTTTACTTTTTACTGTGCTTAGCGCATTTGGGGCAGTTTAGGATTTGGTTTTTACTTTTGTGAGAAGGGTTCGGATTGACCCGAATTGATTAGGGCGAGTCCTTTGATAAAATTTTCGTTCTTTTTCGCAATTTTTGGAAGAAATGAGCGTCTGTTTCACGATCCTTTGAAGAAAATCGTGTGTTCTCCGCGATCATTTCACAAAACTTGATGTCCGGTTCGCTATTTTTTGCTGCTGGTCGGGTTAATTTTTACTTTTTGTTGTTGGACGCGTTTGGATCCGGTTAACTTCTACTATCTGCTGCGGGTCAAGTTAATTCCTGATTTTTTGCTTCGGGTCGGGTGTCTGGTTAACAATTATATTTTGCTATTGATCAGATTGACGTTTATTTTTTAGCTGCGCTTAGCGCATCGGGGCAGATTGTCATGCATTTCGGATTTAAATCTGTTAGAGATTCGGTTTTTACACTTGCGATAATGGTCGATCCAGTTTTGATCGCGATCCTTTAAAGAAATTCGCTTTTATTCGTGAACATTATCCTTCGAAAAAATTGAGATCAGAGATCTACTGAACGTTAGCTCCGCGAGTCGCGGTCGGGCCAATATTGTTTATCATACTATCTAGATCAGAGATGGACCGAATATTCAGCTTTTATTCCGGGCCGAGTCACAACCTGGAAATTTTGCCCAATGTAAGCTTCTAGGAAAAAGGAAATCGAGACCAGGCTCGATCTGGAAGAAAAAAGAACCTGTCTCCACTCGAATCTTCAAAAAAAAAAAAAAAAAAAAAAGTAAGACCAGGACACGACCCGATTTAAAGTGAGAGAAAACTTTACCCAGTCCAAGTCTCCGCCCCTTAGAACCACCGCAGCATGCTGGCTGTGTCGATCCCAGATCGAGCATTTAAGCTTTACCTGGGCTTGAAAATTTTGTCCCGTGTATACCACTAGTAGGAAGGAAGTCTACGCTAGACTCGACCTGGAAAAAAACAGTATGGCTCGATCAGCTCTGCAGAAAAAAATAAAACCCGACATGGTTCTGAAAGTATGAAGACCTGACTCAGTTCCAGTACAATAAATTAAAGTTGGCGCGACCCGACCCGGGTCGCGCAGGTCTCGAGTCTACGACCAACAACTTTTCCGTGCGGGCATCTAATGTCGTTCTACAGATCCTTTATTGGGCTCAAGGGAGGGGGGCTACCGCCCCATCACTCCCCCTCCCTTAGATCCGCCATTGAGACATTTGTAGAATGTTCTCATTGATCAGAAAATAAATAAAACAGAGGTAATTTTTCACAATATTTTTAACAGTGTAGTTTTATCATTGCATCTTTCTGCTACACTGTTAAAAAGGTTAAAAATTTGAAACTTTTGCAGCATCGTCACTGCACCGCTGTTATAAAAAACGATTACTTCACTTTATTATGTAACATTCTCATTGGTGAAAACAGAGATATTCTATAAAAGCGGTAGAGTGACGACTAACGATGCAAAAATGTTTCAAATTTTTAATAGCATAGTGTCCTTTGTGTTTTTTTTTTTTTTTTTTTTTTACCTTTGGATGCAGGAAAACACAATGGTAAACTACGAGAAAACAGCCAAAATCGAATTTTCGGGAGTTTTCCATCAACATGTGACTTGGCAGACCTATTGCGTTTTAATATGCGAATCGAGTTTTAATTCATACTGGAATTTCCACTATCTTTCATCAAAATTCGAGTAATTTTCCACGATCATTTGACAAAAATCACATTTTTTCTTTGAGTATATTAGGATTTTTTTTTGCACTATTTCGTCAAAATTCGCCGTTCTTCGACAAAATTTCGTCTAATCGTCTTTCATCGAATCGTCGATCGTTTTTCAACGATCTTTCGGCGAAAATTTTGTAATTTATACGATTTCTCGATTAAAATCTATGTTTTACACGATTCTTTGAAGAAATTCGCATTGTTTTTTTCTTTTGCAATCTTTTTTACGAAAATCGTGACGCAAATATTTGATGGAAATCAATTTCCCCTCAGCGATTCTTTGACGAAAATCGCAATTTTTTCGCAATTCTTTGGCGAAAATTGCACTTTTTGGTGATTTGTTGATTAAATCGCATTTTTTCCGTGACACTTCGACTATTTTTTAGCTCACAGGCTATTATAGCCTGAGAACTTATGTGCCCGCCCGTTCTGTATGTATGTACGTGCGTAACGCGATAATTCATGATAAAAATATCCGATCTACATGAAATTTTGTATATGGGTATATCCTGATAAGGCGCTTCTCTGATTAGTTCTTGGAGTTCATTCGATATGTATAAGAGGAGGAACGGGGGGGGGGTTATGCCCCTCTCCCTAATTGATGTGAATGGATTTTTCATGCAGAATTATCAGTTTTCATGCAGAATTGTCAGTTTTAGATGTAGGATTATTCTGATTGGGCGCCTCCATGATTGGTATTAGGTGGTTATTGGATAAGTATATTCAGAAGGAACGGGAGTTCTAATGCTCCTCCCTTTAATTTATATAAATGGGTTTTTCATGCAGAATTATCAGATTTCGTTCAAATCTCTGAATAGTTTTGGAAGTTTAACGGTTAAGTATAAAAGAAGGGGATAATTCTTCTTAAATTATATAAATGGGTTTTTATTAAGTATTTTCCAATTTGCTCTGAATTTTGGATATAGATTTTTTATATGATTAAGTATGGCCCTGATTAATTTAGGAGGTTCAATAATTAAGTATAAAAGGGGAAAGGAGAGCTGTTTTCCCTCCTTTAATTTTTTTTCGAATGGAATTAACCCTTGACAATATAAGGCTGTAATGCACAATTAGTATGCATAGCCTGTGAGCTCAATGCCTCAGTTTAACTGGGCAGTATTCTTTATTTTGTTTTGTACTGTGATCTTTAAAAAAAATTGCTCAGTTTAATACGCTTCATACTCGCGTTTTTGTCATATTTCATCTGCTACCGCTACCTAACCCCCCCCCCCCCTTCTCATTAAAAATGTCATCAAATTTCAATGCATATTTGTATCGCTCTCAGAAAATTTAGTACCAGAAAAGCGGGATTCCGCATTTTGGCGGAAAAGTAACTTGTTTGTATCTGTTTTCTGACCAATGAGAACGATATAAAAATGCCTATCTTTGACAGAGGTGATTTCTCCCCATATTTTAACAAAGTACTTGCGCTGAGGTACTGCAAAACAAAATTACGATCGACTGCAGGAATGATCATTTTTTGACCCCCTTCGGGACGAGTGATCGGTATACGTGCCGGCATCGTTTGCACTTACATCCCACGTGACCGGGTGATACAAGACCGGGCTTTTTGCATTCAGATCTAAATAGTTTACGAATACCAGTTCCAGGCGATTGGTATTCGTAATTTATATTGATCATATCTGCATTTATACTTTAGAAGAACACATTCTCTTCCAACTAGAAAAGCAAATGGAATCAATATTTTTTTTCATCAATGTGAATTGTGTTTTTCATAAAATTACTGTAATAAAAAGAAAACATGTTTATTTCATCATCTATTTATGTTTCGGATTGATACTTCTGAAATGTGATTTCTTTTCAATCATAAACCTTGTCTGTCTAACAAAACACTATTTTTTATTTATCACCAATTTTTCTGCAGTACTTAGAAGGGTAAAAGTGCATTAGAGCTTTAAACATAATAAATCTGTCATTTGAATGACAGACAAGCACAGTCACTTCGAATGCGTCTAACAGACTCCAATTCAGGGATTTAGCTAAGAGGGTAGTATGGGCGGCTGAGCCTCCACTAAAATATTTAGAGCCCCCCACCCCCTTGGAAACGATTCCAAGGTCAGTAAATGAATTTCTGTTCTGTAAATTCAAATGAATTCCTGTTCTGAAAATTCAAATGAAATTTTGTTCAAAAATCTAACTTAGTTTTGAGACCCTTTCACAGTTTTGTGGAATTACTAAAATGCATCTAAAGTAAGTGTTTCAGCACCCGCTCAAACTATTTGCACATATGAAGTTAATTTAGCCCATTATACACTCAAAATTTTCATCATCATACATTTTTCTTAGCAAAAATGAAATTATTACACAGTTTAATAAGAAACTTAGTACTTACAATGTGAATATGCACTAATTTATTTTTCTGTGTCAGAGAGAAAGTAAAAAATATGACCCCCCCACAACCCCTATTGTTCACTTCTAGCTACAGCTTACTCCAAATAATGCATGTTTTTAATTTTCTTCTGTAACTCATTGTTTGTGAATAAAACAGTGACTACTTTTTAAACTTTATTTTAAGCAGCGTGTTAAGCAACAATTAAAAAAAATAAAAGAAAGCTTTCGATTGTGGGATAGTGGATTACTTTGGTTTATTTCTTTTCCCTTCAATAATGTTATATATCATTTCAAATTAATTCATTTTCAATTGAATTATCTCTATTTAAGTATAGTGTTTCTCAAACTCAGTGAAATGTTAAAGAAAAAAAATCACACTCTTTAATTAGAAAGTAAAATTACTGAGAGTTAGTGATTCTAACATAATCATTAAATTCTGATTATTTTGATGTATAAGAGCATACATTAGCATGCATATATTGAATTAAAGGCAGTTTTAACTGTTATAATTTAATAGATTTATTCAATTCATTATTTGATGTTTGATTATACATATATTTCCAATTTAGAAAATAATTTAACATTAATGGCATTTTTTATCAATATATTTAAAATTATTATTTAGTTTCATTCATTATTATTATTATTCAACTCTTTTAATTTCATAACTTATAGTTTTAAATATTTTTTAATACATAAGATATAAATAACAATATTTTAACATCAACAAATTCTTTGATGAATGCGTTTTAATTTAAGTTTGCTCGTTATAAAAAAAAAAATATTTATTTTATATTTTGTTTTACCATATATTTCTATATATATCTATACATATTTAGAAACTTTATAGAAATGCATATTTTATTTTAAAGTATATAGTTTTATTCACTTTTTATTTATTACTATGCATATTTTATTTTAAAGTACAGAACCATTTATCCGGAAGGGATGGGGTCAGGTGTATTCCGGATAACTGGTTTTTCTGGTTAACTGGTTGGGCACTAAAGCAGAATCCATTAAAGTTTTATGGAATATAAGTGGTTGTGGTATTACTTCTAATTTTAAATGAATTATTAGATTACTTGAACTGCGAATCAGATGCAAGTAAGATCAAATATTAGAGTTTGAAAGAAGGTAATTTACAAGAATTCCTTGGGAACAAAAATTCTTCTGTTTTCTCTGCATAAAAATGAAAACATCTATAATACAACTATACATACTTCTAATTTCAAATACTAGATGCTGTTATCAAACTATACAACTGTTTCAAGCAATGTCTATGTCAAACCGACAGTGTATGACACTTTTTTCAATAAAAGTTTTAACATGTCTATTAGAAATATCATTCCGGATAACTGATTTTCCAGATAAATGGTTCCATACTGTATATAGTTTTATTCACTTTTTATTTATTACTATGCAATACTTTTCATTTGATAAATATTTTATGACTGATTTATATATAAACTAGGGGACAAACAGACATTGTCCTGGCACAGACTCCAAATAATCAAATAAATGTACATAAATATAATAATACGCACAATAATACAGTAGACTCCCTCAAATCCGCAAACCAGAAATCCACAACTCTCTAAAATCCGCACATATTTTATGGAGTAAACAATGAAACTTTCAATTTGGATATTGGGACTAGAGATGGGAATGCTCAGAAAAAACCCGGAAAAATTGGAAAAAAAAAAAAAACGTTTTTTTCCGAAGGCTTATTTATCAATTTTTCCGAACTGGAAAAATTGAAATTTCATTTATGAAATAATATAGTAAAAATTTTGTAATAGCTACATTCTCATACTTTTTATTTTATTTATTTTTATGTTGAGTGTCCCACATGAAAACTTTAATGTGGGTAATCTGATCTCTGAGCTGAAATCTGCTTGAGAAGACTTGAAAGGATCCTTCTTATTTTTTTCTTGTTTGAAACACAAGACCTTTCGCAAAATTGCTCTTGAAAATAGACATTTCAGAAAAAAGTTTAATCTACAAATTGAATCTTTCGCAAATGCAGTGATTGAAGAAAAAAAAAATTTCAAACCATATAGCAGCTGAATCTTATCAAGTTGTATACATGCATAAATAACCTTATTAAAAATGTCTAAATAGGACTCTAAAAATAGTAATAATTTCTTATTCACAAATTCTGAATATATTTTGTATAAGTATATATACAAGAAATTCACAATTTCACAAAACAAGATTACATGAAAAAAATCTAGATGTATAATTAAATTAAACTTCTCTTTTTAAAAATTAATTCCTGGGCAAAATTATTTCAATAATATGCCGATTAATAGAAATGATAAAATTAAAAATTTAACATAAAATTTGAAGCATGCATTTATTACTTTTTTCTATCTTTTCAAGAATTAAGGATTGAATTCGTGATAATTTTGACTTCTAGTTTTTGGTCTATTTAAACATTTTAGAAGGTCCTGAACACAATTTGATAGTTTTTGGAAAATATCTGTCCCTGAGTCTGTATGGGACAAAAATTTTATGGGCACTTGATCTCAAGAACTGATGCACATAATTTCACAAAACTTTAGATTCAGTTACACCTTGATATAAACTCGAGATGTTTAGTTATTAGTGTATATCGCCCAACTGATGGTGCTGCTATGCTGCATTACTCATAATTTTCACAATAGTTATATCTCAAGAATTAATGTATGTATTTCCATAAAACTTCAGATTAAGTTAATCTTTGATATAACTTTATGCACTTTACTTTTTCGTGTAAATCGCTCAATAGATGACGCTGCTATGCTGCATTATTCATGATTATCGCAATGGCTCTATCTCAAGGACTAAAGGACGATTTTTTATCAAACTACAGATTCAGACAGTTCCTGATATTTATTAATGTTGTTTAGTTTTTGGTGTAAATTGCTCTGTAGGTGGCACTACTATGCTGCATTTTTCAAGATTTCGTTATAGCTGATAAATTGAATGTTTTTTCAAGGTATTGAATCTAAATTTGTAATGTTGCAAAAACATGGACAGTTTGCATTAGAAAAGTACAACTGCGATGAAAAAAACCCCCATATTTTATTACAAGTAACTATGTTCCAAATTATACATTCCTTCTTGATTAAACTTTGAATTTTTGTAGTTTTTTAAAGCACACTAGAAGTTTATCTCTGTATGCAACTGCTTTTGTTAATTCCTCAAATAGCGAGCATTTTCTATTTGTAGTGTTTTCTGTTTTCAAAACTTTTGAGTTCCATTCTTAGAAATATGAAATTACCATATGGAAACATTATTGAATATGGTTTCTTACTCAAGAATAGAACACCAGATTTCAGGACAAAAAGAAAGAAATTATGTTTAATTAAACTTAAAAGAAATATTTTTCTGGTTTCAATGAGTAAAAATCTAACAGTCAATAAATCCTATGCTATTTTTTAGTTGTAGACCTGAGTAAGCCAAACTAAAACTTAGTTTTGTTTGAATTTAGATTATAAAACTAAATCAAAACTTTGAGTGGAGATTGGAAAGCTATACCAAAACTAAACATATCTTTTAAAGGAAATAAAATTATAATTGTAAGAATAAAGTGTAATAATAATAATAATGTAAAAATGTACACTTTTTAAACAAACAATGGAATTTTTTTAATACTGATATTGATAATAATGGCAAAACTGTAACAATTTCTTTTCTGTAACAATTTACTTAAAAACTATACTTATGTAAATGGAATGCATAATTTATTTCATTTCAAACTGCAGACATATTGGCTCTGGTTCTTACATTAAGTCAATTGGTAGTTAAACATGTAACTGAAAAATCATGTCAACAGAGATATGATAATAGTGTTTTAAAAATTCTTAGGCTGTGGAAAAAAAAAAAAAACTAAACTTTTAAAAGCAGGCTTTGCTATTTTCTTTTTATTTTGTAATATAAAGTGAAAATAATTTTCATTTAATACAAATAAATGGGAAAAAATGTTTATTATTTAACATTCTCTAAGAAAATATAATTTATTTCGGCGAAACAGTCATGAAAAATCAATTTTTTCAATTTTTCCGTTTTTTTTTTCCGCCACTTATATTTTTCCCGGAAAATTTACATCTCTAATTGGGACACAATTTGGTTTCTTCTCGGTTTATCCCACAAGCATTCCCCAAAAGCCAATCAAATACCGCAATGCTTGTGAGAAACATTGTTAACTCCATCTTGTGCTAGTGGTCAATTCGTCTATTCAAGCTTGAAATTTCTTTTATCCTTTCTCAAAAGAAAGAATCCCCCCCCCCCCCCCTCCACAAAAACCTAAGGTATCAAAGCACAGAGAAAAAATCCTTATTGAATAGTAACAGGGGAATCTAATGATACATGTCTGCCGGAAGTGAAGTGGTGCATAAGCCAAACATTAATTGTGGTTTACTTGTAGGTTTAAGGGTGTATACAAAAAAACTTTTTTCCACCTTCAGCTGCTCGAAATTTTCTGATACAATTTCAGTGATGTTTTTAATAAAAGAAACATGAAACTTGCTGAGGAGATTTTTGAAGAGATGTACAAGGTGCCGTGGGATGCCATTTTACGCTCCATTCATTAGAATGATTTATAAACAATAATCTTCTTAGTAGGACTCTTTTTTTCGTTCTAAAATCTCCCGTTTCAGAAAAATCGGTTCAAAATGCCATTTCTGATTGATTGTTTTTTTTTTTTTTTTTTTTTTTTTTTGCAATATTTTCTGCATTCATCAAAGAATCAACAATCAAGGCACCTTGTGCACTTTCGAAATAAGACAGTTTGCCAGTTTGATGCATATGAAAGCAAAAATGAATTTAAAAATAAATCGGAAAATAAGCAGTTTCAATCGAAATATGCACTTAAGGACCCTGTCCTCGCTCGAGAAAACACTTGCATGCTTATGCTATTCCTATGGGGAAGCATTTTTCTAATAACTCTTTCGCATTTTGACATTTTTGAATATTTTTTTTTGCATTGGATAGCTGAGGTGCATGCCGATAGCGCACCTTTTTTACTTTTTCGACTTTGGTTGCAGACATATTTTTTAAATTCACTTTCAGTTTCGAAACTGGTTTTGAAAGTGAAACTAACTTTGTAAAAATTATCTGCAACCAAAATCGAAAAAGTAAAAAAGGTGCGCTGTCGGCACACATCTCAGCTATTCAATGCAAAAAAAAAAAAAAAAAAAAAAAAAAAAAAAATCAAAAATGTCAAAATGCAAAAGAGTTATTAGAAAAATGCTTTCCCATAGGAATAGCATTAGCTCTCGAACGTTTCCTCGAGCAAGGACATGGGCCTTAACATTTTGTTTGTCCTACAATCAAAAATATGAAAACGTGGAAAACGCAAAGATGAACATACAAATAAATCACTAGTGATATCAATTTTTGAATTTGGCAACACTTCGCTTCCAGCAGACATGGATCAATAGATTACCCAGTTACTACTCTTCCATAAAATGTTTTTTTTTCTTGTTTACCTTAGATTTTTGTGCTGTTGGCTCTTACACTACATTAATTCATTTTAATTTAGTTCCCAATATTGCAGGCGAAGAAGAAAAAAGTTAAAACTAAAAAAATACTTTAAAGAGACATCCTGGATGTTATTTTTAAGTATACAAGGTAATTAAATGAACAAATCTTACAAATACATTGTATAAATCCTTTCAAACAAAATTTTAATAATTAAAACAACTGATATTTCCCTCTCCCTTAAATATTTTATTGATTTTTTTTTCCTTCTTTTTTTTTTTTAATGAATTTAAATTCTAAATGATAGTGTATATGAACAGTTTATCAGCTTTCAAAATAGAATTTACTCCTACTCTTTTTCTTTTGGAATATGCAAAGTGAAACTTTATTAAAAAGTAAATAATTAAATTAGTGTTATCAGCAACCATCGACAAATACATTTTAGCTTATTTTCTTAATAACAATAAACAATGGCTGATTACAAAACTAAATTAACTCAAAAGAAAATTAAAAATGTTTCTATTAAGTTTCCTTGTATTAATTCTATGTCTAATAAATTTCTAACCTTTAAAATTTATAATTTTATAATAAATGATGCTTCTGATGAACATTGTTAATATTTTGCTGTAAAATCTTTAAATTTTAACACATCAGAAAATATTTTCATATTCATTTATTCTAAACTTAAAATACTTTAAAACCAGGTTTGGCACGGTTTAAATTAATCAGTTTTATCCATGGTTTAAACCAACTAGTTTTTTCTTTAAAAAAAAAAAAAAAAAAAAAAAAAATCAATTGCTTTTTTTGAAGAAAGTTAACGACATTTTCTCTTTTTTGTTTATAATTTATGTTTCAGATTATCTTTATATATAAAAATCTTCTGTGCGTGTGTATGTAATTGAACTCCTCCTAAACGACTGGACCGATTTTGATGAAATTTTGTGTGTGCATTCCAGTAGATTCGAGAATGGTTTAGATTCACATTTCGTCGAAATTGATTCAGTACTTTTTTAATAATTAGGCGAAAACTAATAATTAGTGATTTTTCGCTAATTAAAAGTGCCATATATATAAAAGAAAGTCATGATTTCGTATTAATCACAGCACAAAAAAATCTACCGAACCAAAAATCTTGAAAATTTAGGTAAAAATACTTCTTATAACATCGAGTGCCGCTAAAAAGGGATTTTCGAAAATTCCACCCCTAAGATGAGTAGAAAATGAACGAACTTTTAAAAAATTCCTTAAAAATAAGCTTTTGTAGTTATTTTTCAACTGATAACATATTTTAGTGCATTTTTTCATTCTGAATCGAATGGTACTAAGCAAATTCGTTTAAATCCAGTAGTTTGTGAGATAATTTACATTTTCCTAATTTGGCTATGTCTTCGGCGCAAAAACCTGAAATTTTCAATGCTCATCTTTATATATAAAAATCTTCTGCGCGTGTGTATGTAATCAACTCCTCCTAAACAGCTGGACTGATTTTGATGAAATTTTGTGTGTGTGTTCCAGTAGATTCGAGAATGGTTTAGATTCACATTTCGTCGAAAGTGATTCAGTACTTTTTTAGTAATTAGGCAAAAACTAATAATTAGTGATTTTTCGCTAATTAAAAGTGCCATATATATAAAATAAAGTCATGATTTCGTATTAATCACAGCACAAAAAAATCTACCGAACCAAAAATCTTGAAAATTTAGGTAAAAATACTTATAACATCGAGTGCCGCTAAGAAAATGATTTTCGAAAATTCCACCCCTAAGATGAGTAGAAAAAAGAACGAACTTTTAAAAATTTCCCTAAAAATCGGCTTTTATAATTTTTTTTTACTGATAACATATTTTAGTGCATTCTCTCATTCTGAATCGAATGGTACTAAGCAAATTCGTTTAAATTCAGTAGTCCTGAGATAATTCACATTTTCCTAATTTGGCGATTTCTTCGGCGCAAAAACCTCAAATTTTCAATGTTTATCTTTATATATAAAAATCTTCTGTGCGTGTGTATGTCACTGAACTCCTCTTAAACGACTGGACCGATTTTGATGAAATTTTGTGTGTGTGTTCCAGTGGATTTGAGAATGGTTTAGATTCACATTTCATCGAATTTGATCGAGTACTTTTTTTGTAATTAGGCAAAAACTAATAGTTAGTGATTTTTCGCTTATTAAAAGTGTTGAATAAGTTCGATGAATGGAGTGCGGACGGAATGTCGGAGCGGTCTAAGGCTCCAGATTTAAGCTCAGCTTCTTGAAGAAAGAGATCGCGTGTTCGAACCCCACTGCTGACAAATGTGTATGCTTTACAATAATATTTCCTGTATTATAATTTTGATTAACCGACTTCAGACAATGGTTAACTTTTAACTAAAAAGAGAAAAATAAACTTTTCTATCAAAAATTGAACCGACTTCAAAAACTAATGAAGAGTAAAGAATAATTTCCTTACATAATTGTAATAAGAAATTAAATTAAGAGCGTAGTGTTTATTCTGCGTATTACCATATTTACATACATTTATTTGATTTTCTGGAGTCGGTGCCATGAAGGACAACGTCTGTAGGTGACAGGACAACGTCTGTCGGGTGCGCTAGTTAGATATAAATAATTTCTACTTTTAACACTTTATTTCAGCAATAAGCATTAGATATAGTGAATTTAGATGATTTCTTTATGTATAGGATTAAAATTAGTATGTGTTGATGAACATATCTATTGCTCTAAAGAAAAAGCTTTAAATATGTGAAATGATCAAAGACGAGGATTGAATTCGTTTTAACCAGGAGTGGTTTATTTTTATCAATAAATAAGCATCTATATGTAATAAGAAAAGATGCTTAAAAAAAAAAAAAAAAAAAAACTTAGTTTAAGCATTTTTTTTTTTTTTTTTAAATCTTTTTTGCCAAACCCTGTTTAAAGTATGAATTTCTTTACCAAACTAAAAAAAAATTATTTTCATTTGGTTTTTGAAAATATATATCAGTGTTTTATTGTTACAAATTGTGCTTGAATATTGTGATAAGTTATAATTTCACATGATTGATTAGATCTCTACTGAAATATTCCAGACATCTGAAAGAAGTAGATTATACATTAAAAAAGATTGCATTAATAAATTATGCCTATTTTAATACATAGCTGGCAGCTTTCTTGTTTATTTTCAAATAAAGTGAACATGGAAAGATTATTTATATACAAAAAATGAATGAAAGTAAACATTTAGTTCAAAGCATGTATATTTTGAAGGAACAACTTTGAAGTATGTATATTTTGGAAAACAAAAGGTTGACAGATATGATAATACAAATACAAAAATCTTTAAATAAGATAGTAGAAAATATTTTTTTACCAGCAGTACTTGTTGAAATCATTGTAGAGTGAATAATAATGTGATAAAGTAATGATGAACAAAATAAAAAGCTTAAAAATTCACTACAATGTGATCAGTTTTTGGTTGGAAAACAAAAGCTGCCATCTATTGAGCCAAAATTTACAAGATGCCTCAATATCAAGCACAGCTTAAATTTTCAATTTAGCAAAAACAAAGATATTGAAATGATATTTTCAAAGGTTTATTTTTGGTATTATTAATGTAAGCAAATATTAAAAAAGTGCATGTGGGAACTTAGGCTTAACAGCCTTACACCAATTGAATTAAAAAGTTATAAAACCTGTAAATCAAACATTAAATTTAAACAACTAAACAAAGATAAATGTACAGTAATGAAATAAATACAAATATGTATAAAAACAAGACTAAAGTTTATTAAATCATAAACATAACAAAAATATAAATCAAAAGCTAATATTTACATATCAAAAACAGTACTTTAAACTTTCATTAGTTATAATATTCCTATAGATTGACTATTTAATTACTTGCATAACATAAAGGTAGTTAAAATCTATTTCACAAAGATAAACAATAAAATTTTAAAATGATTCCCTAACATGATTATCCAACAAAAAGTCAACAGTTGGTAAATTCAGCTAGCAGAAGAGACATCTGACTTGCAGGTCAACATACACTCAAAAGTTAAACCCTTGTGAAACATCCTCTAAGGTAATTGGTGCTTCTGACATGGCTACAGCTTTCTGTGTCATGAAGGTGTGGCAATGATCTTGTAAGTTTAATTGACATTTGTCTTTCTTTGACTTTGTCTTTCAAGTAAAGTTATTGGTGATTCTGACTGCTATAGACAGGGTCATTCAACATCTCAACTCCTATGCCCACATTGATAATGACAGTCTGTTTTACCTACAGGTTAAACATGCACTTAAAACGAACAGTTCTTAAGACATTTATCTGATGTCAGTCCTATGTAACAAAATTTTGCATAACCTAGAAAATAAAAAAAAATAGTTTCACTGAAAAATCTTGCATTTTTTTAATAGAATAATTATTGACAATAATTAAAAGAAATAAATATGTGCCTCCTCCTTTTATACCCGGGATTGAACTGGCATTGTCAGAGTTACACTCCTGCATACACAAACATATACTTGCCAGCTTTTGAAAAGAAAAAAAAACTAAAATACGTAGAAGAATAATTCATATTGTTAAATGATACACTGGTGACCATTATAAAGATATTTTGTACTTGCATATTAACGCCACCACAGCAGACAGTTGCATTAATGTGCCAATAAAGAGCAATCTTGTTGTTTGCATGTGCACATAGTTATCTTTTGGATTCCTTGTTGTTTGTTGATAATATTTGTTAGTGGTTTTTTTTTTCGTTCATTTTTTAATGCCATTTTTTTGTGTTTATGCGAACAACAAAATTGCTCTTTATTGATACTTTAGTGCAACATCTGCATGTAAGTACCAGATATTTCATATGAAAACTTGTGTAATACTTTTTAAAAAACAAAACATAGATTTTTTTCAAAATTAAAATTTTGCTTTCTAAAGAAGAAATTAGCAACAAATTATTCAAAACATGACTTTATTTTACATGTAATAGTGAAAATTAAATGATTTCCTATGATGGCATTTGATAATGAAACATGAACTCATTTTTGAATAATTATTAAACGTTTAGCATTTAACATTATTAAAAGCAACTAGCTAGCTTTGTCTTTACCAGGCCCCTAATTTCAAACAATTATCTAATGTATACATGTAAGTCTGAAAACCAGATTGCCACTACTTATGACAAGCGTGCTGCACACCCTTTTCACATAAATGTTTTCATCAGGGTTCTAGAATTCATATTAAATCTTAATTTGAACAAATCTCGTACAGGGTTCCTGCTGCTTACAGCACGATATAGCATGTAAAATGAAAAAATGCAACAAATCAAGTTATGGTGTTTTAGGCAAAGGATTACTATCAGAGCATTTTTGAACAATTTTCCCCTCCCACTTTTTTAATCCAGGCTTGGGACTGGAATCTAAATACAAAGGCAAGTGTTTCAGGAGCAAAAATGTATGTATGAATCCCTCCTAAAACAAATGTCTTTGATTTAGGCGGGTTAAAAAATTGGTTGTCTGCACTAAATAGTGCAGACACAATACATGGTTGAGCTATGAGTAATTTTAAATACAACTGAAATAAACTATAAGATTAAACAACTTATGAAATACTCACTTGATAGTGTTGAAAAATTTAAAAATATGTTCTTGAGCTGTTTGAATCAAGCAGTTCTGATAAATTGTACATCTTATAAAGAGGTGTTTAAGAAGACAGTTTACATTTTCAACAATTTTTTAAAAAATATTATTCAAATTGTGAACTCATTGTATTTCAATGTTTAATAAAAGTACATTTTGAAAAAGAAAAAAAAATGCACTTTTAATAACTTTTTTTAATTAAAAAAATTTGAATTTTTAAAAATCTTTACTACTTTTAAAATATTTATTTTATGTATAGATAAAAGCCATTCTCTGGGTGGATACAAACTTTCAATTTTTGGCCAATTATATGAGGCATAAAGTGCCCTGCATTTGATGGTGTATTTCAAAGGATTAAAATTTATATTTAAAAAACAATTAAGGTTTTAGATTTATAAGCATACTTTTGGTTTGTCAGTACTTTTAAAAATTGCTTCCTTGGAAGGTGTTGCAATAAGGGAAGAAAACATTTTTTGGAAAAACAACCCTTCCTTTTTTAACTTTTTTTTTCAAGGGGATTAATTGCAATATATTTTTTAATTGATTGTGGCATTGCATATTGGGGAGGTGTTGCAATAGGGGACAAAATCCTTTTTTGGAAAAGTGAACTTTCCTTTTTATTATTTTATTTTTTCAAAGGGTTAATTGCAAGGTATTTTTTAATTGATTACGGCATATGAAATGTAAGAGTACGATCTGTCAGAACATGTCTTACATTCTTAACTTTACTAAGTGGTTTGGACAATGTTAGTTAATAAATAAAATACAGTAGACTCCCTCAAATCTGCACTCCTAAAATCTGCAACTTTCTAAAATTCACACATAATTTATGGATGTAAACAATGAAACATTTGGTTCAGATATAGGGACAAAATTTTAGTTTTTTAGTTTTATAGCAATTCCATACATTTTTTAATTTGTAACTTTTGTTAAAGTTATTGAATTCATGTTTTTTCATGGAGAAAGAATAATTCATGTCTGAAAAAATTAAGATATTACTGATATACACTATCTACCAAAAAGTATTTGTACACTTTCAGTTTTTGACATTTTGTCAAATATTTAAAAATATACTGGTCGGATTCTTCTGGAACTTCAGAAATATAAAGATTATGTTTCACTTTATATTTATTTACATTCATTTGTTAAGCGGGTAATTAGGGGGCCGGCAAAAAAACAAAGAATAATAGAAATATTTGGGATCGCCCTGTACATGAAAATGCACGAAACGACTTATCGCTTTAGAATACAAATATATGAATACAGTAGAATATGTACACTAATTTTTGTGAGAATAGCATGTATATTTATGGCGATAGAGCGATTTTTTTGAAAAATTCAAAAAATTCTGGTATGTTTTTTGTTTATATCATAGAGGGTTTTTGACCAAATTTAACGCAAGTTTCAGAAAAATTGGCAAAATTTATTTTAAAAAATATAGCGCAATTGGAATATAAATATATTAAATATTTTATGAAATATGAGTAGTTTTATGAAATAATTTTTATCTGCGCATGCGCGAACGATAAAAACAATTCTTTTACATCATTTCATAGTCAATTCTATGGAGTAACTTATAAAAAAAATCCAATCAAATATCGTGAAAATTCAAAAAGATATCATTATTATAAGTAAGCTGTTTTTACATTGCTCTCTAAAAACGGCTGAATGATAAGGGATTCTCCACAAATTGACATTTTTTATTAACTGACTTTTAGGAAAAAATTAGTACTATTTAATGAATACAATATTGCTGCTAATAAGTATCTTGACACCTGTGATAGAAAAGGAAAAGGGCTTTTACTCTTTTCCATCACAGATGTCAAGATACTTATTAACAGAAATATTGTATTAGATATTGCATACATTAAATACTAATTTTTTCCTAAAAGTCAGTCAATAAAAAATGTCAATTTGTGGAGAATCCCTTATCATTCAGCCGTTTTTAGAGAGCAATGTAATAACAGCTTACTTATAATAATGATATCTTTTTGAATTTTCACGATATTTCATTGGATTTTTTTTATAAGTTACTCCATAGAATTGACTATTAAATGATGTAAAAGAATTGTTTTTATCGTTCGCGCATGCGCAGATAAAAATTATTTCATAAAACTACTCATATTTCATAAAATATTTAATATATTTATATTCCAATTGCGCTATATTTTTAAAAATAAATTTTGCCAATTTTTCTGAAACTTGCGTTAAATTTGGTCAAAAACCCTCTATGATATAAACAAAAAACATACCAGAATTTTTTGAATTTTTCAAAAAAAATCGCTCTATCGCCATAAATATACATGCTATTCTCACAAAAATTAGTGTACATATACTACTGTATTCATCTATTTGTATTCTAAAGCGATAAGTCGTTTCGTGCATTTTCATGTACAGGGCGATCCCAAATATTTCTATTATTCTTTGTTTTTTTGCCGGCCCCCTAATTACCCGCTTAACAAATGAATGTAAATAAATATAAAGTGAAACATAATCTTTATATTTCTGAAGTTCCAGAAGAATCCGACCAGTATATTTTTAAATATTTGACAAAATGTCAAAAACTGAAAGTGTACAAATTAGGGATGCAACGGATATTGATTTTGCCGGATATCGGATATCCGATTTGCCTGCCGGATTCGGATATCCGGTACTAAATATGTTTTTAGTTATGGTGAATGCTCGTTTATTTCTTAATACAATGCCATCTCATATAATAAATTGCAAACATGTTTCACACACCATTACAACATTTTAAACATATTGCAATATATTTTACAGAAACTATATATCTTTGACTATCAGGGCTTGAAATTCAGGTTTTCCCAGGAGGAGAGAGTTTCCCTCATAACATTTGTAAATGCAGGGGAGTTAAACTATATGAGAGGGGGGGGGGGAATATTTTTTAAACCCTATTATTTTTTACATGCCACTTAAATATTTACAAATTATACCGACAGGACAAAATTCCACTGAAATAAATTAAATCAACAACTCATGATAATTATCCAAAATGTTTATTTTAATTAAAACAAAGGAAAATAATCAAACCTTATATATATTATATCATTTTTCAATTTTCACTCGATGTTATGGGCAATTAATAACTGAGTTGCTAAATGAATTTTTCAATTCATGTTTATTCGATTTTGTGTGGCTTAGAATCTTTTATAGGTTACACTTTTGACAAACAGAACAGAGCAACTTTTCTAACACATTAAATTATCGAAAATACTTGGTTATGCTTTTTTCATCTTATTATTTTTTCTTAATTCTTTTTCTTAATTTTCTTAATCTGATTGGCATTCATTTTTAATTTACTTTCAAGAATAATGCATGTAGGTGATTGTATTGTCAATATCCTTCGGTGATTGTATATCGCTTAGTGGAATTATCGTCAATACTGTAATGTGTAATCCCTGACATTTTAGCTAATTGAATTATGTTCTACTATTTATTAGAATTTAAACCCATATGAAATTCTGAAAAGGACATAGTCAATAGGTTTCTTCTATTACATAAGAAATGGATTATTTAAAAAAGTCGTGTCCTAATTTCTGTGAACTATGCACATTAAATATTTATTGTTTCTAAATGTGTTTCCTTAAAGTTCATTTTTTTTTTTTTTTAATTATTTGGAAAACGGCTGTTGTTTTCGGTTGAGAATGGGCCTTGTGATGTCTGCATTTTATTTTGTTTATGATTCGTCCAGGAATATTAACGTTTAATCCATGATATACATAATATATGACTTATTATATAAATCATGTTTTGAACATCATAAAAATGTTTTTACTGACTCTCAATAACTCAATGGGAAACATTTAAACATCTTGCTTTGGGCAATGAATGTCCACATTTTATTTATTTATTTTACGAAATTCTTTAAATTTAGAAGAATTTTTATTTGAATAGGAAATCAAAAGGTCAATGTTAATAAAGAAGAGAGTAGAAAAGTTACAAAATGGGAAGGTGCAAATTATCAGATATGGAAAAAAATATAGAAACAGGAAAACAGAAACGTTGTATGAAAGATCGTCTTTTAAATAAAAAAAGGAGGTATGATTATTGAGCCCATTGATGACAAAATGTGCGATGACTTTGAAAAATGAAAAAATCTAATGTTGATCCACTGATTGTAAACAAAAAATGTTTATTTATTTATTTATTTATTTATTTATTTATTTTTTTCAAATGTGCAACACAGGATTTAATCTCATTTTGTTCAGAGCTAATTCCAGACTATAGAGCTCAGACTCTAGTGACCATTACTGCCCTATTAGTTATTTCCTGTTTTGGCACAGGAAAAAAATTCGCAAAATATATAAATCTGTCATAGAAAAAATGTAGCTGATTTCGTCCATCATGGCAAAAATAAATTTTAAAAAATTGTCGACTTGCCTGAAAAAATTTGAACTTTGTGAGAACTTGGGTAGTGGGAAAATATATTGAAATTCGTCAATCAATTACAATAAAATATCGTAAAATTTGTTAAGCTGTCACAAGGAAATATCATGAAATTCGTCAGCCAATAACAAAGGACAAAACACAAATTTTTCAGCTGGACATAGGAAAATAATTGTTAATTTCATCAGAATGTCACAAAAACAAAAAGGGAAATTTGCCAATCAGTCGCAGAATAAAATAGCTAAATTTGTCAATTAGTTGAGAGAAATAAATTATGAATTTTGCCTGTTGGTCTCCAGAAAGAAAAAGTTGTAAAATTTTGTAAGACCAGCAAACGGGAAATTTTGTGAGAAACATTACAAAACATTTCAGTCAAACGCAGAAAAACAATCATGAATTTTGTATAATTGTCGTAAGAGCAAACTGTGAGATTTGTCAATCGATAGAGGAAAATATCAAGAAAATAGTCAGTCGGTCCTGAGACTTGACCCTCACTTCACAAAGAAAAAAATTTCAAAAAGTGATTTTTTTGGGAAACAGGAATGACACAAGATTCTTTAGTGCATGAGTGTGAGTGCATCAGTAAAAGCATGAGGAAAATTTCTGTAAGCTGTGGACCAGAGTTCAATTCTATTACAATAATATCGCTCAAAGTATTCAATAAAGGCTGTAGCTATTGCTGAATAATCTTTAATAAACTTTTCAAGAAGAGTATGAAATTTAGGTTGTGATTTTTCTGTAAGTATTTCTCTTAATTTAAAAAACATTTCATCTTGTAATCCTTTATCCTTTACTTTACTACTAAGCTGTCGTCTCCATGTTTGCCGAACATGCCACAAACATAATAAATGTTTTATACCCGAACCAAAAACTTTTTTAAAAGAAGGGAAAAATGCTTTATCGTCATCAGTCATTAAACAATTGATACTAAGTTCAGGAATTCTACATTGAATAGCTTTGAGCAAACATGTAACTGTATCAATATCAACAAAATTTGTTATGAAATGGGCTACAGGATACCCACATCCAAATTCATCAGGAACTATTAAGTTAATGAGATAAAAATCATACTGATTTGTTTTGTGTGTTGAGTCAATGCAAAGAATGTCTTGACAACCCTTTATCATCATATTTTTTTGCTCTAATGTTTGAATTCCCAAAGCAAACTTATTACTATTTGGCAAGAAATCAAGATCAGATGGGCCACACAATGTTGTTTCACCCTGAGCTTTATAAATCAAAATTGGGTCATAATTTTCTTTTTTTAAATTCTCAACCAGACATGAGACAGAGATTGCATCGTTACTAGGATATAATGCCTTAGATACATACCTTTTATAAGCACTAATTATCTTATTTGAAATAAAATGTTCTTTATGTGGAAAAAAATTAGCTCTATTATCTCGCATTCCAGCACTATCTTGTAAAATCTCTTTAATTTTACAAACAGGGACACACAATCTTAAATGAGCTTTAACCAAATTTCTTACACTTAATTTTAAAGGCTGATGCTTTGAATTTTGGAATGTAAGAGGATGATTATGGTTGGAGAAATATATCACATTTACAATTCCTTGTTTCTCTGAAACATATATTTTTACAGGACAATTTATAGCCTTGGGAAGAGTTCCTTTTTTATTTTTTCTACTAGTAACTGGTGTGAACTTACAATGATGCTTACCAAACTGGCAGCTATAATAATAATACTTATTTGACCTGCATTTTTTTGTGCCTGCATACTTTTTAAAAGAACTATAAGTTGATGAAGCTTCAAATTCCAACCAAGTTTGAAAACGATCAACAGAATCAAAAGTTAAATTTTTTATGAAATCAACTCCATGATAAATTATTAAATGTTTAATTAAGGAAGAAAATCTAGTGAATGATATAGAACAGCCCAAACTACAACAAAACTGTGGGCATTTCTGTTTAGAACAATTTTTTGAATGTTTTAGAAATGAACGTTTGTGTAAAAAGGATGAATTGCAGTTTTGACATGTCTCCACAGTCGATTTCACTAAAGTATTTGAACATGATTTTTTATGTAAAGAAAATGACTGTTTTGAATTATACATTTTGCTGCATGCATCACATTTACGGGGATATAATTGCTGAGTACAAGCTTTCTGTACTACCCCTACTTTTTCTATTTCGTTTGCACTTTTAACTGGCTTACAATTTTTTTTATGCTTATAAAATGATGATTTTGACTGATATGATCTAAGACAAATATCACACTGAAATGACACATTATAATTTGACTGTCTTCCTATACATCTATGCTGACTAAAAGATTGCTTTGTTTTATAAATTTTATCGCAATCATTACATTTTCTAGGATACATAGTTACATTACTATCTGTTACAACTCCATTCTTTAAATTTTCAATTCCTCCACCAACTATAGAGCAATTAGTTTTATTCAAATACGAAACATGCTTGGATGAAATATCTGATATTGAACATGCAACAACAGAAAATACAGATAAAACTGGATACGTAGAATTATGCGCAAATCTGTCAGTTAAATTTAGATTCTCATCGCTAACAGAACTAACTAAAGACCCAACAGAATCACAAGCAGTACTAATTGAGGAGTTTTTTGAAGTTACCACTGCAGGAAGAGTAGCAAAAGAATGTGCATTAGTCAAAGCAGGGAGACGACGCGCAACAAAATGAGCAGGGGGGCGACGTGCGGCAGAGGGAACAGGGGGGCGACGTGCGGCAGAGGGAGCAGGGGGGTGACGTGCGGCAGAGGGAGCAGGGGGGTGACGTGCAACAGAGGGAGCAGGGGGGCGACGTGCAGCAGAGGGAGCAGGGGGACGACGTGCGGCAGAGGGAGCAGGGGGACAACGTGCGGCAGAGGGAGCAGGGGGACAACGTGCGGCAGAGGGAGCAGGGGGACGACGTGCAGCAGAGGGAGCAGGGGGACGACGTGCGGCAGAGGGAGCAGGGGGACGACGTGCAGCAGAGGGAGCAGGGAGGCGACGTGCGGCAGAGAGAACTGGAGAGGGATGAGCGCCAGAAATAACAGGGGGACGAGTGCCAGACGAAGCAGGGAGAGATGCAACACTGTAAGCCGAACAAGACCCCACAGAGACCGATACCATCGATTGAGGTGTTGGAACAAACTTTGCATTTTTCGATGACTGCTTAAATACACGGAAGGTGAAAGCCCATCGTCCTTTGCTGTTCGATTCAACACCATCAACCCCATGGTAAAACGATCGCTGATCCCTAAAGACATAAAAATCCCCACCCTCTAACCACTCGCGCGCAACCTCTTGCTTGTTATTGTCCGCTAACACAAGTGAGGCTCCAGCACCATGACATAAAGTAATGACCTGGTCACACGCATGTATTGCTTCATCATCCTTATGAATAGTAAGGCCTGAAGTCCCTCTTGGATAGTATACCAATAGACAAGCATTAGGTGCAACTAGCTGCAAATCCCTAACAACCCCTGCACAGAGATGTTCTACTTCTGAGAAGGCCCCACATGGCTGAATTAGCCTACACCCATTTTTCCCATACCTGTAACTTCTATTTGCAAAAAGCCACTCATAACGGTCTCCCAAGGAACCACCCACTTTCGACCCATCCTTATTAAGCTTGCTAACAAAGTTTTGCACTGCTGCCTTCTCAGATAAGCTAAGCAAACCGCGCTCTACACATGGAATGATAGCATGCACAGAACGAGAGCTAGCGCAAGATGACGCAGGGAAAGAGCTAGCGCAAGATGATGCAGGCAGAGAGCTAGCACAAGATGACGCTGGCAGAGAGCTAGGGCAAGATGACGCTGGCAGAGAGCTAGGGCAAGATGACGCTGGCAGAGGGCTAGCGCAAGATGATGCAGGCAGAGGGCTAGCGCAAGATGATGCAGGCAGAGGGCTAGCGCAAGATGATGCTGGCAGAGGGCTAGCGCAAGATGATGCTGGCAGAGGGCTAGCGCAAGATGGCGCTGGCAGAGAGCTAGCGCAAGATGATGCAGGCAGAGGGCTAGCGCAAGATGATGCAGGCAGAGGGCTAGCGTAAGATGACGCTGGCAGAGAGCTAGCGCAAGATGACGCTGGCAGAGAGCTAGCGCAAGATGACGCTGGCAGAGAGCTAGCGCAAGATGGCGCGGGCAGAGAGCTAGTGCAAGATGACGCCGAAAGAGAGACCGAGCGAAAAGGCGGGAGAGAGACAGAGCGAAACGGGGGAAGAGAGGATGCACGGAAAGGCGGGAGAGAGACCGAGCGAAACGGGGGAAGAGAGGCGGCACAGAAAGGCAGAAGAGAGACCGAGCGAAACGGGGGAAGAGAAGAGGCACGGAAAGGGGGAAGAGAGACCGAGCAAAACGGGGGAAGAGAGGCGGCACGGAAAGGGGGAAGAGAGACCGAGCGACACAGGGGAAGAGAGACAGAGTAAAACGGGAGAAGAGGGACCGAGCGAAACGGGGGAAGAGAGGCGGCACGGAAAGGGGGAAGAGAGGCCGAACGGAAAGGGGGAAGAGAGGCCGAACGGAAAGGGGGAAGAGAGGCCGAACGGAAAGGGGGAAGAGAGGCCGAGCGAAACGGGGGAAGAGAGACCGAGCGAAACGGGCGAAGAGAGGCAGCACGGAAAGGCGGAAGAGAGACCGAGCGAAACGGGGGAAGAGAGGCGGCACGGAAAGGCGGAAGAGAGGCTGAGCGGAAAGGGGGAAGAGAGACCGAGCGAAACGGGTGAAGAGAGGCGGCACGGAAAGGCGGAAGAGAGACCGAGCGAAACGGGGGAAGAGAGGCTGAGCGGAAAGGGGGAAGAGAGGCGGCACGGAAAGGGGGAAGAGAGGCGGCACAGAAAGGGGGAAGAGAGACCGAGCGAAACGGGGGAAGAGAGGCGGCACGGAAAGGCGGAAGAGAGACAGAGCGAAATGGGGGAAGAGAGGAAGCACGGAAAGGCGGAAGAGAGACCGAGCGAAACGGGGGAAGAGAGGCCGAGCGGAAAGGGGGAAGAGAGGCCGAGCGGAAAGGGGGAACAGAGGCGGCACGGAATGGAGGAAGAGAGGCTGTGCAAATTGGAGGAAGAGAGTTAGTGCAAAGTGGAGGAAATGAGACAGTGTGAAACGAAGAAAATGAGTTAGGCTGATATGTTGAAACAACATACTTGTTTACTTCAGTTGTCTCCACTGATGTTCCTTCCTTGTCAGGAAACTTTGTTGATCGCCAGAAACATTGTGAATTTATCTTATTTGCAAGGACTTCTGCATAAGATAATCCACATAAATTAGAAGAGAAAAGAGGAGAAGGACAGTGTGAATCCAACAAACAAGGAGAACCTGAAGGCGGAACTGCAGGAAGCTGCATTTTTGCTGAACTCAGCAAAAATGGCTTAGGACCTGAAAATGCACAGTAAATCATTACAAAGTAGATATTATAAAATAGTAAAAATAAACAATGCCATCGATATAAATTAAGGATCAATGAAAAGTCATATGGCCAAAAATTGATTATTCGGCTGACAACTACATAGTTAACTTTTGTTTTGAAACAAATGGGTAATGTGATCACAGATTGCACAAGTTTCATTTAATATTCTCGTAAAATACTATCCAAAAACTTTATAAATCAAAACTGTTAATTTATAATTATTAAATCATTACAAAAATGGCAGCACTATTATATTTAATTTAAAAAAAAAACTGAAAATCAACTTAAAAGTATTCAAATAATATTAAAAATTCTGAATATTTTTAAATTCAGAAATTTAACAAATGTTAGATATAAAAATTTTAAAAGCAAAAAAAATTTTTTTTTAAATTTTAAATGCTGAAATAGTTCAAAAAATTTCATCAAGCATTTTAGTAATTCTTTCACTTACAAAACAAAAATGGTGGCACCTTCCTCCTAAAAAAAGGAATTGTAATATTTATTAAAATTAAAAACTCAATCCCTGATCAATAATTAGAATGAGAATGAGAAATAAATTGTCCATAGATGCTGTAATTATTTCATAAAATTGAAATAATTACAGCAATTCTCAAAAATAATTATTGCAGGGGAGAATTTTACTGTATAAATAATATTAGATATCTGAAATTAATATATATTTAGTTAATATTTCCTTATAATCAATAAGAATCAGGAATTTTTTTTAATACTAAATCCGGATTCTTTTGGAATATATTTAATCATTAAGGGCAATATAAATGTGCACTAATTGTTGGGATTTTTTTTTTAAATTAAAAATCTTTCTATATAAAGATTTTAAAAATTAGCATTGTACAAAAAAAACCTTTAAAATGATTTTTTTTTTTTTTTTTTTTTTTTTTTTTTTTTTTTTTTTAATCTACCGGAAAATGACATGTAATAATAACAAATGAGAATACAAAATTCTGTCTCTAGGAATAAAATATGAAAACTTGCGTATGCAAGACAAATGGTCTACCATTGTGCTAAGATTATATGTTAAAATTATTAACACTCTGTTTTGAGATTGAAAAAAAAAAATCTAATTTAAGAGTGAGATAAATAGGGTTTTGTCAGATGAACAAAAGTCTAAAAAGCAATAAAATAATAATAAAAAAAAATAAAAATAAAATGACTTTGTTAGAGAATGTTACATTACTACTCAAGATGTATAAATTGTTATTAAAAAACACTGCTTTATTCTAAAGTGCTTTAATATTCTTTAATGTCTGTAAATTCCATCCACATATAAAATGGGCTTTATGAGTATGTCTCTCTATATCTTCACCTTTTTCAAGGAACATTTAAAAATGTACTGAATACAAAATATTACAATTTTATATTTTAAGTATTTTATTTTTTGTAAATAGTAATAATTTTAGGCATTGTTATTATTAATTATATGTTTAGATTTTATTAAGTTGTTTAGTTCAAGAGAGCATATAATAAAACTTAAGGGGATTCTTCACACGATGATCAGATCGAAAACGAAGAGCGCGACCTCTTGTGTGAAAAGGAAGAAGATACCCAGCTCAGCCTTTTTACGTTTCTTACATAAATTTTTTCTTATTTATACTTTTACGCGCACGCACACACACACAAGAATATTATATATATATATATATAAGAGATAGAGAGAATATTTCCCATGTTTTGATATTATGAAAAAGAAGGATCATTTCTACCATTACATATGACTTCGAAATTACCAAAGTAGGCAATATTGTATAGACGGTTATAAGGCGAGTGATAATAATAAAAAGTTAACCAAACATTAGTTGTAGCAATAGTGAGGGGCGGATTTTTAACACTTGCCTAGAAGCCAGAAAATACCTGGAAATGCCCAGGAACAAATTACTTTTCATAACTGATATTATAACTCTAAATTATTTGATTCTTGTTTCTTAAATTACATCAACTGTTAAAAACTTTAATTTAACTTTCTTTATAGATGTAAAAATAGAATTTTGTAATCGATATTTTACTTATTTCAGGATATGTTAGATTTCTGACATTATATATTATTGTTATGCTTGTGATGACAATAGAATATTTAAAATTTTTCACTAGTTCATTGCCAATTAATTTAAGTTATTGATTTAACACCAATTCCATTTTAAAAATGGAGAAGAATAAAACAAAGTAAAAGCTATGACAAACAAAGAATGTGTTTATTTCAACAATCCATCAATCATTTTCTATACGACGTTGCAAAATAATAAAAGAAAGGACCGTCAATAATGTTGCAAAAAATGTTTATTTCAAAATAAAATAAAAGGAAATAAAAATAAATCAATACATAATTAAATAAATTAATCGAAAAATTAAATGAGGAAAATGTTCAAAGAAAATTAATACAATAATAATTATATTGAAGCAATATGAAATGTAATAAATACTAAAGAGTAGAAAAATATTTTTTTAAGTACACTTTTTATGAAATTAAAAGTAGAAAAGAATTACTTTACTTAAAAATCTGGAGACAAAATAAAAAAAAAATCTTAGAAGTGTGACGCGGTGAAAACAGTACTATAAAAAATAAATAAAGTCATAATGAAAAGCACAACAACAAAATATACTCTAAAAATTTAAATATGTTATAAATGAGATTAGAATTTTAATTTACTTAAAGTATTTCTATCAGAGTCTTATGCTTTTGTAATAAATCGAGGTATGTATACCTAAACCTTTTTTTAATTAAATGATTCGTATTTTAAGAAATTATTGATGCATATTTACATTTTATTTTATACGAAAATAAAAAGTGTTGGTCAGAGGCACAAGAACCAATTTGGGCCTCATGTATAACTAATAATTATGTATACTTAATAAACAACTATAATTAATAATTATGCATATTTATGTAGGCATTAATTATTTAAAAAAATATTTTTGGACATTTTCGTTTTCGTCCTAAAATAGGAAGATTATCGAAATTCAGTTTCGGTTTTGGTCTTAAAAATTGGTTTCCGTCGATCCTTAAACAAAATTCAGGGGGCATAAAACAATAGTAAAATTATCAAAAAGTATTTCGAAATGCAGAGAAAACATGCCGGTTCATATCAGCAAATACACATGGGTCATTCCATGAGCATTTGTCGTGTAAGTCACATACTACGATTTTAGATACCAGTAAATTAAAACGGAAAAATGTGACTTATTTTATCGGAGACATTTCATTAATTGCATAAGGTCATGCAAACCTTTCGAAAATTAACGGTGGACAACGATTTAACAGTTACTAATAATGTGGCTTGCACGACAAATGTTCATGAAATTACCCACATACAAAAAAAAAAAAAAAAAAAAAAAAAGATTCTTGGATTTCAAAATTAAAATTGGCGTTAGATTAAGAATAAATGTATTTAACAAAACATAATTTTAGATTTTTGATAAAGAAAAATTTTAAGACTAATAATTGTTTTTAAAAATGTATTTTTTCCCTTTAATTTAAATTTAAACATACCAAATGCAATATGTGTCATCAGGGTATATGGTAAACTTTTATAAAGTATTTTTTTCCTTTGCATCATGGGTTTTAATCATTAGTTTCATTTCTATAATCTGTGTTGTAATTCTCGCATAGTTGAAACAACATTACTACCAGCATTGTCCATATTTCATGCTAAACCTCGTTATGAATCTAATTACAGGAGATTTTAATTCTGTATATAAATATATATTATAATTCTATACATGAATATATATATATATACTTTTACAAATAAAACCAAAGCTTATTAATATTATATATAAAAAAATTCATCGTAATTGTCCACTTCTAGAGTGTCGGGAACTCATTGTATAGATAATTTGTAACGAATGTTAGAGACAAAATCTAGCAATCTGGTCTCAACTCAACAGTCCTGAAAAAAAAAAAAATCTTGTACAAAAGAGCATTTCCCTTTCTGAAAGATCCTAAACTGACCAGGGAATGAAAAAAGCAATAAATTAGACAGGACCCCTCTTTTTTCCCTTTATTTTGTAACTTGATACGAGTCTCTGTAATTGCTTCCTTATCGCCTTGCCCACCCACCATCAGTTGCAACTGTAACATTTGTATTTCTACGAGCGTTTAAAAATCAGCTTACTTGTGAGAAAAATCCCTTATAACTCTGTTATTTAAAAAAAAAAATACTTGTTCATTTTTTTCATTGAAAAGAAGCGACTTGCAGTTTCTACAGGGTTCATACAGAGTTGGGAAGAAAAAATCCAAGGAGTACATGAAAAATCCAAGGAGTCCAAAAAATTTTAAGGACTTGCCACTTTTGCTATTATTTATATGGCATGCTCTGGCACAGCCCCAATTCCGCAGGGATTCCGCGAGTTATCACCCGCGAGAGGGGGAGGGGTATCCGCGATCTTCAGACGAAATCAGCGATTTATCTGCGATATTTTAGCAAAATCGGCGATTTATTGCGATCTTTTGTCGAAGTCGGCTATTTTTCTGTGATCTTTTGACAAAATCTGCGTTTTTCCATTGGTTTTTTTTTAAGAAATCGACGATTTTAGACGAATTTTGCATTTTTACACGATTTTTTCTCGAAAACGGCATTCTATCCCCGGGATCTTTTGACGAATTCGGCATTTTTTCCGTGATCTTTTGATGAAATCGCCGTTTTTTTTTTTTTTCAATGATCTTTTGACAAAAAATTTGTAAGCGATCTTTTATCGAAAAAGGCGTTTTTTCATGCGATTTTTTAACGAAATCGGCGTTATATCCGTAATCTTTAAACGAAATCGACGTTTTCCCGCGGTCTTCAGACGAAATTAGCGTTTTATCTGCGATCCGCACAGGAAATTCGCGTTTTTCAGCGATCTTTTCACAAAGTTCGTTGACAAAAACATTGACGAAATCGTCGTTTTCCCTCGAAATATTGACGAAATGTGTGCCTTTCCGGCGATCCTTTCACGAAATTTGTATTTCTCGGCGATTGTTTTTTCCAGGGGTGATTATGGATGAATTTTTTTTTCGGAAATTCGAATCGCATTTTCGGAAATCGGCAGCGTGGGTCCTCCCCCCGCCGCCAATTTCCGCCGGGGACTCCCTCCCCCTCCAACGATCTTCGGACAAAATCGGCGTTTTCCCGCTATCTTCAAACGAAATTAGCAATATTTTAGCAAAATCGGCGATTTATTGCGATCTTTTGCCGAAATCGGCGGTTTTTCCGAGATTTTTTCCCATGTTTTTTTTTTTAAGTGAAACCATTGTTTTTTCGACGATCTTTAGACAAAATTTGTATTTTTACGCGATTTTTTCTCGAAAACGACGTTTTATTCCCGCGATCTTTTGATGAAATCGGCGTATTTTTTCAAATATTCTTTTGACAAAATATCTTTAAGCGATCTTTTATCGAAAACGGCGTTTTTTCCCGCAATCTTTTAACGAAATCAGCGTTATATCCGCAATCTTTAGACGAAATCGGCGTTTTCCCGCGGTCTTCAGAAGAAATCAGCGTTTTATCTGCGTTAATTGGTGAAATTGCCGTTATTTCCGGGATCCGCACGGGAAATTCGCGTTTTTTATCGATCTTTTGACAAAGTTCGTTTACAAAAACATTGACAAAATCGTCGTTTTTCCACGAAATATTGACGAAATGTATGCTATTTCGGCGATCCTTTCACGAAATTTGCATTTCTCTGCGACTGTTTTTTCCGCGCGCAAAACCGTACAAGTTGGCAACTATGCGGAACTGATAACCCAATTTCAAATTTTCGGAAGAGTCCTTAAATTTTCGGAAATTTCGGACGAGAATCACCCCTGGTTTTTTCTGGGCGCAAAACCGTACAAGTTGTCAACCATGCGGAACTGATAACCCAATTTCAAATTTTCGGAAGAGGATGCCTTAAATTTTCGGATATTTCGGACGAGAATCACCCTTGAATTTACAGTTGTCAGCAAAACTGAGGATGAAGAATAGTATTATGAAAGTTGTATATCTAGCTGTGAAGGAATTAAACAGTGTAATCACTTTTTGAAATCAGAAGCTTAGAGGTGTGTCTGAATTATTCTTTTCACTTTTCTTTCCCTTATGGCCGTGAAAAGTAAATCACTTTGGTGGCTATTAGTATGATCCCAACCAATCACTGCTGTGCTTCTTATGAATGACGTGCATAAAGAGTTTACCGTGCGTTTTACAATCGCGATTTTTTTTTTTTTTCCCCGGGAGCAATATTGCCCGCGTGCAAAACCGCAATACAATTTAAGGAGTTTCTAAAGAGTATTTGGTTTATCCAAGTAGTTCTAAGTACTACTTGGGAACATTTTCATTTCTAAGTAGTTTCTAAGGAGTATAAGGAGTCTGTGCGAACCCTGTTTCTATGGCTCTTTTCTCTTTTTTTTCTATGATGCTCCAGTGATTTTTTATATTTTTTTAAAGTATAAACTTCCTGATTTTTCAAATTTTGCCAACTTTAAGCCAAATTTAAAAATACTTTAAAACGTTTTAAAAATAATATAGAAAATAATCTTTATGAGTATTCTTCTGTTTTATCGACTGCAGCAATTCCCATTCGGATATCTAAAATATTAAGCTCAGAAAGAGAAAAGTAAATTTCTCCATAGGTTAACATGGGATGCTTTCCAATGGCGGCTGGGTGTGAAGACTCCCCTTAAGAGTATTCAAACATTAATTATGCACTTAAACAAGCATTTGCAAGTGCAACATTATATATTAAACTACAAAATGTATTCTATGTTTAATTTTGTAATTTAGTGTTCATTCTAGGCCATTTTTGAAGGGTGCAGCACCCTGCCCTTTTTCAAATTTATAAAATGCACCCTGCCCTTTTTAAAAGCAGTAAAACGCATCACTTGTTTTACCCAGAGATTTTTAATAAATATTTTTTTATTTGGTAGTATTTCTAAATTTGTGTGCCCAAAAATGATAGAATTTTCTCATTTCTTTAATAAAAAGAACATGAAACTCTTCAATCATGTTTTAATTTAATTGTATTTTAAATTTTTATATCATAAAATCATTCAAAATAAATGTTACTTGATTTATCATACATAAAAATTAAGTATTTTTTCCCCTTCTAAAGACCATAACAAATTTTTTCTTGCAAAAGTGCCCTTTTCTGCTACAGTAGAGCCCTTTATAGTAAATAGCACCATGCCCTTTTTATTTCTAGAGTGAACACTATATGTAATTTATCCGTGAATTTTAAAGTATAACATTAGTGAAATACAGTAATTTTAGAATTGAAGGAATAAATTTTAAGGGAAAAAAAAAGGAGAGAGATTATTAACAGTTTAAATGCATGTAAAAAAAAGAATTATATATGTATATAGTATATGTCATTTCAGTTTCCTTGATTTATTTTCTATTATATAACACTTTCTTTCACTTGTCTTCAATAATTGAAATTCTACAATGTAAACATCTAATTAAATTTATTTAAAAACCCATTTACTGAATCTTTTAATTTCTATTTAGAATATATTTTGCTGAAATCTGCAGGCGTGAAGTCTTATTACATTTAGCTAGTAAAATTAAATAAAATATTCTTATGATAAACATTCTTGATATATATGTAATTATTTGATCAACTGTAAAAATAAGTTGCTCTGATTATTAAATAAGTGTTCTCATGCTGAGAAAGACAAATCACATAAATAGAAAAAACACATTTAATGATTTCAAAATGACTTACAGTGAAAGAAAATAAAGTATCATTTCTCATTATTAAGTAGCAAATGAAAAAATATGAATAACAGTGTAAAGAAATAATTGCAAATGTATAATGAAGTAAATAAAAGAAATCCTTTATCATTGTAAAGCCTGAAATTATGATGCAAGAACAATAATTTGTCAACATTTTCAGGAAGTATTCTGTTCTGTTTAGTTTCATATATACTGCTATTTTTAGATATCTTCAGTTCATATATATAAATATACATATATATCCATATAAATTAAGTTATTTCCTTTATTCTGAAAAAAATGTTGGTATTCGGCCAAATCACTTCGCACCATCCCTAAAACTTATTTTAAATTAAACTTTTTAAATTTATTATTTCCTTTTTAAAATAACAAAAAGTAACTAAAATATATATATGTAATTGGTATTTGAAAAAGTTTTCACCGAAATAGCACCAGAAAAAAAAAATATCTTGCCAATATGGTGCATTTATATCACATCTGTGCCAAAATTTCAATGAATTAGTATTTGATAAAGCAGTATCAGATATTTTAAATTTTAAAATAAGTAGGCTGTTACAAAATTAGTAAAAGTTTCTTTGTAAATATACTTTGCAAAGAGGGAGAGGGAGCACAAAATCCATATTTGTTTCAAGTGCAAAAATGGCTAGTTTCAACCCTATATTTTAGATTGTAGTTTATTCACAAGACAGAAAATACATAATAGTAACATCAATTATTACCTAGAGTTAAAGACATTCAAATAAAGATTCATTAAAAAAAATAATGTAATTTAGAATATAAGAGGGTTAATACCACAACTTTTGGAACAGGAGCAAACAGCAGAACATGTATAACCACTTAAATAGAAAACTAGGCGATTAGCATCACAAAACACAGTTTTAAAATTAATTTGCATTTATTCTTATACCCGTCCTCTCTATTTTACATGAGATACATTAGGTAAAGTTGAGAACATTAGAATAAAGACAAATTAAAATCATTTGTTTATTATCAGGATTTTTTTCCCTATCCCTAAAAAAAATACTACTAGGAATATTGCAGTTAAAGAATGTTTTTTTCTTTCTGATTTTCACATAAAAAGCCCTCACTGTATTTAATTGCAGAAAGCAGGGCCAAAGGAAAGCAAATACTGTTAACTTCCATTGATAGTTAAGGAAGCAAAACAAATGTTCATGGATGAATATGTATAAATTTGATCATTTATAATCTAGATGAATAGGTCATTTTCCAGTAAAGTCTTGTTATAATATTCTGCCCTGAAATACAAAATGTCAGTAGGAAATTTAATTACTTGAGAACAGCTTTAGAACAGTTTTTAAAAAATTAGAAATTTTAAAGTGTACAAGAATAAAAAAAAGTTCTAAACGTTTTTGCGATTTCAACAGCACAGCTGTTACAGAAACTTTAGTTCTGATTTTGATTATTTTTAAAATATATATGCTTGCTAAGAACAATTTAAAACCCTGACAAAATAATAATAAGAAGAAGAAAAAGAAAAACAATACATAAATTAAAAAATATACTAGAGTTCTTACCTTAATTTTAAAAGAATATCAGTACCGAATAATTAATAAATTAAACAAAAGAAGAGTAAATATGTTTAATTGCTCTCAACGTGAATATCGTAGCACACGAGCGAAAAGCAATCGAACATATGATTACAAAATGTTGCAAAATGCATTACGCAACGACGTGCCAATTCGCTAGCCAAGACGAAAATATCGCCAAGGTAGTGACCTACGTCATCGTGACGTAGTGATGACGTAGGTCACTACCCTCTGGTCCTGCGTTTCGCGCTATTCTGTAAATCCCAACTAGTTTGTTACTAAGGGGACGTTCAGCATCTCCACCCTGGGCTGCCCTGGGTACCCCGT